>VXBA01000731.1:389634-446095 GCA_013399895.1 Serilophus lunatus | reverse complement strand
GGGGCGCGGGGACGCGCCGGGTGCGGTGGGGCTTCGACCTGAGGCAGCGGGGCTGCCAGAGCTCCCCGTCCTTCAACTTCGGTCACAGCCGTCAGAAAAGTTTGACGTCTTCCCTAGGGCGCCCGAAACCCCTGTCCTCACCCCCACCCCTAAATGCTGTGTAATTAAAGAACGTGGGATGCTCTGTGCCATAGAATCATCGTAAGTCAAAAGAACCTTGCAGTTGCGGGGAGTAGATATGCAAGAATACATTGCTATTAAGCTGCTCTTCTGTGGATGTATTGCTCACAGGTTACGGCTATTTTTCTCCGCTCCAGTAACCTGTTGTATCTGTACCTGATGCTTACCACGCACTGTGAAACCTCCCTCATCTGTTAAAGGGCCGGTTACAGCCTGTGTTGGTGGGGGAAGGCGATTCACGCCGATTGTTGAGCAGGAATTTTGGGGAGGCTGAAAGTGTTGAGCACGCTGCAGATTTCAGCTGCTGGATTTCCATGAGAAGGGGTGGTTGTACAGTCATCCTTGAAATTTTAACAACTCGGTTCATGTGCACAGTGTTCAGGTGGATGGATGATGAGAGGGAGGCAGGGTGTAGATGTTTGCACACTTGCTAAACACTTTATATTTTGAAAGGTTGTTCCTGTTTAATGTATGAATGCTGAACAATATCTTCAAGTTTGCAGGAGTTGGCTATTTTTATACCCACTAAAAGGGTGGTAAAATCTGATTGTGTGCATTTTAAATTACAAACGTGCATGTTCTTGTTAGGACAGAGGATTTTTTCCTTTCGGGGTGGCAGTTTTTACTGTTGCTGACAAAGCTGACTGTGATGCTTTATTTTCTTTGGGAGGGTGGTCCTGTTTAATCTCAGGAGTGCTCGACTGACGGAAGAAAATGCTGTCACTCTGTCAAAAGACTTGTTAATTGATCCTTACTTATTGGGAACGAAACAAAATCCAGGCACTGAAGCAGAGACTGGGTTAAGCTAAAAAAGAAAAAGTGTTTCTTTGGACGTGTATTTGCCTGCAGCCTCCAAGCACAGACCAGACATTTCAGTAGGGCCATATGCTTTGCCAGCTTCTCTAGAGGCAGTGGCAAAGGAACTAATTTCTGACCTACAAATCCCTCCCTTTTTCTATATTCTCAGCTGTAAGCACAGAATCAGCAACTGTCAAATCATATGGTGCCTCTCTACTTGGGACAAATGTCAAATACTGATCATAAAATTGATTTTTCACCCATCCTTTTAACTAGGCGTTAAGAATCTCTATTTAGAGAGGAAGAATAGTCTGCTAGCACCCACATTATTTATGTTTCAGGTAACACACTTGTATTCTATATGATATGCTTCTGAACACTCATAGCTAAAATTATTCATTTTTTAAGACAGTAATAATGCAGCTTTTTCGTTCAGGCATGTTTTTCAGTTTTTGGTGTCAAAGTCATTAGACAAAACAGGATTCATATAATCTCAATATATATTTATTTTTGCCATACTTAAACCTTTGGTATAGAGGAAATAAGATTATGGAAGAAAATGAATCTGTTGTCTAAATAATAATGTAAGTTAATTCCTTAGCATACACTGCATTGACAGACAATTATTTTGATTTGAATTTTTCCTCCATTAACATGATTTTTAAAAAATCAATATTGTAAATTCTTGCTGCTTTAGAACGCACAGTGAGAAGGAGAGGATAATGAGGACATGTTAATCATCAAGTAGATTGCCCACAGGTGCTAAAGTTATGTGCACCACTATCTTTTTCACTAAGGTGCTTGAGTATCAATACCAAAAACATTTCATGCCGAGTAATATGCCAGGGGAAAAAACTTCAACATACAAGCTGATGGAGTGGTATCACTCCTAAAAGTGTTCGCTCTGAAATGCTACTTCTGAGAATTATGATTTAGCAAAATATAATTAAAGAGCATTTGTACAGTTGCAACAAGCCTCAAAATTTCTTTTATACAAGAATTTTACTTTTTCAAAGCTGAGATGTCTTCTAATCTAGCTACACATCATGAATTATGCCTGTCGATCCGTTTTGGCCAAACTTGTCAACCTGTGGCAAAGGGGTGAATGTAGTTAACACTCTGAAAGTAATACATTTAAAAGGTAGTTAAATGCATGAAACATGCTAGATAGCCTCTGTGTAAAATACATTTCTCATTTTCATAATGCATTTTTCTAACAAGTTCTGCAAACAAAATAAAATCTCTTTGGGTGTTGATCATGACAGTTATACTGTGTTGCCCCTGAGAAGTTCTTTGCAATGGGGACAAGATATTGGTGTATTGTTGTGTGTCACTTAAAATCCTGTGGCTTTTAGGTCCATATTACTGTGAAAACATAGTTCTAGGTACTCACTGTTCTAGCATGGATTGGTTTACAGTATAGTTTCAGATGTCCAGTTTTATCCAGACATATGTACATGCTAACAGTTACACTATGGAGTTATTCACTATGTTCAGGTATATGTCAATGCAAAGTGGCAGTTTTAGATGTGGCCCTTGTGTAATTAAATCAGCATTTGATTTTCTAAAATCATAAAAGGAGCAAACTCTATTCACATGCATCACTGTTTGATAATCAATATCCTTTTAAAAAAAGTCAATTCCACTTGTCTTTTTAGGTTTCCATTTCAAGAGCCTCTTTATTTTAGAAATCTGAATTAGTAGAACATTTTATTTAATAATTTTAATTAACCCAGATACTGTACTGATTTGTTTATATTATAACATCACATATTAAAGCCTTTCATGGTAGCTCTTGGCCTCTCTTCTTTTTTCCCCTCCCTCCCATGTAATTTTCTTATGATCCTACTTCAAAGGCCCATGGTCCCCAGAAATTATTAGATTCAATTTGTATTGCTGTTTTTTCATGATAAGGTTTCCTGTGTTGTGTTTTAGGAACAGTCGTACCAAATCAGATCAGTAAATTACGCAAGAAGTTTCAAAGAAAATATAATGAGACCTTCTATCAAGCAATATAGACTACCTTTTCGAGGGAGAAGGTATCTTATCCTTGAGGAATTTTTCCCTATTCCTCATTATTATTTTCCTTCTATTCTTTTTCTTGCCTTCTTATACAGCATCTGTCAATGCAGTTCCTAACAACCTGACACATTTTCTTGATTTTCTTCAGCTCTTTCACTTACATTTAGATTTCCTCCCTTACCTTGTAAGTGTTTCTGCCTTCCGAGTCTAAAAGTTTCATCCTCCCTGGAGCACTTGGCTCGTTTTTTGAGTTGCTTTGCTGAAGGTGAACTGAATGCATGAGGCTAGGGATAGGCTTCTTCAATTTTCCTTTTATATCAACCATCGCTGATGTTGGTGTGAATTAGAGTGATGTGCATGTGGTGACTGAAGAATATCAGCTTAGCTATTTGGCCTTTACACTGACTGTTGTCCTTCCTGGATCTCCAGCTACCATCTCAGTTGCATAGCACTATCCCTTCACTACCTATCTTGTGGTAGTGAGGAACGAAAAAAAATATCCAGAGATTTGTTCTCAGCAGATTAATCACACTGCCCTCTGCTGCTTTCCTTTAATTGGGTTGATTTGACAAGTCATACCATGTTCACCTATTCTTTAAGCAACCGTGTACTTCCCAGTATTGACTTGTAAGAATACTTTGTAAGCCATAACCAAAAATTATTTTCCTTTTATTACTTAAATAGTAGCAATATCTGTTCATTATAGAGGAAGGGGAGGTTTTACTCTCTTCTAGCAGCATCCCTAGAAGCCAGATCCAATGCGGCAGCAACTCGGTAGAGTATATAGAAATGAAGAAGAGATAAAATTCCACTCCATTCACTGGACTTTCTCATGGTCCTCAGCAAGGGGTAGTGATTTCTCTCCCAATGTGGTAATCTTCTTTCAGTGTAGTACTCCTTACTGACAATAATAAATTTTAATAGTCCTTCACTGAAGAAAGCACTCTAGTTTTCAACTTTACTTTTCTGATGATTCTCCTCTGCTCTTCAGGTTTATTTTGCATTTCCTGAACTCTATTGGCAAAAAGTAATTTTGGATTCTCATCTCTTCCAGAGAAATTTTCTGCTTGGGTATCACACATTATCAGCATACATGGGCTATGATAATTGGTCTTTGCGCTTCCTTTGAGTGCAAAATCCCTCTGAAACAATTGAACAGTTTCAGTCCTAACTTCTTTGTGTATCTGGTAACCATCTTGTAGAGGCAGTCTCTGGGTTTATCTTGTTTTGTCTCTATGTTTCTAATTTTGAACTGTTACGGATGTAAAGTTCCTGTGCTTTTCCAAGGCTGCTTCTCTGGAGTCTCAGTTACTTTTTTGTGCTTCTTTTACTCAGTTCTTTCCTATGCCAGGATAGAAGGGTTTCCAAATAACACAAAGTAACCAAAATCACCCTCCCCGCCCTCCAAGGGCTTGCCTTGGTCTCCGTCCTTAGGGCAGCAGGCCCTTTACAGAGGTCTGCAGTAGTTGGCCCATTGCCCCCTGCAAATAACTTTTTGTCACGGAATCAAACCTCTTTTTCTGTTTGCTTGTGTAAGAGAGAAAAAGAAATCCCTGAAGAGCAGGTGGGGATGTGCAGGCATGTGCCCTACAACTGGCATTGCTATCTTAAAGGCTGCAGGAGGCATCAAGGGGTTTGGGCACCTGCTGCTGCTGTGTGCTTCTGTTTTGCTGAGTTGGGAGCTGACATCCTCATCACTGGCATTTCAGATACACATGCAGCAGGTTTGTACTGAGGTGGGTTTCCAAGCCACTGGGGAGGAGGAGAGCGGGCCAAGTTCTCAGCTTCTTGTCTGGCAGGTGGAAACTGCCAGGTGACCTGATCTGAGGCAAGGATGAGAGCACTGGGAGATGGCTTGGAAATGTAGGAACTGGTGAGAATAGGGCTATTTCCAGCTGCAGTGTTGGCAAGGCTTTATCACAGGCCAGCAGAAAAGAAGATCTAAGATTTAACCCTGTTACAGATTTATCATCAGACCTTGGTTTTCTTTTTTTTTTTTTTTAATGGGGGGAAAAGAAGCGTCTGTCAAATACTTATTTGTGAATTATATATGCAAGTTTGGAGAAATAAATTGCTTGTTTGAACGGATGGATTTTTTTGGTGTAGGTGAAGGATTTTATAAAGTGTCTGTGGAATGGACTTTACAGACTCATCACTGTGGCTTGCATGAACTTGATGCCTGTATATGGAGATCCTCAATTTGATAGGATTCCTGGAGGGAAGCCATGTCTTTTCTAAATTGTGTCCTGATTGCAAATGTTTCTTTGAAGAAATCCAGGTTATGAGACCTATTCTGGGGATTCATCTCTGTTATGGGGACATGAGTCTGTGCTCCTCAGGCAGCTGTCACAAAACTGTATTGATATTGGCCATATAGGATGGCCTGAAACCCTGGCCCTGGAGATGAAGGCAAGCAAGGATATATTACTAGGTCCAACACTGCCCTTTTGCCCTTGTTCCCATCATGGAAGGGAACTATGGAATGTTGCGGAGCTCATCACCAAGGTCTGTGCACATTTAGCTCTGGGCTCTGCTGTGTCAGAAGGCTGACCTCATCTCCTTTATGAGATTAGTATGGTTTGTGGTGCAAAGATCAGAAGGATTCATGTCTCTTTCTGCAGAGTAAGAGTGTGGGGGGGTTACAGCTATGCAGCTGATACTGGTGGCTACACCACCCAGTAGCTGGAGGGTAACATTTCTGAGTGGTGACAATCCTGGCCAGTGATCAGAGAGGGCTCAGTCTGACCTACAGGAACAATTGTTGCCTTGTTGTAAGGAATTGGTTAAAGTGGCAATGCGTTATTATTCTAAGGGGAGGATAGAGCTGGATGTGCATGTTCTGCACTATCCTAGCTTGCTATTCTGGAACACGGGCATTTTTAACTATTTCAAAAGCTTTTGCATGTGAAGGAAAAATGCTTAATTCATTCTTGCATTTGTGACATTTCTAACAATTCTCTAATCCTTGAGGGGGTCAGTCTGTACCTTTAGGTGTTATTTTGGTCTTTGTGATTGGTCGCTCGTTCATCTGCGATCATGTAAGATACATTCTAGTTCTGTATTTTTCTCTTCTGGATTTGTTCTCTCCAATTTCTGTCCTGCATCTTTGTTTAAACACCTGACTTAGTGACTTTACTGCCTGAATCTTCTGCTCCTTTCCATCATGCTTTGCATGAAACCAGTAAGATAGTTTTTAAGAAGCTATTTTACCTATGATAAATAGTAAAAACTCAGGTTCACCTTGTGTGTAGTCCTCACTGCTGCTTGGATATAAAATACCACGAGAGTGGTTACCGGTGAGGGGCACCTTAAGATTTTGACTGAAGATCAGTTCCTTGGCTGTAGATAGTTGGTAACTTTAAATGTTTTATATTTCCTCTTCCAGGTGATAGTATTTTGCCTACAGGGATAAACCATGCCTGCTGCTTTTCATATGTGTTAGAGGATTAAATGCTCTGGATGCCTGCTTTTCATGTGTTGAGGCAAAACCTCATTAAAATTAAAGGGTTTCACTCAGTGACATTGATCTCATCTGTTTGCAATGAGGATTAATTGTATATAAAACTGTTAATTATCAGAAAACTGCTATATATGCCTTTCGTGCTTTGTACGATTCCCATGTTTCATTTGGTTACGTGAGTTGAATAAAGGTACTTTCTATTCAGAGTTGGAAAGCAGAGTCTTTCTTTGCTTTGTTACGACTTTGTTGATGAAATGTTTTTTACAAAATTACTTTGCTCGTGTGATTTTGTTTTGGAGGATTTTTTGGTAAGGTTTCACATTATTTGCCAGGTATTTTAAGAAGCTGTAGAACATTAATGCGTGCGTTTTGTTTCTTGTCTCTGGCAAGTTAGACAACTTTAAAAGAATTTCACACATCTGACTAATAAACCAAGCTACAGTTTTGATCATGTTAACACTTAAATGTATACACAACTTTATGTTTGTGTAAGATGTTCTTCTAAAATCCACTGAGAATGTTCCTGTCAGCAAACTTTTTGTATAAGTAGGCTTGTTTGCAGGGTTGGAGTCATTTGTATTCAAAGTAGCTGGAGGAAATAAATGATGGTGTGACGTAGGCACCCGCCTCTGCTGGGCTTTGATATTGTTCCCACTGTATACTGGGGTGTGGAGGCGTTTGGCCTCCAATGGTTGTCCTGTTAGGTATAGCTAGTACATAGCTAGTATACAGGTTAAGAACGACTGCCCTGTGTTTCTTCTTTTACTGGCCAATATCCGCACATCGTGATTCAGCCCTTTATTTTTAGCTACTTAATTGCAGCCAAGTGCTGCATAGAACTCAGATAAGGCATCAAATTTTAATATCAAAATCACAGTAATGTATTGGGTTCATTGTTAAAAAAAATATTTTTTTTTTATTCCCAGAATTTAAGGTAAATTATAATTTTTTAAATTTTTTTCTATGGTTTGCTCTCACATTAGTCTCTTATAGAGAAAATAGACTTAAAGAAGCAAAACATAGTGACTATGACAGGATGAGTGTTCATGATTCTCCCCATGACAGAGATAGTTAATCATTTTTAAAAATACATAAGACTGTTTTGTTTATGGAAGGCTTATCTCATTTCAGAAGAAAGTTTCAGGCATTTTTGACTGTGTGAATAAGCTTGAAAGGCATGGAAGACAAATGCAATCCCCAGTTAGCCTCTTCTAAAATAATGAGAAGAGTTACCAAATTCCACTTTTCCCAAATGCTGAAGTTGTCCTCCTTTCCTCCGACTGAGAATCAGTCTGTGCAAAGAAGCAGGTGTAAATCTGACTTGGCCTACACTCTGTAGCCATGGGCTGCCATTCTGTCAACAGGTTTTTTGTGTTTAAAGTCAGTATTTGGCTTGTGCTTCTGAATAATTTCCACTTACAGAAGACTAGAACAAAAATGTATGTACTGCTGTGCACAAAAAAAAACTTGTCAAACTGAAAAATCAAGGTGTGTTTCAGTCTGAGCTGCATTTGCTCTATGATGTTGCCAGAAATAAATGCTTTCAGTCGTTGCTATGTAGATAGGGAAGTGTGTATTTTATCCGTGCTTTTAACACGGTTTTATTCTGCTCTTGTTTGTTTTGTCCTCATCACTCTAGACTCTGTCCCCTTTTGAGTTTGTCATAATTTTTTTACAAAATTGAACACAGTGATACTGTAAATAAAATAAGTATTGTAGAAACTGGGGACAAATTAAAAAAAAAAGGTGAAAGAAAATATGTGTACATTTTTTCTAGTATCTCCTTGGGGATTACAGGGTTCTGTACACCATTTATGAAATTGCCTAGATAGTGTGATCTTTATGTAGGTGCTTTATATTCTTGAGCTCCTTTGTTAACGAGAGAAAATCTTTATTTTTTGTAAGTGTGTTTCTAGGGCTTCAGAATGTTTATGGGTAACCACAGTCTGTTACCTCAATAAGAACTATCTTTAAGGGACAAATTTTGATTTAGAGATGTTGTTTTATTTGAAAAATACTGCTGTGAAAGGCACTTTTTGTGTATTTTAGGTACTTCAGTATTATATTATGTGGAATGTTATATTAGGTAGAAAAAGATAGTTCTTACAGAAATGCTTACTCTAACCATAACTGGAAAATATTTTGAATAATTTGATGGTAACAGTGGTTCCAACCTACTTTGTATTCTTACTGATCTATGAAGACCTTTCAGTTATCAAAAAATTCTTGTATTATCAAAGACTCCTTTTAGAAATAAAATAATGTAGAACTGTTCCTCATTGAAATTTAATTTTGCATTTTGAAACCTGCCGAGTTACAGTTCTAGACTCATCAGAAAGTCCTATTTTCATCTCTGTGTGTAGCATGCTATTTTCATATAGTTCTACTGTAACCAGCCTGTATAGAATCAATTTGTGAGCCTTGCAGAAATTTCTTACATGGCTGTTTTACACGTTTGGAAAAACCATATGAGCTTGGCCAAATATTGTTTCCAGAAATCTCTATTTTTGGGGATAAAACGTTGCTTTTAGTGTTGGTCATTGTGTCAGTGAGATAACAGACCTTATATTTGCTGAGAGTGAGTGTCAGGGTGATGGAACTATTGTTACTTGAGACATTCTCTCTAAAAGATTGGTATATTCGTTTTCAACCAGTGCTCCAAACTTGCCCAGACTTACCATCGGATACAGCTTGAGATTGTTCTTTTGCATCTCATGGGGGCAAATTACCTGGATTTATCAAATGATCTTAAGTTTATAGTGGCTGTCTGTTGCCCTCCTCGTTGTGCTTAAATCGCCATATTTACCTCATGTGTCATTGCTAAGAACAACAGCTCAGATTCTGAAGTCATGATCCTAAGAATCTGCCACTGTGAGATTTTAAGTGTCTCTCTGAGCTTTCACACAAGCCCACCCTTCCCTCCCATGAGAACTGAAGGACTGCAGCCCAAAGCTTAGCACAGTGCTCTAAGGATTGCCCAGGCCCAGGGAAGGACACACCTTATGCTTCCAGGCAGGGTTTTATCCCAGGTTTTGCTACATGAGAGCCAGGTTATCAGGAGTGCCGTGCTGTAATGCATGTGTAGTTATGTTCTTCAGTAACCTGACTGTGATTTTCCCATCATGCCTAAACCCCAGACCGAGAGCAGCTTATGGCCAAAGTTAACAGCAGGATGGGGATGCATGGACTTGCAATCCTAGGAAGTAATGAAGGATAAATAATATAATTTATCAGTATAATACTTTGAGATACACTAGTTCCTTATAATCATGAGGGTTTTTTTGGTTGTGAAGGAATTTTTATCCTTGGAGAAGGATTGCAAGGCAATATGGGAGAGGATATGAAATAACTCTCTGAAAGTTTATCATGTTGATAATGGAGACTGATGTTTGGTTTTGTGTTGTTTTTTTTCTTTTTTCCCCCCTGAGTTATTGTGAAATTCAAAAGTTCAGTGCTGATTGCAGCATGAGAGGTAATAGGGCAACACAGACCTTGAAAGAGAAGACAATGACCCTGTTTCTTGCAGGGAACTGTGGGAGGTATTTAAAGACAGGAGACATGATCCAGAGAGATGGATGAGGAAAATGACCTTTACAGCAGCATGATGAGTGAGGGAAAAAATTGTACTTATGAGCCTCAAGGAGAAAAATGTTTTAAGTAGTCAAGACAATTTTGATATAAGTTTAGATGAACTTAAGCAATTGGGCTAGAATAGGAAGGACTGTCGTAATGTCATTGTGCAGAACAAATCTATGAGACTTTGCTATACCTGGAAGAGATGCCCTGGTCAAAGGTGGCGTCGTGGCAGAGGTTACAGTCACCACATAAATAAGTAATTGCAAATAACATAGTTTTGACTTCTTTCGCATTTTTAAAATTTATTTTAAAGATATTTATTGTTGATCACTATTGAATGTGCAGAACAAATACCTCTTTTTTTGCAGGGGGAGGACACACAAACACACACATTTGCTGTGCTTCTAAACTATGCTTTTAAATTTTTGTTTCAGCCAATCATAGCTTTCTCTTGATGTCTTTTTAAATTCCTAATTGATAAAAATAATGCCCTGCTTTTTAGTTGTATATTATCCCTTTTCAGTTACGTCTCTAGTCATTTTTATTATTATTATACTGGTTTTTCTTTATTCAATTTTTTTATGAAAAGATTACTGTCATAAATTCTCCTTCAGTTGTATTTTAATGAACAAGTTGTTAGTCACTTCTTGATGCTTAATGTTCCCTCAGCTGACTTGACTGCTCCAGTATCTCCTTTCCTACCTTGTTTTTTTAAACTAGCTGCAAAACAAACTGTACTTTTTAATCGTTGTGACATACGTGAATAATTCTACATCTATACAAGTCTATAAATGCTTTTCCAAACCCAAATGTGGAAAAAAACCGAAACCAACAGAATATTTAAGTCTCAATTGACTAAGCCTGGTGAACACTTGCTCACACATCCCATCAGTTACTTACTGAATATGTGCTTATTGGTTGGCACAATGCTGATGATCTGAGTCCCTTCTCATCTTGGGGACACTGAAAGCTTTCTGTGCAACACAAGTTAATGCTGAAATGCTGTTCCTCTAATCTGTTTTTTGTTTTATTTTTTAACAGTCTTACGGTAAAGGGGCAAGAAGAAAAAACCGATTTAAAGGATCAGATGGGAGTACATCTTCTGACACTACCTCTAACAGTTTTGTACGCCAGGTATGGGTTTTTCAGCTTCTGAAAGACTGGATGACTTACTGATGTAAATGTTCATGTAATTTGTTGGGTTTTTTTTCTGTAAATGATCAAATCAAAGAGTGATGCTGTAGCCTGAGAATTAGCAGTCTCTTCCACCACAATGAAAAATATTTGGTTGCTATTGTTTTGGCCTTGGCAGAAAAATACTTTTTCATTTCTCATTCATTTCCATGTATAGTAGTTTTCCTTATTTTTGTTACTCTAATGCCATCAGGTGATTAAAGCTGTAGGAGGAGGGAGAGTCTGATGGGAGTGCCTGAAGTGGCAACATTTGGGAGAAAGAATCAAAACCCTCAGGGTTTTCCAGCTTAAAATAGTGCTGCGTGAGGCAGTGTTAACCTAGATGCTTTCCTCCCACATCCCAATGTTATTTTGAGGCATGGTTTGGAGGGGAAATCCCTGGCAGCATTTGTCCCCATTTCACTGATGCTGAGAAAAGCCTGTCGAAGATGGGATGGTGTGGTAGGCTCCCATCACCAGTGTCTATATGTCTCTCCCTCAAATGGAGACTTTAAAGTGGAACCTCATGGGGATCCCAGACCAGTGTGGGTATGTGGAGAACAGCTCAATCTGGCCAAGAGAGAGTGTCTGCAAGGGTATCCAGAGCCCAGTGTAGTCTTTGGCTGCAGAATGATGCTACTGAGACTGTTCTTTTGGGGAAGGAGTTTGTGTTTCAATGTGCTTCTGGTTGACAACCACTTAGGACAGCAGAGATGGTACCTGGAGCATCACACTGACTGAGCCTGTGCAGAGTCTGAAATACAGTTCTTCATGCCCTGCTGATTTAAGTTATGGTCTTGTAAATGCAGACTTTGCCGTCTTTTTCAGAGGGATTCTAGAATTTGGAAACTTCATAGCAGAGTTTTTTGTTTTACTATAAGCAAGCATCACACCTCTACTGGCTTGTAATGCATGTTCCTTCGTCTCAAAACTGCATCTTTACTGCTCTTGCATTGGTTGTATCAGTACCCATCTGTTTGCAAAATTCTTCTACTTTGTCCTGCTTTAACCATGTTGTTAGGCTTTGTTAGGCTGTGGATTTGATTGTCAGGCCCTATTGCATTTCACTGTCTGTTGGACATAGGCAGGAAATATCAATTGATCATGGCAGTTTTTCAGTGGCAGAAAGCAATATCGAGGTGGAAACCCTGGACCAAGTAACTTCCTTATTTGTGACATTTTGTCCTGTCTTAAAATACTGTGAAAAATACTCAGTCCAAGTAGCGTTTGGGATCAGCAACAGGATCTCCCAGTTCCAAGGAATCTTTGTAAGGAATTCTGTGTTGCTGTTTTCCTTAGCTCTTTGTGGATGTTGAATTCAGCTTGGAACATTTTTATCAGAGTAAGAGTGTTTATTTTACACCAGCTGCACATGCTTCTTTGCCTTTCTTGTTTACCTAAATGAAATCTGAAGTTGGTCTCAAGTATCTCCTCTTGCTGTTGTAAGGGGGTGCAGGGCAAAGGATGTGTAGCACGAGGAGGTGGATCATCAGACAACATAGAGGCGTTGAGGCAGGCTCCTGTAGTCAGTGGAGATCTGGTTGTCTGTATAATCTGTTGAAGGATGATTTATCAAATCTTTAAAACAGACACATGAAACAGGGTTGGCGAGCTATAGTCGAAGTGTGTCTGTATCTTTCTAACAGCTCCAAAGGGGGCATAGAGTGTGACTTCCTCAAGTGTAGATTTTTACAGAAGAGATTTATATATTTCCCTGAAATAAATTCAAATTTAGTAGTTTCTCAATCATTTGATATAATACAAGTGACTGAAAGACTGCCAAGAATAAGTTTTAAAAAATCCCCACAAAACATTCTTAGCACGTAATGTACAGGCAGAGCTATTCAAGTTGTAGCAGATGTATGAGAAAAATGTCTCTTCACGGTTGTTGCTGGGAGGTTTATTTCAGAGTTTGGACTGCATCTTCAGTAGGCTTCCCTGCTCTGATTCTTTTCCAAGGACAGCTTGGTTCTCTTGCACTGAGGAAAATTGCCACCAACATGACCAGGGTGCTCAGTGTCCAGAATGGGTGCAGCCATTTTCTGCTGGCTTAGCTGCTGTGTTCTTCCCAAAAACTACCTTGGTGCTACATGTTGTTTGTCTCTGTCTATTTTGGGGAATATTTTATGTGATACAAATGAGCATGATTGTTTTGCAATAACCAGTTATTTGCAGGAGGAAAAGTGTGTTTCTCCTAAGATTCATGAAAGTTGCAGAAAAGCAGAGTGGACAAATGAATTCAAACCTGGTAGAATCAATGATGTACCCTTTATTTTCTGTTATTTTAAGGGTGTCTTAAAACCAGGAAGTCAGGTTTTGCTTAAAAAGAGATTTGTGGATTTAGTTGGTTTTGGCTAGTTTTCATCTACATGTGGGGTACACACAACCTGTTTATTTCTGCAATAGTTATAATGCCCATACCTGCCTTTTGTTTCTCCAACCTCCTTTTCCTTGCGTTGGTTCCTGTTGTCTTCTTTCTCATTTACTTCTTAACTTGTCCCGTAACTTTTGCGTGCCTCTTTACAAGTACACCCTTCTGGTTTCAAGAAGGAATCCTGAGATTGTCCTGAGCATTTATCACTAAGATCTATGTTCCTCATAAAAAGAAGAATATTTTGAAGGTGCTTTTGTGTCAAATTTAACTGTCCTGTCCTTAAAATGAGGAAGCTGTGAGAGGTGTGCAGGTTCTTGTCATCAGCATTAATGGAAAGTAGATATTTCCTAAAAGAGAAATATCTTGGTGCTGGATAAAAGAAAACAAATATGTCTAGTTCTAAAAAAATGTTATGCATGTTGAAGGCAATGGAGGTATTTGGCAAGAGCAATAATACAGGATTCAGTCTTTTGCATCCACAGAGCCACTGGGCATTTAAGTTAAAGGTGCTGCAGAAGGGAGGGACTTAGTGTCTATTACTTACATTGATAAATAATTTTGTATCTGCATTTTATATTTGCTTAAGGACATATGCCCCTCTGGTTCCAGTATATGCCTGGCACGTTTCCAGCTATTCATACCAAATGCTAAGAGTAGTAAAAATAATGCCAACTTAGTTTTATTTGAATGAGAGAGAACAAAGTAACATTTTACTCAAATTGTTTGAAAATTCCTGCTGTTGTATAAGAAGAAAATGCACTCTGCAAACCCTATGCACAGTGATCATTTCCTTTTAAATCTGTTTTGCAGAGTGCTGAAATACAGCAGAGCAATCTATCCAGTATTGTTTCTAATGCGTATAGAAGAAGCCTGAAACTGAAGCTAGAGCATCTGTATATAATATACAAATTAAAACCCCATTCTTTCCAATCCAGTTAAACTTCCTTTGTGCTGGGAATTGTATGTATTGATGTAGATCATTATTTTAATTTTTACTTGTGACATTATAGAACCTATGAGATTTTATAAGAATGTTTTGGATCATGTTCTATTTGTTTGTTACAAAAAATTGTTTGTTTACTTTTCTTTCTGGCATATTATTGATGATATTTGTGCTTAAAAAAAATAACAACTGGCCTTTCTTTCACTTGCCAGAAGCTACTGCTTGACTTTCCAGTAGCAGGAGAGGGACGTTTTTTTCCCCCCTTTGTTTTGTTGTGAAGTTGTATTGGCAATTAAGCTGTGTATTTGGAAAGCAGAGGCATCATTGCACACCAATCAGCTCCTAACTGAATTTAATCAGTTGTCCTTAGGGAGCTAAAGGACATTGTTTTATATAGTTTTCATCATCTTTTTTGAGCTTTGGAGTGATAAGCAGCTTGTTCTTAGGGTTAGTTATGAAAGACTGAATTGGATCTGATCTCTACTTGTTGCCATTTTGACTGATGCTTCATAATGATTTTGTTCCCAAGGGTTTTTTCAAAGTACAGATCAGACAAAATATTTTGCACATAACACTATGGCACTTCCCAGGAACGTTATTTTAACGAAATTGCATCTTCCTACAGCATTACATATTTTGTAGCTTTGCTTCTGGACTTGTCTTTGTCAAGGTTTTATTATAAATCGTAATGATTAATCACAGAGGCAGTCTAAGTTGTTGGGATTTTTGTGTATTGCAAAGGCAGATTAGATTGTGAAATAGGCTGTAGTCTATGGACTGGTTTACAGAAATATTTAAGGTTTCACAAATCTTTTTTTTTACCTTTAAATATTGGCTTGATGCCTGTTACAC
The DNA here is from genome assembly GCA_013399895.1 of Serilophus lunatus. Taxonomy (NCBI): domain Eukaryota; kingdom Metazoa; phylum Chordata; class Aves; order Passeriformes; family Eurylaimidae; genus Serilophus; species Serilophus lunatus. The sequence continues at coordinate 430,717 of VXBA01000731.1, read as the reverse complement.
TGTGTTCACTCAAAAACACAGCTATAAATAAATATGTAGGGGAATCATTATTCTTCCACTTTCCTCTAAAGATGTTTGCCTAGCTATGTAATTACCTGTTGAATTTTATGAATGGTAAAACTAAGATTTGCACTAAAAACCAATTTGAAAATACTGACTTTTGCTCATAAACACGTCTCTTAATCTAACTAGGCCATGTCAGAAATGTATTCCTCTTCTTCTAATTGCGTTTTTTTCCCCCTCAAATGTACAGTTTAAATTTGATTTTTTAATTTTTCTTTTCCTTTTCACAAGGGGAAGAGCGTGTATGTTCAGCTCATACAGGCAGCCTGCCAGTAAGGCAATGTATTTACAAGCTGAGCTACAAAGAGCTGGTGTAGAGTGTGCACAGATATTAGCTTTGGTCTTCATGCCCAGTACTAACAATCTTATCCTGAAAACCTGCCTGTGCTTTCACTCCTAGGACCATTCCTGCTTCTTGAAGACTATATGTGAATAAGATTGTGGCTAGGCAGAAAACCTAAATAAACAAAAAAACACATATTTGCAGATTGATACATTCTTAAATTCTTCGTGTGCCTCAAATTATGAGACATATTTTGCTTGTAGAGCAAAAAAGGAGCTTTTCAGACTTGCCTTTAGCTTTTACCCATGACAAAATGAGGTATGTGCGGCATTTTTGGAGGTATTGTGCAAACACTGATTGTAATACATGAAAATATGTACCCTACTGCTCAGCTTAATTTTCCCATCTTCTATTTCTGATGCAAATGTCTCAGGGTATTTTGTTAGGTTCAGATTTTCTTCTGGTCTCTTTTTGCTGGTTTCACTGAAAGCCACAGCAGTGATGTTTGTGGCCCATGCTTGCTATTGTGGTTGCATTGAACCCTTACACAAGTGTTACATACTAGAATGTGTGCTTATGTGAAACACATTTGAAAAACATTGAAACTGTTATTTCGTGGAGAGATGATGGAATTGTGGTGCCCTATGTTTTCCACTGTAAATTATAAATTATTGAAGGAAATGTGTTGCACTTTTATAAAGCCATCTTACAGTTAGGTTGGTATAGGGACTATGATGTCTGTACCGCTCCGGTCTGGTGTTAGTGGGAGCAACCAAACATTGCTCTTAAGGCCAGCACGTGACCTTAAATTGTGGGCAGGCAATGTGATTTCATGGTAAGCTGCTGTTTGTATCAAGCAACATTAATCAGTTTTTAGTCAAATCCAGTGAGGATGCCTTTATTATGACACAAAATTACATAATGTCTGGAGGAGTAGTATGGGAAAGCAACTGTTTTTTTATGTATCTCTTGTATGAAATGTACCAAGTGAAACAGAGTGTGAAGCACTTAGAACAGTGTAGGGATTCAATTCAGTGGCTGATGTACAGTTTCATTCACGGCTGGTATCTATTCCTCAGTCATGGGGTAAAAACCACCTAGATGGGGATTACGAGAATAGCTTTTAGAAGAGACCTGGATTGGGAATGTGTGGCTGCAGAATGGGAAGGAGGAGAAAGGGGTTTTCCCTTTGGAGGGCAGTTGTGGAGCTGCAGACATGGGAAAAAAATTGCATTAGGCTCATTGAGCTGTAGATATCCTTGGCTGTAGTAAGAGTTGGAAAAGTCTCCTTTTTTGGCCTGGAGAGAATAGAACAGATGCCCCTATAAAGCATGAGATTTTGGCAGGCATGACTGAAGGGGAGATGGCTGAGAAAAACCCAGCAGAAAGGAAGTTCATTTGCGGACTTCAGTTCTTTCAAGGGCCCTTTTTTGCTTCAAATGGTTTCTAAAAATAGAAATCAAAATGTTGCCATGTGTTTAAAAAGCCCCACACACCCTCTAACCAAAACAAACAGGCAAAAGATCATAGAGCTCTTCTTACACATCCATTTACTCTTCTTGTAGTAGGATGTGAGAAAATTACAGGGGGAGAACAACTGAATGTAACACTTCATTACAAACTGAAGGATAGGAGCTCTCTTCGTAGCCTTGAATGGGCTATAAAGACATGTTTGATGTTCCTCTGTATGCAGCTGAAATCAACAGAACCTCTCCAAGCAGCAGCTGAAATTTTCAGTATGGGGCTCATGCCTGGTGGCTGCTGAGATGATAGCAATCATTGCTTTTGAGCTTGCTAAGATAATGGGTGGGTGTTGTGAGGCATCTGAGGTCCTGTGTGGCCTCCGGTGAGAGAACCAAGGAGATGGGAGCCCTGAATCGGGATGAATGGCATCCTCACTAGTGGCAACCGTTGGACCTTCTTTGGCATTCCCAGTGCTGCTGTCTTGCATGCTAGCTTCTCTTCTGGGTCTGTCAGGGAGAGGAGAAAAGGGGGTTTCTGGTTGTTTGGGATCTACCACTGCCTGTGCTCAATCAAGATGGCAGCATCAAGTTGCCTCCCTTTTGTAGCAGGGCATTCGAAGGGTGTGGCAGGACTTGTGCATCCCTAAGCCAGGTGGGATTTCTGCAGGTGGCAGAGCTGCTTCCATGCAGAGGACGAGGAGGAGACAACGGCTTGGTTGCTTAGGGAGGCAAAAATGTGAGGGGTTTTTAAGCAGTTAGGCAAACTGATGAAGGTTAAGAATGATCTTTGCAACTTTGCTAAATATACAGTTGGAGACTCTTCCATCACAGTGGATGGCACATGGAATGAGAAGAAAGGCTTAAGCCTAACTCCATGTTTAGGCTTTCTCTTTGGCTAACTATCTTCATGACTACTCTCTGATAGTCTCTCAGTTTTGTTCTAATCAGAGTGGGCGTGCAAGAGCTGAACCTTTCAAAGCCTTGAAGCTGTGCTGAACCTCCTTGTTTGTATTTGCTGGTCTCTTGGGTGAGGGATAGGAGGAGCTCCAAGAAAAAACCAAACTACACAGTTGTAAATAGTTAAGATCAAAATTAGGAATAGGTTTAAATGAGAATCAAGTGTTTTGTTTTATTTTGTCCCGTTTCTCCCAGAAAATTCACTGTGGTTTCTGGTTTTTGTGTGCAGCATTGTCTTAGTCAATAATTTTGAACATTGTGGTGAGATGCAAGGTTTATTATATGCTATCATAGATGTTATAGTAAGCACGAAGTATCTGCAATGGGACAAGTGTTCTGATATATATATATATTCAATTATAGTTACTGTAGAGATTGCCAAAAATGTTTAATGAAGATGAATGCAGTACTTTCACAACTTTTTCTTGCGGGCCTATTTAGTTGGAAGTTTTTTTTTAACAAGGCCTTTAAATATGGGGGTTCTTTTTAGAAATGAGTTATTTTGAGTCATGTGCAAAATCTAGTTTATAATTTCATTTAAGCAAACCATAAACATAGTTGCATAGTTCCTTTTATGAAAAGCAAACCTGAAGTGATTTTTGTAACTTTAAATATTGCACCGATTTTCAGGGTTTGCATTTATGCTGTATGGTTTTGATTTGGAACAAACACCTAACATAAGGGAACAGTTTGGTCTTCTATAAAGCAAATGTCATCTTCTGCTCCAAAATGCAAATGGTTTCAAGAGAAAATAACTGCTGGTTGGCCAGTGTGCAGCAAGCTGCTTCAGTTTCTCTCCAGGCTGCTCCAAGCTACTGGCAGGGCTCAAGGAGTAAAGAAAGGTACTTTGCAATTAGCCAGAGAGATTTACTGAATCTGTCTTTCACAACGTTCCACCAGTACATTCCTGCTCAACTCAAGAGTGTTTGGTTTAGTCCCTCACTAAGTAGATACACTGCAACATATACAAGTGCCATTTCTGTCCAATTAGTCACAAAATTGCCAGTTTTATGGGCAGTTGCAGCAGAGAGCTGTCTTTCTCTTGGGCTATGTGTTTAGACAGTACTTCCAGCACTGATTATATGTTCCTGTAGATTTGAATGTTGTTTTTTTGTGTGATTTCACTCAGACTTTGCTGGAATATTAGGTTCATTGAAAATAGTAGTGCTACAATATTTCTGAAGTGAATTGTAAATCTTCTAAGGAATTTACAGTAAAGAGTTGTCTCCGAGTATTGAATTGTAGAGTGACATCCATATGAGCACAGTTAGTGAGCATTGTTTTCACTAATGATTACATAATATTTTAGTTCCTGTAATATTTTATGACTGGCACAAAAATTAATAGGACCTGAAGCAGTTCTAGGTAAATCAAAACATTTTCTTGAAATCTGGTATTGTGGAATATCTCAATTCTTCTGCCTCTGCCAAAGGAGATAATTAATAATACTGTTGAGATGCATAGTATTAATTCTAAGCTTCACATAAACCAGTCGTTTCCTATGTGTTAAATAATTTTCATCCCATGGTTTTCTCATACAATAATCAAGACTTAGGTAGGAAAGAGAACTGGTTCCTGCAAACAACTGGGGAGCTGAAAGAGGAGAGGATGAGTGAAGTAAAAAAAGGGGGGATTATATCTATATATGCCTTTGGTATGTTTCCTCCTATTGTCTCCAGAGGTGTTTTCCATTTTTCAGTTGTTTTACAGACTGAACCTAGGGAGACTGTTACGGGATGAAAACTAGGCTTCTGCTTTTGTGCCAAATTAGCTTTAAATGCTATGTCTTTTATGTTAGAAATGCAACTTTAAGCCATGGTTGATCAGTTGGCTCTCAAAAGTGTCCTTACCAGATCCTACTTTTGCGGGGAACAGAGCTGAAGGCAGACACCATTCTTCCTGTAGAAACAGTGAAGCATAGCTAGTTGGGTTTATTTTTCCTACAAATGATGGAAATTACAGCATCTATTCAGTAATACCCCCTTACTAGTTTTCTAAAAACATGTTATTGCCTGCATAGCTCTCTGAAAAATGAATCATTCTTTGTCCAACTTCTTTGACCTTATTTACTTTTTAGGAATTATTTTGAAAACAGCAATGTGTCAAGGAAATGTTTGCTTGTAATAAGGAAAGATTAAAGACTATTTCAACCTTGTCCTTGAAATAATTGCCAAGGAAATTGCCAGTTAGTAATAGAGTTTAATCAGGAATCTGTTGGTTTTACACATCTGTTTCCAACATTAGCTACAATTTGTCCATCATCTGCCATTTAAACTGTAATGGAAATAAGATGCTTTCCTAAACTGCTTGTATTATTAAATAGCATGCTGAAATAATATGCTAAAGTAAAATTTCCTATGCTGAGGAGAAATAATGTTTACTCAAACTCCATAAGCAGTTTGAAGATATTGAAGGGTAAAATATGTAAAATCTTCAAGTTCCTGTTATTATTTGAGAAAAGTGAACAGTATTTAACATGCTGTTACAACCATGACAAACAAGTGAAAGCACACCAATAGCTTTCACCAACTGTACTGTTACTATACTTTGAAATCTGAATGTAGAAAATTATTCAACACCATACATAATAAATAAGTGTACTGATAAAGTGTGGTCTTGAGATAAAGCCTTGGAATGAGATGACACGGCCAAGTGGAAGAGAGACAGCATCAATTTGAGGTCTAAGAAGCAGTGATTAATTGGAGAATTGGCAGTGTGCTGTGTGCTTGTTTTATGGAAACTTGGAGAGGTGTAAGATTTTTCTAATCTTATTGATTAATTGCTCATAAGCAAGGGCTTCTTAGACCAATACCTGAAGTTTTTATACAATGTTCAGCCTCCATGTGATAGTTATTTATTTTGGAAAGAGCCTGGGCAGTTTGAAGTACACTGCAGCATCACATTTTATCTTCCTTGCAAATTTTGCTCTTCAGAGTTCAACTCAGAACTTGCTTAATTTGGTCCCTTTATATGCCTAAAAGTAAATGTAGTAAAATCCCGCTTAACTGAACTTCAGAATCTGGCATTTAATCTGGTATTTTCCTCTCTATCACAAATCTGTTTTCTACTGTGGCAAGGTTCATCACATCAACCCAGAGTTAAATCCTTTACATGATACTCAGGAAATCCTTTGGTCTCCTTGATGTCACGCACTCCTTGTTATCCTACACCCCGTACTTTCTTGCAAAGCAGGGTCAGCTAAATCTAGGGCTTATTTCTATCATGCATCAAATGTGTATAATTTGGAGAATGTTCTATTAGTTCTTATTTTTTTTAGAGCTCAAAACCACTGGAAGATATGTATTTTTGGTATTTCATCTCTCTATTACTATGGTTTGTAACTATAGCTATGGTTGTTTCATTGTGGGTGGAAAGCCACTTCTGGGTGGCTTATATGTAGCCAAGAGTTACTAATAGTCAGGGGAAACCAAGAGATGAAATAATAATGAAACTCACTGTTGCAGTGTTTGTTTCATTAATAAAAGAAGTTCATCCATGGGGACAAGAAGGGTTTGAGATATGATTTTTGGAGATAGGGGCATCATTTATCCTTTTATCATTGATGCAGAACAAAAGCCCTTGACCTAGCTGGGAAGAGAGTTTTTCCTCTCTGATGGTTCCCTCGAGGTTGCTCTGAAATGGATCTTCTTGTACTGTTAGCAAAGACTGAAACATGTTGTTCAGAAGGTGGCATTGATCTTTCCCATTTGTCTAGTTTCTGTGCTGTAAAATACTGTTTAGACTTGCCAGTTCTGTTGGTTCTGCCAGCCATTTGCAAGAAGAGACAGACCTTAGCCAGATGAAATTATCATCTTTGCTGTTTCCAAGGCAGTTTTCATTTTCCACCATAGGAAAATCGTAGTAAGTCAGCTTAAAATTCTGGATCAATAGATACATCTTAAGAGTTCTTGATTTAGGTGTTGAATGACCTCCTCCTTTTACCTGTACATTTGGTAGATGTTGGATCGGTGGAAATTCTGTTCCTAGCTTGTACAAAACTTAAAAAGAATGTTTCTAGGCAGACTTTTTTTGGCGGCACACAGAAGATTTTATTTTTCATGCTGGGAAAGTTTGCTGTATTTATAAGACTGGTGTTATTCATGGTTTTTCAGAACATATACTTGAAGTCATGCAGCTGCAACTTACGGTTAATCTGGCAAACATTTACCTCTCTGCTTACTCTGGGTATCACTTGGGGATTTTTCTCTACTAGCTCATTATAAGGCTTTCTGAAAGGTCTTGCCGACATAGTTCTGCCAGCTGTGGAATAGGACCTTAGCTTGGTCTTATTTGCACTAATGTACTTTCTTTCAAGTCCATTTAATGGTGTATGCATCACTAAATTTTTCTGTGAAAGTGGTGTTTTAGTGGTCATTCAAGAGTTGGAAATACAATATCCCTTGTATTTTCAGGAAAACAGGATCTGTCCTAAAATACATCATCAATTTTATTATGTAACTTATCCCCAAACCAGAACTCGATGAAAATTTGAAATGTGTACAAACTCATCTCTGCCAACTTGGGAAAGTGATTTTTCTCAGTTATGGGCTTGGCTTGTAAGAGTGTTGCCAGCCACTGGGGTAAGGAGACACCCCCCAGACAGGAGGGTAAGCTGCTGAAGAGTAATTTAGCAATGTTACAAGACACCAAACTATGCTTGCACTGGTTTGCTGTGCCGGTGACACTGCTCAGGCTGCTCAGCCGGCATTAAGGGCAAGGGTCTGGATGCTGTGTTCCAGCAGGTGTCCTCTCCAGCCCCAGGTGGCCTCTGCATTGTTGGTGTGCTCTTTCAGGTCAAGTGCTGTATGCTGCCTCTTAGCCACAGAGGACTACGGGAATAGTCACGTGGATATATGCAGTACAGGCCAAGCCTGAAGAGTGTGTTTGAAGTCCCTGTCATGCCAAAACACACCAAACTTGGATGCCTTAGTCCCTCCAGTTTTGTTCAAAGTGCGAGACGCCCCTGGCTTTCGAGTACACCATGGCCAGCAGAGATGTATGTGAACACCATTGCCTTTCTCTTCACCTCTACATTGTACATTCCCTGGTAGGAAGTGAGTTTGAAAGGCAACCCTACCTGCTGTGCACTCTAGAAAGCTCTGAAACTGGACAATGGCTGCTCTTTCTGGGACTGCTGGACATTTCTCCCACAGGTTTACACCTCCCCTGGGGGCATGGATGTTCCCAGGTACTAACAAGGGAGATTAAATCCTGTTTTGAATGAATTTTTTGACAAAAAATATATTGGAAATTGTGATGTCAGGAGGTGTTCAACATGAGATATACGAGATAGATCAGGAAGCAGACAGGAATGGAAATTAAGAGGAAAATTCCCACCCTTTGTAAGCAGAAAACCCAGAATACCAAGGTAAACAAAGAAAATTTTTCCCACTATGCCTACAAACATTTTAGATGGCCCGTTTGCTGTATAGAGTATTCTAGGGATTTCTGAATAGAACTGATTTATCAGATTACTTGCAGTCTGTTGTTTGTTAGGTCTCTAGGCACCATAAATGAGGGTGACTGAGGCATTTGGATAAATGTTGTTTCTTCCTTATATGGTACATCCTTACCATCTAAGAGAACATCTATTAATTACTATCCACTTTGCAAACTTGCCTGTTTTTTCATGAGAAGATAGGGTACAATTTGAACTGTTCTATTTTTACAATCCTTTTTTCCTTGCATTTATTCAGCTTTTCTAGGAGAAAATGAGAACCTGGTAGAGTATCTGTTGCTTAGCTCATTTTGTCTGCCTCCAGTGAATGCTGTTGGCGTCAGCCAGGGCAGAAAGTGCTGTTTGAGCTCTCATCTGAGCTAGCAGCATTCATGTGTATGCTCAATGATTATGGAGACAGACCACCTCTCCCAGAAGTTGATTTGTATTGCCTAAATCAGTCTTCTCCTCTGAATTAGTATCCTCTGAGTACTGGGGGAACATCAGCTTTCTCATTTAGCTGCTTCATTTTTGCACATTCCTGTGTCTGATGGTCAGACTCTCTTCTCGGTTGATGTTTGCTTAACTGTTTAGCATTGGCAACACCTCTTTAGCTATTGAGCACAGATTTAGCACACATTGCTACAGTGTTTTCTGTGTCTATGCAGCTTTATTATTTCAATGGAACCTTTTTGTATCTGTTCTGTTCTGTTGAAATCATACGCTCTATACCTATGAGGTGTAGAATACAGCAGCAAAAAGTCTGTTTTTAATTTTGTTGCTGTTCTACGTTTAGGAGTGAGTCATTGCTCTGGAGACTGAGTTGATAAAACATTTGCACATCTCATTAATCTAATACTGTAATTCCCAAGAAACATTACACTGAAAAAGCTTATTGTTAAGATGGTGCATGGTGAGCTTTATTGACGGTACTGTGGTCTGCATGTAACAATACTAAGTGTTCAAGCAAAATGTTCTAGCAAATGAAAATACAACACAAGGACTTCTTTACAGAATCAAAAGAAATGGTGCCTCAGATCTCAAGGAGCATTGGATCAAGGGTTTTAAAAGGCTGCAGTTTCATCGTTAGTCGTACCATTCATTGTCATTAATATCAACTTTGATGCTTTCCAGAGCAATGACATTTTTCTTCTTTTTTCAACATACATCTTGGGATTTGATGGCAACCACCTGATTGAGCAAGTGGCTGGTTTTAAAGCTATTTTAAAGCTCTTATTTTATGTGATGGTGGTCCATAAAGTGATACAGGATAATTAAAAAAAAAAAAGGAAATCCTCATGCAACCTTTCCCCCCTGCAGTTCTATGATTTTCATATAGACAAAAATTTTTATGCAGAACATAGCTAAGTGAGCTGCTTTTTTAATTCTGAGAACTTCTTGTTTCACTATGTGTTTCTACTTTGTTTTGGAATATAGTGTCTCATGTCTCCCCTGTTTCCTGTCCCCTCCTCAAAACCCCAAACTAAAAGCAGCTAATGAAGGATCCCTACAGTCCATTTTTGCAGTATAAAAAATTCGGATAATGAGGAGAAGCTGAAGGTAATGTTTGCCATGGCAAACAATCATTCCCAATATTAACTGTAAAGGCATGTGCTTTTTGTGGAGACGACAAAAAAAAAAAAGTAGGAAACCAAAGCAGTGGAAAACACTTTATCATAGTCAATGTTCAAATCTCATAGTCAAACTTCAAATACAGTAATACTAAGCCAGGCTTCAGAGCAATCTTTTCTGGGATCTGGGCATCCTGTCTCCATGTGAACTTGAAAACTCTCTTTGTGCAGAAAAGCTTGATGTTTGCTGTAAAATCCTTCATGATGAATGCTAGTTTGCAGCATTTTTGTATCTTCTGGGTGTAATACCTTTTAAGGCAGTAAAGTTGTTATGATAACATACCAAGGATGAAAATTTGGAATGTGCTAAAATGTATGGACAGTTCTCAGCTTAAGCCAAACTCCCTGGTCATAATTTTTTTGTTTTTGGCTGTAAGGAGATTGCACAATGAAGTAGAGCATGCAAGAAGACAGCAAGCTGGACCTAAGGTTTGTTCTTTTTTAAGTTATCCATAGCACGTGCATGTGTGTATACATAAAAGTAGTTCTCTTTTAACGAAAATTGTGGTGAGCACCTAATATGTGAGTTTACCCCACAGTTTCTGGAGGGCAATGTTCTCCAAATCACTATGATTTTTTTATTTTGTTTTTTGGGTCTTTTTTGCTCATGTAAACAACATCTACTCTATTCAACTTTGTGTGTATTTATTATGCATTCCAGGGACTTTCTGTTTCTTAGGTACAAAAACTCCAGTTTAAGAAATATTTCTTTAATGTCCTATAAATTGAGATAATGACCTCTAGTTTAGGATAGAGTATACCTACATGCAATTCAATGTTTTAAGATACAGAAATATAAATAAGCAAGTGAGCAACAGGTAAAACGTATGGACATAATTACCTGTAATAAATGAATTTTTAGATACCTGAAGCCCATGGATAACCTTGTGTATTTCTTCTGCAGCCTGTCCATTGTCCACCTGGGACCTCTAGAGTAAGAAATATGTCAAAATAATCACCTTTTTTCTTTTTGATTATTCTGTCCAAATCTTTATTCTTTTTCACAGCTGATGACATAGGATTGGTTTGTGTATAAATTCTACTTAAAGTTGTGTGTAAAACAGGAAAATTTGATCAGAAGGTTATGTCTCAAGTATTAGCAGTTTTATAGTAAGGAAAAAAAATAAATATACTGGTCTATACCTTGCTTAACTGTAGGTACGTTTGTGATGTTTTTACCCAAGCTTCATTGACTTTTAATTTACAAAGAAATGTCTTTTTTTTAACGGTGGTTAGTATCATCTTCTGTATGCTGCAGGTAGTAAAATAGAGTACATAAGATTTATAAAATGTGTCAAACACATGCTTTCAGTGTTCTTTAAAATATTGATGTGAATTAGAATAAGCTATTTTCAAAACTTTTTGAAAGTACATCTTCTCGGATCTTNAAATGGTGCCTCAGATCTCAAGGAGCATTGGATCAAGGGTTTTAAAAGGCTGCAGTTTCATCGTTAGTCGTACCATTCATTGTCATTAATATCAACTTTGATGCTTTCCAGAGCAATGACATTTTTCTTCTTTTTTCAACATACATCTTGGGATTTGATGGCAACCACCTGATTGAGCAAGTGGCTGGTTTTAAAGCTATTTTAAAGCTCTTATTTTATGTGATGGTGGTCCATAAAGTGATACAGGATAATTAAAAAAAAAAAAGGAAATCCTCATGCAACCTTTCCCCCCTGCAGTTCTATGATTTTCATATAGACAAAAATTTTTATGCAGAACATAGCTAAGTGAGCTGCTTTTTTAATTCTGAGAACTTCTTGTTTCACTATGTGTTTCTACTTTGTTTTGGAATATAGTGTCTCATGTCTCCCCTGTTTCCTGTCCCCTCCTCAAAACCCCAAACTAAAAGCAGCTAATGAAGGATCCCTACAGTCCATTTTTGCAGTATAAAAAATTCGGATAATGAGGAGAAGCTGAAGGTAATGTTTGCCATGGCAAACAATCATTCCCAATATTAACTGTAAAGGCATGTGCTTTTTGTGGAGACGACAAAAAAAAAAAAGTAGGAAACCAAAGCAGTGGAAAACACTTTATCATAGTCAATGTTCAAATCTCATAGTCAAACTTCAAATACAGTAATACTAAGCCAGGCTTCAGAGCAATCTTTTCTGGGATCTGGGCATCCTGTCTCCATGTGAACTTGAAAACTCTCTTTGTGCAGAAAAGCTTGATGTTTGCTGTAAAATCCTTCATGATGAATGCTAGTTTGCAGCATTTTTGTATCTTCTGGGTGTAATACCTTTTAAGGCAGTAAAGTTGTTATGATAACATACCAAGGATGAAAATTTGGAATGTGCTAAAATGTATGGACAGTTCTCAGCTTAAGCCAAACTCCCTGGTCATAATTTTTTTGTTTTTGGCTGTAAGGAGATTGCACAATGAAGTAGAGCATGCAAGAAGACAGCAAGCTGGACCTAAGGTTTGTTCTTTTTTAAGTTATCCATAGCACGTGCATGTGTGTATACATAAAAGTAGTTCTCTTTTAACGAAAATTGTGGTGAGCACCTAATATGTGAGTTTACCCCACAGTTTCTGGAGGGCAATGTTCTCCAAATCACTATGATTTTTTTATTTTGTTTTTTGGGTCTTTTTTGCTCATGTAAACAACATCTACTCTATTCAACTTTGTGTGTATTTATTATGCATTCCAGGGACTTTCTGTTTCTTAGGTACAAAAACTCCAGTTTAAGAAATATTTCTTTAATGTCCTATAAATTGAGATAATGACCTCTAGTTTAGGATAGAGTATACCTACATGCAATTCAATGTTTTAAGATACAGAAATATAAATAAGCAAGTGAGCAACAGGTAAAACGTATGGACATAATTACCTGTAATAAATGAATTTTTAGATACCTGAAGCCCATGGATAACCTTGTGTATTTCTTCTGCAGCCTGTCCATTGTCCACCTGGGACCTCTAGAGTAAGAAATATGTCAAAATAATCACCTTTTTTCTTTTTGATTATTCTGTCCAAATCTTTATTCTTTTTCACAGCTGATGACATAGGATTGGTTTGTGTATAAATTCTACTTAAAGTTGTGTGTAAAACAGGAAAATTTGATCAGAAGGTTATGTCTCAAGTATTAGCAGTTTTATAGTAAGGAAAAAAAATAAATATACTGGTCTATACCTTGCTTAACTGTAGGTACGTTTGTGATGTTTTTACCCAAGCTTCATTGACTTTTAATTTACAAAGAAATGTCTTTTTTTTAACGGTGGTTAGTATCATCTTCTGTATGCTGCAGGTAGTAAAATAGAGTACATAAGATTTATAAAATGTGTCAAACACATGCTTTCAGTGTTCTTTAAAATATTGATGTGAATTAGAATAAGCTATTTTCAAAACTTTTTGAAAGTACATCTTCTCGGATCTTTTATTTCCTTTTTTTATTTTTTAAGTAAAAGCTGTCTTGTAATATACCAGTAGTTCTGGTCCTGGGAGTTGTCATTGTGTTTCTCGAGATATATAAATCCAGCCTGAAAGACTTTTCATAACACCTGTTGTGCCAAATGTCTTGCATATTCTTTTAAAAAATGGAAAAAACCATTTATTACCCAGATTATTAAAGTATCTATTAAATATCCTTCGGTATTGAAGCACCTGCTGTATGTTTGGGAGCAAGGACATTAGTGAGAGGAATGAGAGGGAGTCAGAACATGATGAAAATTGGACAAGGTGGTGAGACAGGGGCTTCAGTGCTGGCATGGACTTCATGGTGTGGGTGAGTTTCCATATCCAGGAGGACCACACTAGAGCAGCCTTTGAGAGGAAGGTGGGAAGCAGCAGCTGTCAGTAGTCAGGGAGTGAGGACAGGATGTGTCCTACAAGCTTGAGGTCAGCTCTCTGAAGACCAAGTTGAGCATGGGTTTCCATCCAAAGAAAATGTATGCTGTGTTTTGTTTTCTTCAGCTTGAAAAGCAAGCAGGAGTGTTTTCTTCACAGCCCCTCTCAGCATGATGGCAAGGCATGTGTGTTAGGTGACAGCGTCTCCCATGTGAGTGAGGAGTGGGGGGGCTCTCCTGCATGTGACCCTGTTAATTGTGTTAAATGGACAGGGATGGAGAGAAAACATACGAGGTTCTTGAACAACTGACAGGAGCATTCAGTTTTTAATATCCTATCTGCCCAGAAATTTAGGAATTAAAGAGGCATGATTCGTTACAGCCATTTTCCCCTCTTGGAGATGTCATGTGGGCTATAAGTAAAGGATTATTTTGAGGAGGAAAAAAATGCCCCAAAGACACAACTCAACTGACTTTACATCTTTTTTTCCATGTGTATTTGAATTAATTTTATAAAAGATTCCAAAATAGTGCCCTGGTACTTAAGTTGAGGGAGATCATTGCAGAGGCTACAAGCTTTTGTATTTCTGAGTTTCCCTGTTCTTGAAGAAATGCAGATTTGATAGATACAAGTGAGAGTTGCTGTATCTTGAAGGAAGGGCTTGTGCTCCTGTGAGGCTGAGGCAGCTGATGCCATGCAATGACCAGTGTTGTAGTTCTGCATGGGCTGTGAGCTAGCTACTGAGAGCAGTAGTGCGAGAAGTGTCCATACTGCAGAAAATCTAAAATTTTATGTATTAAATTGTTTTTTATTAATTAGTAAATACATGTTTATTCAAAACATTGAGAAAATTTCTGTTCTATCTAGTAGTGCTCTCCAGCAGTTCTACATCTAAGCTTTATAAGGTGCCCCACAGTTGCTGTGGGGTCTTCCCCTTGCTGCCTCCACATCAGGTTGTTTCTTCCGTTTCCTTAGCTGACAACATACAGCTATTCACAAAACATGGATCAAATCAATGATACTGAGGTGGAGCAGTTAGTATATCTTTAATTCTGGAGTAGTTTTTTTTTTCTGTTCCTTATACAAAACTTATGCTGGTTCTTCTGTCTGTGGAATAACCTGGACTTTCCACCCTTATCTAAAGATGCTGGCTGTCATGGTAAACTATGAAAGGTTTGTTAAAGTTAAATATATTTCATTTTTATTCTTACTGTTGTGGGAATTTTAGATCCACAGACTGGCTGTAGTCATGATCCTTTCAAATTTATGGTTTTGTTTTTACTTGAGAAGAAAGAAAACCAAACTCTACATGAAAATACTCTCCTTGTTGAGAACAAAATACATTATATATGATATATTATGCAGAAATCTGTGCATTATTTTCTAAACTATATGTTGTCGCTTCCAAAAGTAAGCAAAATTTGATATAAAGTGGAATAGAGTAAAATAATAAAAGGATGAAGAGTTTTAAGATTTCTCAATGTCAAAAGTTAACATAATAGGTGTTTCTACGTCACCAAAAGGTATCACCAAAAGTATGTTTTGATGCCATCACTACTTATGAGACCAAGTGGCATTCTTTCTTTTCATTTCCATGTTTTTAACTCTGAGTCAGTAATCCAAAACAAGTCTCCTTTAATATTTTGATGCAAATTCTGAGATACATATCTGGGCAATTTGGGAAAGGCAATGTGGCATGTGTAAGTTGTCCTGAAGAAATAATCATGGACTGATTAAAATTTAATCCATGTTAACTTGTTGTTTCATTTGCATGCTGAGCAATTAAAAAAAATTAAAGTGTTATGTTTTGTTGTTTGTCTACATGCATTGTTTAATAAGTTAACCAAATACTACCTTTGCTAATTAATCCTGTAGGAAAGGAGTTGAACACTATTAGCAATATGGCTAATAATTGATAGATTTATGTAACTTTAATTTTTAGACAAAAGCTTTAACCTTAAGAGATGTTAACACTTTCTTTTTTCCAAGAAAGTCAAATAATATATGTTGTTATTGCAATTTAGGTGGTTCAGAAAAATGCTAATTAAATACACTCAATCGACTGAAGATGTAGCCAGGTTTTGCTCTTTGCCTTTTCCATGTGCCATTTCCCTTGTTCTTTTCTAATACTACATATTTGGTCACATACATTCAATAGGTAATTCCATTATTAGAAGCTTGCATCTTCTACTTAAACTGGATAAATATAACTAGCAAACTAAACCACTAAACTGAATACCCGCTGGGTATCTCTCATTCTTCATGTTACTTGATCTTTGAGCTGAGAGCTCCAGCAGTATTGCAACTCCCATTATATGGGACAGAGTTTGGTATGAAGTGTTTCATGTGAGAGTTTGGGTTGGAAGGGACCTTTGAAGTTCATCTAGTCCCACCCCCCTGCAATAAGTAGGGACATCTTCAACTGGATCAGGGTGCTGAGAACCACATCTAGCCTGGCCTTGAATGTTTTCAGGGATGGGGCATCTACCACCTCTCTGGGCAACCTGTCCTGGTGTCCCACCACCCTCATCATAAAAATGTCTCCCTTACATCTAGCCTGATACCTAGTTTCCTTCCCATCTATGCTCTTGAGGATGCTTGCACATTGGAAGAAATTTCTTTCCACATCTGTTCTTCTCTCCATTTTGAATTTACTTTGAACTCTAGCGCTGGATACTGTAAGCATCAAAAAGACTCCGTGGATCACACTACCAGTAATCCTGAGTAATTTGTATCCATTTTGGCTCTGTCTTGCTGCTCCAATGCCTAGAGCTCTCCTCTCAGAAGACCCACTGGGCTATTTTTTACCCATAAGTCACTTTAAAAATAATTCTTTCATGTAAAATGAAATCTATTCTTTAACAGATATGGCTTATGGCTGGAATAAAAGATTGCTTGGAGTGACAGTTTTTAAATAGGACTATTTTAAACCAGGTGTGTTTCTTGTTTTATTTACTTGCAGGGAGCAGGGTTCGGGTGTCTGTAATCGTTCCCTGTGAGTGACGATGTTATAGTTACCAGGTTGCTTCTGCAAGGAGTGCTCTGCCTTTCTCCATACCAGGGTCGTCAATGGAATCAGCTCTTGGAGATGAGGCATGGGGTCCAACTCCTGATAGGCTGCAGGAATCAAATATTTCAGACTTTGTAGAGGATACTTTAAGTCTTAGACCCAAGGATGAGCTGGAAACAATTCCTGTGGAAGAATTTCAAGACCTTAAACCTGAGGATTTGCAGGAATCTGCTCCTGCTGAAGCAACACAGGACAGTAAACCTGGGACTGGGCAGGTACGGCAAAGGGATGCTATAGAGTAAAGGTTTGGGGCATTTTTATGGTTATGGTAATTTATTTATTTATTAGCAATTATATGTATACAGTTTTCTCAATTGTACTTGAGAAGGCTTGCTTGGGTTTTATGGATTTAGCATGTTATTTCTAGCAGTCAGATCTGTGAAGCCCCGCAAGGCAGTACCTGTCATGCAGACCCTTTTTGCATGAATTAGGCAGGCATTTATTTATGCCCCTGTCATTTTCAGGTGGACTGAGTTGAATGAGAGTATCTGTTGCAAGGTGACCTACATAGCCAACTTCTAGGTTTAATGCTGAGCACTATCCATAGCAGACAAATTGAAGCTGTCCTAATATGAGGTGGACTTTTTTGCACAATTTGAAGTTCCTGGCCTCTGTTGAGAGTGAGGCTAGAGATACTTGTTTGAGGCTAGAAATACATGTTTATATCCATGGTATTTTCAGTATTGTGTTCCTCTGCAGAAAATTGCACTCTGCTATCACACATCTCAAGAAAAAACATGAATATTTGGGACTTCAAGTAGAGCAGATGTAAAATAGATTTTCTATAATGGAACAAACTTAAAATATTTTTCAGTTTTTTCCAAAAAACTGGAAAAAAGATATCAGGACTGAGACAGGCTTCTATCAACAGTCTTAGTGATCTGATTATTCACTGCAAAACAAGTCCGTGCTCTTCTGTGCTGTAAGAAGCAGGCATATTCTAAATGCTGGACTGAGTTCTGCCCAAAATTTTTTTCTCTTAGTACTTCTCTGTAAAATTTTCCTATTCGTGGGAACTGTTCAACTCTCTCTGCAGCAGGAAATTGAAACTTTTCCTACGTACCTGGTTATTTTCCTGCCCAGCAGGTGAGTGGATTTGTATCTTTTCCTCAGAATCAGTAGTACAAATCTTCCAGAAATTGGATCTCAGCCTGCTGTCTACATCCTTCATGGATGTCTTTCTGTTCCTTAAATACTTGTTTTGTAATAAGTGCTTTGATTTTTTTAAATTGAGATTTTTGCCGACAGTCCTATCCAGAACTTGAGAAGTCTGTCCTAAAGAAACTTTTGTTAAAAATAGCATACTGTTACAAGAAGTCTAGCTGACAGATTGACTGCTTTTCTCTACAGTGTTGTTCTTTTGAAAAACTCTTAATCGAGAACTGTTAGGAAGAATTCCTTGTCAAAAGGAGAAGATGACTCTTGTTTTTGCATGAAAGAGTACTTAATAATACAACAAGAAAATTAACAAGTATCTGACATTATAACAACTCAAGAACCTGAAAACGTTTTCTTACAGAATGCCTTGTCTGTGTTGGAAAACCTGAACTTCTGATGTTGAGGGTTTTTTCTTTTTCTTATTGAAGGTTTGTCTGAGCTTTAGAGAAAAGGGTCAGGGTGGGATGGTTGTCCTCTTAATCAATGTGACATGCTGTTGTAATTGAGTTGCTCACTCACTCCCCCACCAGTAGGATCTGGAAAAGAATCAGAAGAGTTAAAAGGTAGAAAACTCATAGGTTCTGATAAAGGCAGCTCAGTAGAAATAGAAAAAGCAAGCTTCACTGCTTCCCATGGGTAGAGAGGTTTCCAACCTTCCCCGGGAGAGCAGGGCCCCATCATACATAAACAGCGATTTGGGAAGACAAATGCCATCACTCCAAATGTCCTCTCCTGCCTCCTCCTTCCCCCAATTTTTTATGCTAAGTATAATGTTACATGGTATGGAATATCCCTTTGGTCAGTTTGGTTCAGCTGTCCCAGGTGTGTCTCCTCCCAGCCTCCCGGGCACCCCCACTTTCCACACTGGCGTGCATGGCAGTACAAAAACCAGGAAAGGCCTTGATCTCAGAAAGCCCTGTTCAGCAATAACAAAAACATCTTTATATTATCAACTCTGTGTCCAGCACAAATCCAAAACACAGCCCCATACTAGCCACTGTGAAGAAAATTAACTCTACCTCAGCCATAACCAGCACGCATGCAAAAACTCAGGTACTAAAATTTTGGAGAATAAATGCTGCTGAAACTGGGCTTTCTTTCTACTTCCAAAAAATGATTTCTTGGTATGAACAGACTTCACTTTAAATCTTAGCCTTTAATCACTGATTTTCCTACTTGTCAATTAACTTGCGTATTTATAAATGAGAATATTTTTCTATCTGTAACATTAAAGTGTGAGGGAATTCCCTAAGTTCCACTTTAACAGTGCATCTTTTATATCTTTTTATCCAGGTAAAATTTAAGAGTTGCTAAATGAGTGTGATTGATTAAGGAGCAGTTGTGATCCCATTGCATGTGTCCTTCATTCTTGAGGCTGGTTTTTAAAGCCAAGTTAAGAGGAATTCAGCCTCAATATGCATCTTCAAGTATGGAGTCAGGAAAGGACAAGGGCTATTTTCAAAACCTTGTGATTTAATCTTGGCATAGTTTAGTTTCAGAACACAGAAATACAGCACTGTGGAAGCACTCATTTTGGCATAGCCCTCCACTTTTGTCTAATAACTGGGAACAGTTCTTGCTGTTTGGTTCTCTAATGCTTCCCGAGTTCTTTTTCCTGCTGCTGACTCCACAGGACCTTGTACGTTACAGGGTTGTATGTGTACATGGCCCCTTCCAAAATGAAGCTATTAATCTTGTTGATAGAGTTACAAAATTCTTGGCACATGTACAGGAGTTCTTTGCTTATATTCAGAAGGTCTTTTTACTGTTTTTAAGAATCATCCCAACATTTCTTTAAGCTCACTGGTGAATACTCAATTTAGCTAAAAAAAAAGAGAGGAATCACTAGAAAATATTTTTTCTCTTAGGAAATTTCTTGGTCTTAAGACTTCGAAGTTGATATAAATAAGTTTAGCAATGATTTCCATTAGTGTTTTGATGTGAGTTAAATAAAAGAACCATTTATAAAGAACTAAAGAATGCTATTGTTAGTAATGATACAAAATGCTCAATCAATGCTTTTAAAAATATTTCTGCCTTTTTAGGACTGTCAAGAGGCAAACTTTCAGTGTATTCTGGGCACTAAGTACTTGCATTATATAATGATGTGTGTGTAGTTCTTGAACTTTTAAAATAATGTTTAGTTTATGAACTATTCAACTTGAGATACAGCAGATTCTGCCTGGTGACAGAAAGTAAACAGAAGTTAGAACCTGCAGGTTCATTAGATGCCTAGACTAAATACAGTTTGTTTTCTAACACAGCAGTATGAATACCATTCATTCCCCAGCCTTTATATTCAGGGACTTCTAGTAGATTTATGGGGTTTGAGTGTCTTTTTCTTTCTGTTTCTTTGTCTCCCTGCCTCCTCTTCTTTTCTGGCACCATTTTGTAATGATTCAGATATTCCACAATTTTCTCTTTAAAGTACCAGTAGTGCTTGCTAGAAATGCCAGTGTAATGGACTAGGAAACTCAGTTTCCTTTTCTCTAGAAACAATCCAGGCTAGGTAGTGGCCAGCCCAGCACCATCATACAGATGAAAAAGCCATCTTTTCTTACAAATCTTAGCCTATGAATGAGGAAGCATTAACAACAAATAACTACCCCTAATAGTAGCAGGAGCATGTACTATTAGGGGAGCCTAGACTGAACAGGGCTTCGGAGAAGATTGCTTCAGATAAGGTTTCCTGTAAAGTGTGCATGTGCTTAAATAAGAACAAGTGAAATGCTCAGCTAACTATTTGGGGTTTATTACTTATAAGGTGTTATTCTGCACTGTTTGCTCTGCTCCTTTCCCCCATGAGAGTAACTTCATTGATTGCTCCAAGTTAGTCTAATAGATCTCATCCAAAGAAGCTTAAGTTTGGTTCAGAATTGCTGCTTGGTATAACTTATGCATTCATACCACAGTTCCTGCTGTCAATGCTTTCTTTGGATGCAATCAGAAAGCGACACTAAAAGGACCTGGAGTCTGCAACGTTGGCTCATTCCTAACATTTGTTACATCATGCCTTCTTCAGGGAATGCAGTCATGTGTCATCTTCACATATGTTCATAGTACATTACAAGTGGATGTTGCTCTTTCCCAAAGAATGTTCAGCTGTTGTTTCTGTTTGTGATCAGGAGAAATTTAGATTGGTAGTATTCTTGGAGGAAGAAAAAAAATATATTTGGAGTGGTGGATATTGTGCATTCTGTTTGCTATTCTCAGTAGCATTACTTGTCAGAATTTGCAATACCCATGATAATGGCTTTCTTATCTTAAGGGGATTCATGTACAAACTCTTAATCATGTACAAATTCATGTACAGGTCTGACTTCCGAATGCTTTGTGAGTTTTTAATGAAATCTTTTAATGGTAGTTGAGATAGCTCTTATGATTTTCGGCTTTTCTTCTAGTCTGCATTAATGATTATTCAACTGGTTGTAACTGGATTCACTTGAACATGGGTAATGTCCTATATCATTGAGACCAGTGTTACTTACTATCACCATTAATGATGCAGATGAAGGGACTGAGTGCACCCTCAGCGGATTTGCAGATGTCACCAAGCTTAAGTGCTGTGGTTGACACACCTGAGGGATGGAGTGCGATTCAGAGTGACCTGCACAAGCTCAAGAAATGGGCACCTGGCAATCTCATGATGTTTAGTAATACCAAGTGCAAGGTGTTGCACCTGAGTCCAGGCACAACCCCTGGTATCGGTACAAGCTGGAGGGAAGAACAAATTGAGAGCAGCCCTGCTGAGGACTTGGGAGTGCTGGTGGATGAGAGGCTGAACATGACCCAGCAGTGTGCTCCTGTAGCCCAGAACTGTATCCTGGACTGCATCAGAAGAAGTGTGGTCAGGAGGTCAAGGGAGGTGATTGTGTCTATCTACTCTTTAATTCTTTACTGTGAAGCTGATAAAGCATTGGAACAAATTGTCAAGAGAAGCTGTGGATGCCTCATCCCTGGAAGTGTTTAAGACCATATTGAATGGTGTTCTAAGCAACCTGGTCTAGTGGAAGGTGTCCCTGTCCATGTCAGGGAGGCTGGAACTGGATGATCTTTAAGATCCCTTCCAAAACAAACCATTCTATTATGATTGGCATGTCCTGGGTGAGCCCTGTTTTATAAATGTGACATCCTGAATCTCAAGCCAGTAACTGGAACTGAGTTTGGCTTTTCAAGCTTGTCTGTAGTTTATTGACACATTACTTCATGTGTCTGAACTGAGGTAAGCCATTGCTTTTGAAGCTGACTGTTCCATCAGGAAACAGCAGCTTCTTACAAGCTGGGTTTTGCTGTCCCTGGCCATGGTCAGTAAAGCTGATGTTAAAAGAGATGGAGCAAGTGTGCTACATGACTTACCTCACAGTGCTAAAGCCCTTTACAATCATATTCTTCCAAGACCTATGCGAAACCTGTGTGAGCAGCTGGAGAATGAATCATTGCTTGTAATGAGGAGCCGTAACTTAGGCAAATATAAGTCGTGACTCGGAGGATACTGTGAATTGTGAAACAGAGAACAGCATATTAGTTTCAGACGGGCAGATAGATGAATGCCAGCAACCTTCCTTCAGCAAACCAAGGAGTGGATAATGGCACTTGAAATGTCAAATGATCCAAAACAGAACTCAATTTATATGCATAATTTCAGATTATAGATAAAAATGAGAAGGTTTCAATAACATCAATAGGTTTCAATAGCAAGATTTTAGGGGAAGAAGAAAGTATGAGGTTGAGATTAGTTTACAAAAGACTTTTTTTGAGATCACAGCATTGTGGCTCAGGTTTATTGCTGGTGTCTCCAATTACATGAATTTAGATCTTACATTATGTGAATTACTTAAGCACATGGAAAATGCTTTACTACATTTCGGTATTTATGTGATTAATGGCGATCATCAAAAATCTCTTCATTTTAATGCTAAAAAAATCCCTTCACCCACTTTTCTTCCCTCCCTGCTCCCCTCAAATAGCCTTTCCTAGTCTTCAAAGCTTTGCCATCTACCTTTGTTCTTAAAGACTGTACAAAATGCAGTTACTCTCACCTAATTTGTCTAGCTTCAGTTTCTAATCCTTTGCTTTTGTTTTGACGTTTCCTACTAGATTAAAGACCTGTTTACTGTTATAAGCCCTTCCTGCTCTAGCTTGCATGTAATCCTTGTTCAAGTCACCTCTTAACTTTTTCACTGCAATAAACAGACAACTGCTCAAAGTAATTTTTCTGGCACTCGTTTAAGATTTTTGCAGTTTTCAGCAGCAGCCTAAAAGACATGTGGACACCTGCACATATTATCACAGTAATAATCTTGCTAATGCCATAACACCACTGACGTGCTCTCTCTTGACATTTCTTTATAGGTTCAAAGATCATGTTGACCTTCTAAGGTGTAGATTTTCAGTCTTTGTGTGATACCATGATCCTTTCTAGATTATTCCTTTCCAAAGTATTCTACTATTACCTAGTCCCCCTTTTAAATAGATCTGTGTGTTTGGCTTAAATTTAGTCAATCTAAGTTCCATGTAGTTGAATTATCTGCATCATAGTTGATTGCATCAGAGATTTTTCAGATCAACCTACCAGTGAAGTAGTCACTTTTTCTGAAACAACATTGCCTTATTCCATCAAATTTGGCAGAGCAGTGGAGATCTCAAAGAAGTTAATTTTATGCTGAAGCTGTGAAAAAGAGAGCAGGGGCTATAAAGCAGACATGGATAGTTCCACAGTGAGCAGATGAGTGAAATCTGACCTTTGTTCTCTCCGTAAGGCAATGATTGGATGGTCAGTAGATGTGAAGCTTGTCATGGGACAACAAGCACATGTGTAGGTTCAGGACAGCTGCTATCATCTGAAGCTTGCCCTTGCAGAGGCAGGAGAGGATATTGGTGAAAGCAGGGAGCATTGTGGTGCTGCAAAGAATAGGACTTTGGTGCATGGGGGAGCGTAAGGAATCAGGACACTGAGCTAATGCAAAGAATGGGACAGGGAAAATGCATAAGGACTTAAACAAATGAACGTTTTGCTAATTTAGCTCCCATTAGCTCCACTGACCTGATCTGAGCCCATTTCCTCTCCTTATGTTTACCATATTAGTTGTGTCATGGATCTGGGCTATATATTTAGAAATGTAATTGTTTGCACTTTGCTTTTTTGTCAAGTATTTTTTGTCAGCGTACTAAACACCCAAATTTATCTGGAAAAAAAAAATTTAGGTTAAAATAATGATTTTACTATCCCAGTTTTTTCCAATGACAAAATCTAACAGAAGATACTTGCTTAGTGTTTCTAGCTATAGAAACAACGGCAGAAGAAACCTTATGTGTATTACTCTGGGTAACATATGACAAAATTGATTAGAGTGCTGTTTGAGAGCAAGCCTATATTTTCGAAGATAACTCCTACAGAATTAGGCAGCTAATGCATTATTCATGTGATAGTGGGGAGAGGTATAGATTTCTGCTTATAGTTACATATGGCTGGCTGGAGCACTAGTACTTAATCTTGCCATTACTTGCCATGGGGGAACATAATCAGGACAGCATCGTGCTGTTACTGGGTAGTTAAGACTTATCCTCTGCTGTACAGAAAGCTACTAGACTGTAAAATGCAAAAAAAGAGAAATGGCAAAGGGAAGATATGAATTTTTGTGGAATTTCGTGATGACAGTGGTTCAGTTTCAAGTAACACCATTTAATGATTGTGTGTTGCTGTATATTTTTTCTGAAGTATTATTTTATTTCTTAAAAACAGCAGAAATGATTCTAAATGTGTATATATAGAAGAAAAAGATAAGAATATTATATGGCCTTCAACCTCATCTTTTAGAAGTTTTAAAAAAGTTACCAGGCTGGATTACTTGACTTTCTCTGTGTTACTTTCACTTGATGTTTTTTAATAATATCTTTTAAACAATAGTGCCTTATCACATAAGTATAGACATTAACTTATATTTCTTGCCCTCTTTAAATGATTTGCTCATTCAATTTGCTCTACCAAAGCTATCTGTTGTAAATATTTTGCTGGTGTCCAAGCACTGTTCAAATAAACTTTCTAATAATGTCTCTGAAGTCTGACATAACAGGAGATTTGTTATGGTTATATAAAGGTAGGACTTTAGAAGATTAAGACACTGGGCCATGGAGCATTTGATTGTGAAGAACTCAAATTTTGAGCACGATTGTATACAAAGAAGGTGTTGTGATAGGTTTGACTTATCATGAAAATGAAGGAAATTCCTGTAAAAGCAGATCATTGAAATGTTGTTTCTGAAGACTGCTTTTCTTAATGGTATGGAAACTGTGTCAGTTGTATCTCCCCATTCTGTTATACACTAGTGTCTGAATAATTTTAATTTCTACTCCGTTTTTACATAAGATCTGGGATCCCATTTAATGCCCTTCTCTGTAGAAATGCTATGAATAGTTTCAAGTCCATGAAGACCAGAATTGTATCATTTATGT
Organism: Serilophus lunatus; assembly: GCA_013399895.1. Lineage (NCBI taxonomy): Eukaryota > Metazoa > Chordata > Aves > Passeriformes > Eurylaimidae > Serilophus > Serilophus lunatus. Next base: position 405,410 of record VXBA01000731.1, on the reverse strand, counting down.
CTATGTAGTGCCTAACAAATCAGACTCTTACATTTGTTAAATTATTAAAAGACATTTTAGAATATGTTTTTATTATGCCTACTATTAGCAATAGTTGGTTGGAGAGTCAGGTTATTTTTTTCCAGTTTATTAATATAGCAAATTTAATGGGGTTTTTTGGTACCGATCCTTCCAAATATAGCCACAAGAATCCTGTTTTGCCTGGAGAATTTAATGAAATACTTCTTTTTTTTTTTTGTGGCTCAGAGGCATATCCCTTTACTAAGCATGGAGATTGAATTAAAAGCTGTCAGACCTTCAGAAAGAGTTTTTACAGCTGGCATGGGGTGGAATTAGACCTAGATTACGTGAATTAATAAATACTGAGTTATTAATAAATTGCCTCACCTTTGGCTAACTGCTTTGGTTGTCTACACAGTGGCTGCCAGCAGTTTAAATAATCAGACTGTAAACATCAATGTCCAGTGATCTACTCTTGGCCTGCTTCAGATCTTCTAGTCATATATAAAGCAAACAGTAAAAAAAAACACATTTAAAAATGTGTCGGGAATGTGGTATGAAGGCAGAAAGACATTACAAGGAAGTATTATTCTAGATATGTGAGCATGATGGATTCATCTCTGGAATATAAAATTAGGGGTTTCTTTCTTTTTGATCAACAAAAATTATGCACAGGGTAAATTATCACTGGAAAAAAAAAAAAAAGGCAATCAATGTTGTTTTTGGAGGCTTTTTTGAATGCTTATTGTTCTCTTTGGTTTATTTGAATTGCATACTGTAAATGCAAAGTGCAGTCCAAATGAGTGTGCATTGGGACATATTTTAGAGAAACTGCTAGAGCTGGTGTCTGCAGTTCTTACACTCTTCATGATCACTGCTGAAACATAACTGTGTGCCTCTGTGTTTATTGCACAAGGGATAGCTCTTCATGATTGCTATTACCCAGGCTTTGTTAGTTATTTACGGAGTAAAGTAGCATTAAAATTTCCTACAACGTAGTTAAAAGTTCAGAATGTAATAATATATTCAATGCGTAAGTACAGTAGCTTAATTTAGGAGTAAATGATAATATTTTTCTGCTGAAAAGGTGATGCCATACTTGGGTAATTTTTGTGGTTTTTCATCAATAGATATTCAGGAAAACAGAAAATATGTCTACCTATAGTTCCTAAAACATCAGTCATTGTTAGAGAAGCATAATGTATGATTTACGTATCTTTTAGTAGCCAAGGTACTGTGTCCATAATTACTACAGGAGAATGTTTTTTATTCATTTATATGAAGCCAAAGCATTTTCAAATTTTAAATTGGATAGACTCCTTGTGAAATAAGTTTCTTTTCTTCCTCTCAGCAATCAGGCTTAGGTCCCTTTGAATATGGATGTTTATCTCTTGTCATTTTTGCATTAGAGCAGCACAGAGATAAATGTGATGGAACCGAAGTTACTGTGCACTGCCAGTATGTGTGTATTCTTTTCCTAATATGTATTCTGCTGCATGGACTGGCCAGCAGCACGTGTCTGTGCGTAATGGATTCCTCTTTTTCTGTTTTCATATATCCTCTGAGGATAAGTCTTTTGCCACATGTAATTGCAATATTCAGAACACACTCTCTCAGTGACTCCAAATGTTACAGATTTTTTCATTCTTGTGGTGTTTTAAGTACCAGCTAAAGGATAGCTAAGCTTAAGGACACAAATACATAAAATTGTGCTTCCATTATTCTGATTTTGTCCTTCACTGTTTAATGTTTCATAAAGTTTCTCAACACGGTGAATAAACAAAAGCATGGCTATTACTTGGTTCTGTCTGAATTAGGCTGCAGTGAGTACACATAAAGTACTAAATCACTGTTTCAAGGATGATTATAGGGAGTGATTTGTCAGTTGTCTTGACTTATGCACTGATGAAAAAAAAAAGGCTTTGAATACAGTGCAGATGTGTTCATTGTCTTCTGAATTTTACAGTTAAAAAAGAAATTTTGTTAATGAATGTTGAATGTTATGTAAATCAATTTCATTGAAATAAAATTAAGATTTACTAGGCAGAAGCCAGTGTTAAATGGTTATTTAGCACATTTAGGAAAAAGATGAAGCACAATAATTTTTTTTTGCGTATTTGCTGAGAAGGTTTTGGTTTCAAAGAGTTAAAGGAAAAAAAAAAGGGCAACTCTTAAGAAATTCTATTATAGTTATAAAGGGTTGTCCAGAAAGGAGGTTAATAATGTTTTCACTCAGTTTCCATGCAATTGTGTGCAAGTTTCACATAAATTGTAAGAACAATCAGATGACTGAACTGGTTAATATTTACAGAATATTCTTGGATACAGAACTGTTGGTCTGGAAAATGAAATTCCATTCTTAATTTCTAAATATATGTTTGTTCCCTCTGTTCTCTGAATTTTATATTTAGTCCAAAACACATGACATGGATGCTAAGTTTACCTAAAACAATTATCAATCTCATCAGCCTTGACAAGATTAGGGCAATTGTTCTGACGTTTTGCTGTGTCATTTAAAATTGATATCTCATGCTGGAGTGTTACAGATGGCAGAGATGAGACAAACTTTTTAATAAGTGTAGTTTTGATTCCATCTTAAACTTCACCATGCTGGGAGTAGTTCTCTGTATCAATAGGAATATTTTGTGTTTAAAATTTATGCATGTTATTTTTAAAATTTCATAGATTTTTATTTCTCTATTAGTGCATTTACATTTATCATAATACCAAAGCAATTAAGTCGTAATGACTGAAGCAGCATAGAATTCCCAGATATCATAAATTATATATTAGTTGTACAATTGCAGGGAAGAAATTCTTTGGTACTGTGAGTATTTGAGGGTATAATTATTATTAATGTTCATTAACTTGATAAGACATATGTTTTGAAAATGTAAAGCAAATTGGTTTGAACACTGTTTTTACTAAACATTTATGAATCATTTTCATATCATTTTAAGGGGGGTTGGGATTTTTTTCCCAAACTGTCATTTTCTCCATAGATGGTCTATTTGCTCTCATGTTGAGGTTTGAAAGATCAAAATGGAACAAAACTCACAAACTTCTTTGATTTTTGTGCTGAAAATTTTACATGATATTGCTAAAGAGACACAAGTCAATTGTAAGTTTACAAGTCAATTGTAAGTTTGCAAGTCTACTGCAAGATTTCAGGGTCTTCTTTCTTAAAGAATACTTTAAAATTTGAATTGGAAGTAAATCTACTGATTATAGAATGCTGTTGATAAGCATGATAGGAAATTGAAGGGGCAGCTGTGTGTAAAAGCAGAAGATCAAGGTGTGCCCCAAATGTACCCCAATCCTTTATGGTTCCAGTAGGATCCAAACCAATGGTTGAACTGCATGTGTGCTGTCCAAGGTTAAAACTTGTCTAAAATAAAAACCTTTCTGTGTATAGTGGAGGCCTGTGGGGGCCTTGGCAGCAATTTTTGTTGATCTATTGAATGATTCCTGTTGTGCTACATAATTGCTAATGGAGACATAGCCAAGAATATAATTTCCTGTGAGTGTTAATGACTTCCTTAGATAACCTATTTCAAAGCTTCCTCCTTAGCATCCCGCAAGCTCCCCACTTCTTCCTTCTTTAAGTACCAGTAAATTTTGTAAAACTTACTATCAAGTTAAATAAAGGTGGGTATTCTTTCAGTTACAGGCTTCCATTTCTTGCACACTGTGCAAACCTGTTCTGGCTAAAAAAAGAATAAGGATTGTTAGTAGTACAAGGTACTTGTGCAGCCAGAGGATTTGTTTGTGAAAACTGCTCCCTACAGGTATGTATTATTAGGAAGGGTATATAGCATACTAACACTTGTTTCTATGTTCACTGACATAAGGAGTGTGGTAACTCACCACAAAATGGGTTTGTGGGAAAAATGATGAAAACAACACTTTAGACCTATTTAATTTTGTCTAAATCTGTGAAAGACTACAGTTGGTGGTTATTTTTCAGGGTAGTTACAGATCCAAGCTAAGATTTTTTGGGTGCTGAGATTACTTTCACACCTAAACACACCTAGATATCTTTGCAAAATGGATTATGAAGGTCTATAACATGAAAGACACTCTTTAGCACTTGATTGAACTCTTCTTACAAAACTCATTCTGAATTCTCTTGTAGTACTGTACTCAGTCAAATAAGTTAGAGTTTTGAGTGGCAATGCAAGCTTATGTTTTCTGTAGAAATAAAAACATATAAATTATTAAAATCTTATAATTTTTTTGTTGTTTTATTCCCATTGCACTATGCTGACTGGGTAGGGCAGTGTTTCTTTTTCATATGACATGAGAAGACCAGACACTGTTCTTTTGTGTGGCAGCTTTTGTGCCAGCAGGAAGAATAGTCCTAAGATGAGTTGTTTCATTCTATGTCTGAAGAATAGGAAGGATGATGACAAGGAATATTCTGCCATCACTGCAGAAATTCATCTAACCTATGTCTTTTTTCCAGCAATGTTTGGATACAGGCAGGGGGTGAGTTTGTGGCCTTGGTGGATATTTGGCCATAATTATTTGCTCTCAGCTGTCACCTTAACCAGAGATTTCTCTTCTCATCTTTGTGCCTCAGGCAGAGGAGAGCAGGGAAGGACTGAGAGTGTATGCTGGAGCAGTCTCCATTCATCCAGCCATCCCGCTGCCTTGTCCCAGGGAAGTGCTAGGAGAAACACAGGCCATCTAGGCAGTAGGCTGAGCATCTATGGTTTAGTCCCTCTTGATGGTGAGAAAGTGGGTTTAAGCAGCTGTCATGCAAGCTCTAGTGAACAATAAACTTCACTAGAAGTTGGGATCACCATGGTGGCTCCTTAGTGCCCCTTCCCCATACTGAAGAGGGAAGTGGTTTTGTAATTCTAAATTGTCCAAATTCTGCTTTGAATGAATCCAGAAGGTTGTAATACCTGCCTTCAGTGTGTGGATGATTGATGTTCTGCAGATAAGCATTTTCCCGAGCAAAAAAAAATACACTGATGTTAATGATGTTTGATTCACTGATTGGTAGTTCTACAATTTATTAACAGCCTATATAGCCAGTTAATTTCCACCAAAAATTTACATTAAGTACAAAAATATTTCCCTATCTAGAATATCTTTCATTTTCTCAGGATTTAAAATATTGAAATGTAAAGAAGAGAGTGCCTTGCATTGCTGACATCAAACTCACCTTTTATTCACATGTGGTGTGCCTTAATATAATATTGTTCTGTTCAGGACACGAACTGCATGATAAAAATCCCCTTCTGGTTATAAAGGAGTTTTATTTTTTTTCCTTTGTTGTTTTCTTATATCTATATTTCTTTGTGGTTTTTTATTTTCACCAAGAGTTGGATAATTCTTTATATTTTAGAAATAGTGTAGCTAAATGTTTCTGACTGAAATAATACATTTCTAAAAGCAGTTCTGAAGAGTAGACAGTAAGAAGTATTGTACTAGTAGCCCTCTTCCAGTATTTGAATTTCAAAATAAAATAGTAACCAAATCCTAGGTGAGCACATGGGTTACGGTTCTTGAGGGTCATGTATGTCTTGTATCTGAAAAACATTGGGTTTTTTTATAAGGGTATATTTTTGTACTTAGTGCTGGTGAGCTTTAATTAGTATTTTATTAAGTAAAAAGTTTTTTCAGAAACTTTTGTAGATTTTTTTGCACTTAAATAGTATTTTGGGACTAGAGTGAAACATTAGAGTGGTATGTTCTAAATACGTGAACAGTCTTCCCGTATGCAAAATCCCCCATTTTGTTTCCCTTGCTAGGTTTCCTTTTGATTACAGATGGTCTGTGTGATAGTTGCTATAGAAACCAGACCATTTTACTTCTATCTCTCCCTGTTGCTATGGTGTGCAGAGAGCTGCTATGTGCAATATGTCATCCAGAATTTTTTGTGATACTCCATGTAATAGTTAACTTGCAATCAATATTCTTTAATGGCAGATAGAGTAATGTGACATGCTAATTAATGCTTTCTGCCACCAACTGTTGGATTCAACAGTTTGGCAGAAATAAGTTGCAAAGCTAGTTTAATGAATTCTGCAGATACAGCTTTCTTTAAATGCTCTAACGTTGAAGAAAAATAACTCTGTTAACTCACTGTTAGGCAGAAATGTTTTTCTTGCTGTAGCACAGTCCCTTAACTGAGAATGAGTGTAGACAAGGCACCCAGAACCTCTGAAGGCAGAGACCTTGTGTCTCTGGGGAGGCTACACCAACCAGAGAAGCTGGTATTGCAACCTGCAGTTGCTAGTGGCAGCTGTAGCCTTCCGGCAGTTCCCAAAGGCAGCAGCAGCAATTGGGAGGGCTAAGTGTGAATAAGCTGGAGCGCAGCTGTCCTGGCCTTCAGCCTTCATCCTTCTGCCAGCCTGAAATAAAGTCAATATGGGGTAGGGTATAAGACTTATAAAGCTTCCATGCTGCAGTTTTTGTACCTGGATTTGGCAAAAATGAAAAAAATGAAAGAAAAAAAATAAATAAATTTAAAAACCTCCAGTTTCTATCAGACTCTAAAAATTAAATTTTCAGGAAATGCTCCAAGGGTGGCATGAATGAGTCCTTGATGAAGATGATAATCTTGCCATTCATTATCCTGAGGTGAAGATGAAGTTGTTTTTTATGCAGAATAATTGTATCCAGAAAGAAAGCTTGATCTGGAGCAGGTTAGCGAGGTTGTCTACATATTGTGGCAAATGTAACAGTGATCAGTTGCCTGCTGCCAAACTTGGTGGTGGCTCCTACTTGATTTATTTTGCTCACACCTCAATTGCTGATGCAACATAAAATGAGCTTGTGCTGCCTCTGAAGTATCAGGAGAAGTCCATGCCTCAGGACTGTGATGGCTCTTTGCCTCCCCTCTGGAGTGACCAACTCCTAGAGGGGCTGTGCCTTGAGGGGGATCATAGTTGGGTTGCTGCCATTGTGGTGGGCTGCCACAACATCCTGGCCTGCAGTGCCATCGTGTTCCCCAGGAACACATTTTGTGCAAATAAAGTGAGTTTTATGGGGGTTTCGTTTGTTCGCAAGTATTCTCACCCCTGAGAGGCTCCAAAATCCTCATTCCACTTTCCCCATACAGTTTCAGTAATAAACAAGCAAGGCGTGTTTAGACGATTAGATATGTCCTGAATCTTCATCAGCCCCCTGCTCTGTGGTCTGTCTCTTCAAATGGGAAAATGGTAGCATCAGAGTGCTTCTGTGTATGGTTTTGGTAGAGTTGTTGCAAGGGAGAGACACTGAATCATGAAGCAGAACTCATTTTAAGACAGAAAAGCTTAATGATAGTCCCTTTTCAGATGTGAAATATTCTTTAGTAGTATTTAACCTCCAGTAAAGAAGAATAAAGAAGACTTTTTTGTTCTCTTAAGAGAGGTTTTGGGGAAATGATGTGTTTTTAACCAAGGGACTCTGAACCAGTGTCCTGAACAGATCAAAGTCCTCCCTCCAGAAATCCAAGGCAGAGGTTTTGTTGACCCCCTTCTTTACTTCACCAAGAATCACAAAGCCATAGCACTTTGTGGCCACTATGCCCAAGGCAGACTCTCAGCACCACATCTCCCACCAGCCCTTCTCTGTTCGTAAACAGCAGGTCTTGTGGGGCACCGTCCCTGGTAGGCTTGCTTACCAGCTGTGTCAGGAATTTATCATCCACACACTCAAGGAACCTCCTAGACAGTCTTTTCCCCAGTGTGTTGAGTTCCCAGCTGACATCCAGCAAGTTAAAGTCTCCCAAAAGAATTTCATCTTGATTTGACTTTTTTCAAGGCAATAAATATATGGAGTTAAATGTGGTGAATTGAATTTTTTCTTAATCTGATTTGCAGTACTGTAGTTGAGTAGAACCATCTGAGCAGCTGAATCAGTAGATAGTCATGGCACTTACACTTTCCACTGTTTTGGTTTTGTTTTGTTTTGTTTGTTTTTTAATAACTTCTTTTTCTGTTTGTTCTTGTGACTGAGCTTAAAATTAAAAAACTTCTGGTTTAGGTCTCATGCCTTTGTTTATGAAAAATTATGAATTTTTGCATCTTGAAGAGACATTGACTCTCACACCTATGAATGTAAAACACAATTCTTGATTCTTTGAGAGATATGTTTGTCATGTTGTAGGAACTGGCATCTAAATTGCACCCTTTCCAGCACACATGTGTTCAAATGGCAGTCACGGGCTTTGTATTTCACATACATGCTTTGCTGAAAGAACAGGAATTGTCTGTCACAGTTTCTGTGGACCACCGTGTGTGTGGGCCCTGTCCTAATAGTATGGATTTTAATAGCTTTAATACTTTGTTAATATTTACAAAGGATAAATTCCATTAAAGAGACAATATTATATTGCAGACCATCTAACAGTAAAGTAGATGCATATTTCAGAATAATTTTTCATATTAAAAGTTAGTCTTGTTTAACTAATCTGCTTAATTAAAAATAAAATTATCCAAGACACTACAGCATTAAAAAAAGCTGTCTGGAGCTGTTGCTGTAAGAGTCAAAATTAAAATGGATGGTAAAATATGTTTTTGTTCTATTTCATTCATTCTTTTGAAGTTATTGTTGCATGTGAGCTAATGAAAATCAAAGACCTCTAATCTAGATAATTGAGCCTAGTCAGCTGAGATGCATTGAGAATCTGACATCTGGAAACATTGGGGTATATTAATTTTGTCATTTTAAGTGGTCATTTTTTAAATGACACTACTAAGACTGCTGTGCTGTATTTATGGTTTAGGCTGTTTCCAAAATCAATCTTTGTCTTAAAATTTTTGTCTATGTAGATAGTATTGAAGGTAGGTATGCAGATGGCTGCTGATGTGGTATCATATAAAATGTAATCCGGAGATTGTTCCTAAAACTTTAAGGTTTTATTTTATAAGTCTAGATTGGGTTGCTTCTATGTATTGCTTTTATCTAGGGAAAGCAGAAAAATCATAGTAGCCACTAGAAGTCACAGTTTGTTTCCAAGTCACATATAATATGTTCTTGAGCAAGACACGTTACTTGCACCATGCTAGCAGAAAAAAAAAATTCTAGTTATTGACTGGAATGCATTTAACGATATTATTTCGGACATGTCTTGATAATTTTGAGTATAGTTTTACTTTCTGTAGTTATGTAGCAACTGGATAGCCTTTAATTACAAATTAATTATTTTTCATTTATTTATTATCGACTGAGCCTGTTTGTACTATTTTAGTTCTTAAGTGATATGTTAAAACATCTAAAACCCAACAAAAATCATTAAAGGATTTTTTTTATGAGCATAGTCCATATAGCTTATGTACAAGACTACTTTGTACAGATATTTCCTTTAAGAAGACTTAAAGAAGGCTGTTGCATTTCTGTCTTTCAAGCTCTTTTAATCTCTCTTCAGCAAAAGCGAGATATTGCTCACTTCTTTGGTTGTGATGAGCTGTACTTGCTCTTAAAAACGCAGAGAACATTGCTGTGAAGTTGGAATAGGACTGCAGGATGTCTCTATAGGGTCAGAAGACAGGTGAGAGCTTGTTAGTGCCACTTCGGGGAGAGAAATCTAGTGTCTGGTTGCACGATTAGCATGGAAATAGCTTCTGGGTTGGTTTTTTTTTTTTGGTCTTAAAAGAAAGGATAGGCTCAAAAAGCACTTTAAGAGCAAAACCACAAAATCATGCCCATGTGATTTGTGAGGTTTAGGTCACTGTTTGCTGAAAGCAAAATATTATCGGTAGTGCAGGGATTTTTTTCTTTTTAAAAGATGCTTGATGTAGTAGTGCTTTATAATTAACTTTGGATGTTGGTTTATTTTACATTTGTTTGAATGGAATAGTAGATGTGGCATGGATATTGTGTACAGTTGTATTTGTAGAAGTGGAACTTCCTCTGTTGAAGAGTTGAGTAAAAGTGGAATGAAGCTGCTCCTGAAATTACATATTTATTATATCTTTGCTGAAAGTGGTTGTCGATCTAAATCCTTTATTTGCTTCTGAGTGTAGAATTGACATTTTTTAATGTCTCAGCATGCTGTGAATATTAACTGGAAAGCCTTTCTATTAGTTTCTTGACTAATATTTTTTTTTGTTATTAATGATAGAGTTCTGGTTGATTTTACTAATGTTTTTCTTATATCCCCATATGCTTTGCTATATTTTAACAAAAACAGTGAATATACTGTTGAGATTCCTAGTGGCAATTAAATCTACACGATTTGCTGGAGCACAATATAAATTCAAACAGCAAGTCCATAGACGTGCTTGACAACTAATTTCTTCATTCAAGAGTAAACTGCCTCCTCCTTTGTTTGATGCCAAAACCGTTCTGTGCCTATTGTGTGTGTGGCAGCAGCTGTATAAAACGATTTCCTATACTGTGAATATAGTTAATTGCTGCAGCTATCATTTCCCTTGGTGGAAGAAAAGTCCCATGCCATCTGAAGGGGAAAGGAGAAAAGGAAAAAACCAACCCTTTCAGGATTGGAACTGTACTCGTGTGTTTGTTTTCTTCTTCTTTGTCAAGGTAGCCTGGTACTGAAAAGATAAGCCAGTCAGTGAGTTGAAAGTTGCTGCTGTGCTGGAAAGTTGCTGTCCTTGTGATGAATGCAACGCCAACAATGTGACATCTGTGAACAGTGTAACAGATACTCATCTCCATGAGTCATTGATGGCGAATAATGTTGGTTATTCTAAGATGTAGGACTGTGTTGAAAAATGTCTTTTCATGAGATGCATCTTTCTCTGCAGTGTGGACCTGTTTGCCACTTCATTAACTGTCACTTCAGTCTTTAATTCTGCCGAGGGAAGTGACAACTTAGTGTGTATGAGGCACATTCTCTTTCACCTATCCTGCGAAAGTGTCAAGCTGCTCAAATGTGAAGGATGTTTTGGACTCCTTCTTTCCATCTCCCATTTACCCTGCTTACTTTTCTGCAGATGAAGATTGAGGAATAGACTGAAGTATAAATTTTAGCCTCTGTGTTTGTTTATTTTTAGACTTTTTGGCATTTTATCCCTGTAAAATGATTATGAGAACAGGTAGCTATGCAAAACAATATTTATATTGATAGTATTCCCTATAGGAACCACAGTTGTGTTTCAAAGGAGAAAGAGCTGTAAATTCAGAACTAGTTTCAATTCCTTTTATAAAAAAGTAAAGTTCTAAAATATTAATTCCTCTTCTGAATATAGTAAATTTGTCAATGTCTGGTTTTTGTGGGGTTTTTTTGTGTTTTTTTTTTTTTGTTTGTGTTGGGGGTTTTGGGTTTTTTTTGGTTGTGTTGGGTGTTTTTTGGTTGGTTTTTTGTTTTGTTTTGTTTTTTTTAAATAAGCTAGCCAACTTGTTGATTATTGGTGCCACATTATGGACAAGCTGAAGGATGTGGCTAAGTGTAAAATGTACCAACTTCCCTGTGTCTATGATCCTTAACAAAGAGAATTTGGGGCAAATCCTTATGAATCATTTAATCAGTGAATGAAACCAAATTGAGTAACTGTTCAGGAGTAAGAGTTTGGTGTGTGCCACATGACAGTGGTGGTTAGCCTGTTACTAAGTGTCAAGACTTCATATACCTGATGCTGCACAGGAACACACCTACAATTTATCTGAATCCAGCTGTACTCTTTGTTAATATAATTCATGTGCTCTGTTGTAACCAAAGAACATAGACTAATATAGTCTAAACACCTAAATAGTCTAAATCTACCATTTTGTAAGTGAAGTAAGCTGCACTTTGAATCCTCTGTGGAAAAGCAATGAGGATATAAGATTGGTTCTGGAAGGTTATTTTTGTCTTTTAGTCCTATTTTGCTTTTAGTCCTGTATGCAAAATGTATGAATTATTGCAAACAGTTAAGCGACACCTAACTTCCGCCCTCTGGAATACATGAAGGACATTCTGTCAAGCCTAACTATAACAATCATCTCTTTTGTAAGAGGGGAAGTCCTAAAAGGAATAAATGATGTCAAGGGATGAGAGAAAGTAAGATTTATATAACTGCTTTTATTGACATAGTAAAACTGTGATGAAAGGAGCAGAAGTACTCTATTGCTTTTTAAAAGAGCTATAGCATACATTTTGAAGGGATTGTCCTCAAATAAAGCTAGTCACTCCTAAATTAGCAGAAGTTAAGAATTTTATGCATTGTGAAGTGTAGGTGAGAGACTAGAGGGGATTGTGGAAGATCTTTTTGCATAAAAAATTCATTCTCTTTTGATTTTTGTGAAGCAGAGATTGAAATATCAGCACTCAGGTATGGCATAGAAGTGTGCTGGCCTCTCCTTGCCATTTTTTAACCAAACTCAATGGTGGTGTTGAATAGGCTGAAATAAAATGTTCTTGGGCCACTCCAAGCTTTTTTCCAGGGATAATTTAAAGTGCAGTACACTGGACCATCTGCTCCAGGAACAGATAGCAATTCTGAAACTCCTGCAGACTTTAGCAGGGGTGCAGCAGTGCCAGGGACTGCGCTTGGCAGCCCAAGGTCAGGAGGAGGTGTCTCCCTACCTCAGTGTTCCTGTCAACCCAGTAATCACTTCCCACCCAGACTAGACTGCTGACAGGGGTGGGAAAGGCCTATGTTTGTTCATCTGTGAGTGATGCTGATGGCAGTTTCCAGTCTTTTCCTGGGGAGGAGGTGGTGAGCAGTGGGAAAGCATTCAGCCAGTGGCCAGCAGGCCCTGCAGGATATTAAGCAGTAAAAATTAGAAAAGTTGATGCAAAGGAGTTTCAGTTCTGGCTTTGAAACAAAGTTTTTGTTTTTCAAGGACGACCATATTTTTATTTTTTTTTTAATTAAGTAGTTTAGGAATACAAAAACTTATAGATCAAACAAAAAAGTTTGGGATTCTTAATATAGTATTTTCTGAACTGTACATGTCTGTGTAAACAACCTAATTTTTTTCTTTTTACTGAAAACCAATTTACTTTCTTAATATGTAACAGTACAAAAATGATTTTATGGAGGACATCTTATGAATTCTGTCACCTTTTTAGTTATTTGCTCTTGTTCCTTCTCAAAATGGAGCTGCTATTTTTCAGATATTTTACTCATCACTTCATATCTAGCATTATACCTGTTTAGGATTCAAAGTGACACCTACTAGGAAAGGTAAAGGTACTAGCAGAGCATAGCACTACAGTTTGCTTTCTATATCATACTTTGGTTTGCAACTGGTAACACTTTTTGACTTGATTATGCCTCTAGGAGAGGAAAAAAAAAAAGAATAGTGACATACCCCATTTCACAATAATGTGCTATATTCCTTATCTTATATACATTACATGGCTGAAACCTGCAGTCTCTGTTCTACTATTCACTCATTCCACTCTGTTTGAACTTCTGGTCACTCTGTTATCAAAACATTATACCATCTACACTGAGAAGCTAAGATTAGTCAGATTTAAGTTGTCATGTATGGAGTCTGTCTCAGGAGACAAGGGCTTCCTGACACCGCATCAGGTTTCAAGGGAAGTAGGACTGTGAGGTTTAAAATGTTTGAATTTCCAGTGAATTGCTTTGGTGCCATCTGAATTCTTCCAAGCAACAAGTAGCTGGAGGAAGTAGAGATCTCACTAGTTAATACCCCAGGGATGTCTTATTTGAGGTCATGAGATGTGCCATCTGGAAATTCTTGTTCATTCAAATGCTGCATCCGTTTTTGGACACTGAATATCACTAAGGTGCTTGATTTGAGTTGCTTTGAAAGTGCCCAAAATAAAATGGGGAGAAATGTTTTTGAAAGTATCTATTAAAAATAAATAACTATATATAAAGTCTGTTTCCATCTGAGTTGCCAGCTTACCCTTCTTCACTGTGGAACCTCTACAAACTTTGCTGCTGCTTACTGGTATGCTCCAAACATTGCCTCTTTTTTCTTCTGCTTTTCATCCAGTTACCTCTTGAAATGCCTAATACGTCATTGTCAGCAGCTCATCCCTCTCTCCCCGCCTCTCTTTTTATGGCTTCCCACTCTTTACCCACTGGAGTGTCCAGTAAGGTTCATAGGAACTGTGGGAACACTGCCAACTCAAACAAGCATACTTGACCCAGCAGTTGTGACATTTTGATGACATCCCTGTAGCTATCTTTGGTTGTCATTGGATATGTTTGCTAGGATGACACTTGGGCTCTCCTAGTTCAACTGAGTTTTGCTCGCAAAATGCTAATTTGTGAAAAGATCTTGATTTGGCAGAGCCTGAAGGATGTTAGAGGTGTACCTTGTGGTTTGTTGTGTCTCTTTGCCTCCTACCCCATAGCCTCATCCTTGGAGCTCAAGGGCTTCTAGGCTTTTATGGTCTGGGCTAGCATAGCTGCCCATGGAGCCAGGGATTGGAAAACCCAAATCTACATAGAGACTGGTAAAGCCTGGACTGTGCTGAAAAACTGATAGTAATATGTGGGTTTTTTGCTTATGGTTGCATAATACAGACATAATTTTTGGGCCTTGGGTCAGGATGGAGAAGAAAAAATGTTTTGAATGACTTTAATGAAGTGTGCTGAAATTTCAATAATAAAATACAATTTATTTTGCTATTTCAAAATCCATTCAAATATATTTATCTTTAGTGCCTAAGGTATTTTGTCCAAAATTGAGGCCATTTGTTTAATGGTAGCCATGTTTATTCTCAGTGTTTCCTACAGAATCCACAATTTCTTTTAACTTGGCTACTCATTTAAGCAAATCCATAGGAACTTATTAAGTGAGGTTCTCCCCATTAGTCAAACATTTTCAAAACTGACAAATAAGCACAGTACAAAGAGAAAGACGTAAGTTTCATTTTATTAGGAAACCAGTCTAAAAGGTGAATGTTTGTTTACTTCTGTTTGTTTGGAAATAATAAATTATTACATCAGCTGCTTTTACTGTATAGATTTATTTTCCTAGAAAAGGTTTGTTTTAATTAAACTATGATATATATTTTTTAAAAAGTTGGAGTTTTTGCTTGTTTGGGAAGGAAGAACTATTAGGAAATTTTGCTGAGTACTCTGACCTTTTCAAAAAATGTGATTTGTGTTGTGTAAGAGCCCAACACCGGAGTGACGAACTCACACAGGAGTTTTACTTTAAAAAATATACAAAGCTCTAACAATATCCTCCTTTTGGATATTTTAGAAAAGCCTTCAGTTCTTTAATACCTTAAGAAAGAGCACAAAGGAGGAACACTACTCACATTTTCTCAGGAGGTACTTTACTGGCAAACTTTA
Organism: Serilophus lunatus; assembly: GCA_013399895.1. Lineage (NCBI taxonomy): Eukaryota > Metazoa > Chordata > Aves > Passeriformes > Eurylaimidae > Serilophus > Serilophus lunatus. Next base: position 390,240 of record VXBA01000731.1, on the reverse strand, counting down.
GGAAATAAGAGATCTTGGCAAAAGTCTAAAGGGTAACATCTTGCCGAAACAAAGCATTGATTTAGCATGCGCTAACCCATATAATTTAGCAAAATCCAACCCATTTGGACCTAAAATACTAAGAATGGAGATTAAGAGAAGAAGAAGGAGTAAAGAAAGAGAGAGAAAAGAGATTAAGAGATGATAATAGATACCCCTGGAGTCCCATGAGAGTCCAGCTTGCAGGTGGCAGCTCCCAAGCAAAGATGGAGACCATGTGCTGCTGCTCTGGCCACGCCCCCCGGCAGGACTTGTGGCCCATTGGCCACTCTGGGGCTGTGGGGTGGGGTGAGGGGCGGTGCTCCCACTGTGCCAGCCAATCAGAGCTCAGTCAGGGCCCCAGGTAGTGTGGTGTGGGCGTGGCCTCAGTCTTATTATGGGATGAGGTTTGTTTTTTTCTGTTTGGGGAGGAATTGTTTCCTCTTTGTTGGTCGCAGCTGCTCCGGGATCACCCCAGCAGGCTGGTAGGGGCTGGCATATGGGACAGGCCATTGACTCCTCTCCGTCGGTTTCCATCCATCCCTTTCCCCCCCCCCCCCCCACACACACACCGGGGCTCCTTTGCGC
>VXBA01000731.1:309811-389612 GCA_013399895.1 Serilophus lunatus | reverse complement strand
TGGCCCAATAATTAGTGCAATAATCCAGTGTCTCATAGGTTGCAGCTGAACTTCTCTGTTCCTTGTATTATAGTTTGCCAGTGATTAATAATACAATTCAATAGAAATATATTAGACAGCTGTTTTCTAAGAGTCCAACAAATTTAGTAATTATGGAGGCAATATTTGAAGATTTTGAAAGATAGTGTGACTGCTGTAAAAGAAAAGTTCTGTTAAGTTTTTGTGGTGGTATTTTTTTTAAATGTTGTAGGTTTTGTTTACTTATTCATAGCAGTGCATTCTTAAAACTTTCCAGTGTCTTCTTAGTATCTATAAAAGCTGCACAAAACAATTGTAAAGCATCATGTAATTCTTTTGAACATATTTCTTCTTTGGTTACTAATAAGGGCAGATTTAGAAAAACAGATTTCTTTATGCCCTTGCTTACAATACAGAAGTAGTAGAGCATAACTTTCCCATTGTTTTCTAAAAGCTGAACAGTAAATAGTATAAAAAATGGAGGTTGTAAATTCTTTCTTTAAGCAACAAGACTGCTGCAATTTCTTTAGGCAAAGTTCTGTGGAATTTGGTGTATTTAATGTTTTTAGAATCAGAGAAGGATTGAAGTAGGAAGGCATCACTGGAGATTGTTGTGTCCAACCCCCTGCTCAGGTAGAGCTCATGGCCATGTCCAGGAGGCTTTTGAGTATGTCCAAGAATAGAGACTTCATGATCTCTCCAGCATCCTGTTAGGAGTGTTTGACCATTCTCACTATAAAATAGTTTTCTGCTATTTAATTGGAATTGTCTGTATTTCAGTTTGTGCCCATTGTCTCGTGTCCTGTCATCATCTGGTGGGACATCATTGCATAGGTGGTGCTGTTTATGATGCCCCTTTGGATATGTCAACATGTGGATAAGGTCTCCCTGAACCTTCTCCTGGCTGAACATTACCAACTTTCAGTTTCTTCTTTCATGTGAAGTGCTCCAAACCATTAATCACCTTCATTGCCCTTGGCTGGACTCACTCTAGTGTGCCATGTATGTCTTGATGATCCTGTGTTTACCTAGGGAGGAAGATTTTCTATAGGAAAGATTTGCATGCTTATGTCCCATTGAAAATCTGTGATGAACTCTGCACCTCATAAAGGTACCGTGAGTGAGCAATTTGGAGCCCTCTGGAGAGGGGGTACTCACGCTGTGCCCTCTCTGTGGACATAATTTTAAGTTGCTTCCAAGCGACCTGTCAGGAGCCTCCCGTTTTTTTGGGACTGAAAAACAAAGGTGGCCAGTTGCGAGAGTATGTTGCTCTGTCTCTCATGTGCTGCAGAAAATGAAGTGCTCGAATGTGCTTAGCAGGTGCCTTGCCCTTTGTTCCTCCTTTATCATACCAAGCTCCCTCCTCACATTGTGCTCTGGATAGAGAAATGCAGCAGTTTAGGTTAAAAGCTCAATGTGGTTCTGGCTGTTTATTTTAACCTCTCTGTGACACAGAAGCTCATAGATTTTATAGCTGCATCACTGTGGTTACAGCAGTTTACTGACATGTTAAATGACACCCATCTAGGAATGGGAGTGGATGCTACTGAGCAAGAATGCATTCCACATCGACTGCATCTAGTTGGTAACTTTCCAAATAGGCAGTGCACATTGCTTTGGAATGACTCGTTCTTGGTCTGGTTTATTCTGTTTTCTTTCCTCCTTGTTCTGAGTGGGGTGTTTTTTGATGACTGACAGTTATAAGAAAATGCAAACTAAAAAGTGTTGGTCCTCAGCGTTAGCTGTTCTCCATTTACTCCAAAGAATATGATCAAAACTGTCGAGCATTTAGTATTTGCAGTGGTTGTCTCTGATGCTCACACTCCTTCTCTCCAGTCTCCCTCCACTGACAACGTGATGCTGTAGCCCCAGTGGCTTGTAAAGAGCTTGATACGACAACAGCTTACCATTAGCATGCACTCAGTACAATGAGTTTATAATTTTCTGACTGGTGAAATAGTTTAGTAAAGTCAAAAGTCCTTGACTTTGGAGTTCACCATACTTCTTCGAACTAAGCAGATCTGTCCCATGAGAAAACAAGCCAGGATCCTCCTGCCTTTATGCACTCTGGGCACTTCATGCTCTTAGTTAATTTTTTTTTTTTTTTTTTGGTAGAGGGATAAAATAATACTGTGAGTAAATTTTTACTGAATGATGGCTCCATAGTTCTATGAGGACTGTGAGACAGGAAAGCTCATCTTCCAAACTTACTTCTTTAACATGAGTTACAGATGAGTCAGATGGGATTTGCTTTGTGGTATATTTGCAGAGAGTTTGTGGATCAACTAATGCGCGTTTTATGTCACTATTAGCCGCATTGCAGATACCGCTGAATCCAGTATATTGGGATGTGAAGGCATAGACAGCTTGAAATGTAACTTAAGTATGAATCAACAAGCAGATGTACTGAAATAAAGAGAAAAAATAAGAACTAGCCGAAAAACGTTAAGGAAAATAAAGTACTACAAGAAAAGGTTAAAAGACTGACTGTCTGTCTAAAATAATTTCTAAAATTCAACCAGATGGAGAGTTTGACTGTGCTTATTTGAAAGGAAGAAAAGCAGCTTTTATGTCAAGAAACATAAGGAATACTGTGTCTTCTGTAGTCAAAAGATAGCTTTGCTGTGCCTGCTGTCAAGTCAGAAGATAACATATGTGTTAATAGGTATTCTCTTCTAAACTTAAAACCTGTATTCAGTGGTTTTTATTGTAGCCCGGTGCAGTTATTTCTCCATGTGATTTCAAGAACATTTGCTAAAATTAATTTATTTTAAGGATTTTAATAAATTGATGAAGTTTAATAATACTTAAAGATAATGCCATAAAATAGGTTTATGATTACTGACTTTTTATTACTTTGCACTTTTTTATTTCCTATGGCGTTTTTTTCAATAAGGCTTTTATATTCAAATAGAAAGATACAGTCACATTTCAAATATTTAGTTACTGGTAATATTTCTTTGGCCAACCTTGCCACCTAGTGGCTGTAATTGAACAGAACAGCTCCTTTTGATTTTTGATTTTTTTTTTTGAGAAAAAGTAGTGTAGCACAATACTGCTGTCTTTTTTCTTTGCATTGAATATTCTATCAATTTTGAGTTGGCATAATTTTCAGATGCAACTGAAACCACTCATAATATGCTTATGAAAATAAGCACTTTATATTCTGGTGTTAAAAGCTTAATAAATGAGTGACTGCAAGTATAGAAGAGTTCAATACTTTTTTCCTTTTTTTTAAAGAGAGTAATCTCAGAGTCAAAAGAAAAAGCATAATCCATGTTAAAATGTCTCGTAAGATGTCATTTTGGGCCTCTGTTTGCATGTAGTACAGGTTGTTTTTTCTTTAATATCCTTGTAGCATATGTAAAATTAATTATCCTTCTACAGCCGTCATCCCTGCAAGGTAGAGAAAGGAGAAACTTGCAGTTGCAGTGCTTGTGCTTGTAGTATGCTTTATGCCTATGAAGGCATAAAGGTGCCTACCTTGTCAAACTGCTGAATCCACAGTCGTAGACTGTATAAGTATTGTTTTCTTCTTTTCCTCCTAGTTCTGATGCAGAACTAGTTCCAAAACAAATAGAAATTATTCTGGCTCTATATTGTAATTTTGTATGTTGTAGTGCCTATTTTTCTGTGAAATGCTGTTAAAACAGAAACTGTAACAGGTGTTTCTCTAGCCTTCCATATCCTGCAACGGCATGAACATGCTATGAACAACTGCAGTAGGCAAGAAATGTGGTGCAGGAACAAACCCTAAAACTCCTGGACAGTGGTCCAGCTGCCATCATCTGTCTGGACTACATCAATCCACAGGCAAGGCAGCTCCCCAATTTATATGTAATCTCCCTCTCTCCACCCCCTCCCTTTTCTTTCCCCCCAAACTAGAAGCATTACCTTTTTTTCTTTCTCTTCCTCATATGCTTTGAGCTGACCTTGCTTAAATTTAGTAAAAACTGTCTTAAAGAGAGGTGTTGAGGGAAAATTTAAAAAGCATCTCTATCCATAATGCGGACATTTGAAATTAACAGTGATAGGTAATTTTGGAAAATGTCACAACTACCATTGCAACAAGTTGTTTTTAAATGTGAATTATCTTCTTTCATTCTCTTTTAAATTCCAGAGGAAAAGTGTAGCTGTTCTCTGAGCATCAGAGCTACAGAAACTTGATTTCCTTCTGTTGCATATCCTTTTTTTATTTCATGTATCCCAGTGACAATAATTCTTTCTAGGCAAGTGACAGCATGTGCTGTGACTAATTCAAAGTTATATATGGTCATTTGCTGCACATATGAACACGTTATACTATTGTGGCAGAGCATGTGATGCTTTTTCATAATTTCATATGATTTTGTAATTGTCGGGAGTTTGGGTGTCTCTTGTTTTATCCATCTCCTAGTAGTTGCCAAGCCTGTAGGAAAAAAAAATCTTTGAAATTCCATCTGCTGGATGGAAAGAAGAATCACAGAATTACATAAAGCTTTGCTCCCTTAAGAAACTTCATCTACAAAGCTATGGGAAAGGCTATCATACATCTCGATCAAAATAGGGCCAAGAGAGCATTCTGCATACAATAGGAATCTACAATAAGAAACTGAAACTAACAATAAGAAATAGCATGAACATCTTCTTAATGTTTCATAGCATTCATATTTTCAGATTCAAGGCAGAAAATTAATCTTCTGGAACTTGTTCAGTAAATCTCTACAGGAATGAGTATACTTAGGAGCAGAACAAAAAGGAGGGGGTGGTGCAGACTGTCTTTAATGAAAAAGAAACAAGTCCTTGACTTCTGAGCTGGGGACTGGAGAGAGGCGTTGATAGTGTCTGAGATGGCAAGAGATGACCTTCCCATTGAAGGAGAAAACAAAGGTGACTGGGTGTAGAAGCTGCCAAATGTGCATTGCTAATGAGATTTCTGATAAAATGCATGATATGACCTGAACTGGTGGCAGAACATAGCTGACATTAGAGTTCTCAGGTGGAAACAGTAGGATTGGAGACAAATTGGAGGAGAGAAGGGAGGATACCACATAAAAACATGATGTATTGAAATACCTATCTGTCAGGAAAACCTGAAAAGCAGGCTGCCCATACAGAGGATGATGGATACAAGTAGAGGATCACAAAAAAGAAGCTGAGTTGGTATTTCTGGATAACAAGAGACAGACAGAATGAACTACAGGTATAGAGAACTTCAGCTGGCATGAAGAAAACATGAACATGTGTCTGTGAGCAGAAATCCCTTTAAGGAAGACTAGGTATCTTGGATAGCAGATCATGTGAAATCTCCTCCTGCATCAGAGTGGTGCTCCTTCTAGCACAGTCGTCTCTCTTAACTGTAGTTAAAAATTAGCTAGTTGGAGAGGGTAGGAGAGAGCCTGTCAGCCTTTTGAGGTCTCTTGTTTTCCTTGTTTTGTCAGAGGGTATATCCCTGACTATTTGAGTGAATTTATGTATTTGGTGTCCTCGAATTCATCACCTCTTCTCCAGTAGTGCCAGTGGTACTGCCAGTGACAGCAAATTCCAGAATTTCATGCCTAATTGTTGTAAGAAATAGTTTATTTGTTTGACTTTTTCTTACTTGTTTGAAGCTGATCTCCTAGAAAAGTTTAAACTATGACTTACTGGTTGTAATTCTCTGACGTAAATCTGCATGGAGAAAAATTACAGCTATTACTTGCATGATATCTTGACAGATTCTTGCAAGCCAAGGTTAGTGACCATTTAAGGCAAATTGTTTATTATCTGTCTTTGAACATTGAAAAATGAGCTTGAAAAAATTGCAGTTTGTGTTCCCTCTCTAGATTAACAGGCACAGTGTGGTTTGCTTTACTGCTTTCCAAGATCAGTGATGGTAACAATGAGGGACTGTTTTATTAAAGGATAATTTTAAAATTATTTAAGTTATTATTGCTCAGAAGTTATGTGTGCATAGATGTAAGCAAGATCTAAATATGTCTAATTAATTAATACATGTGAATCAGCAAAAATAGCACAGGTAACAAAATCAAAATATTGTAGGTTAAAAGGGTGGCGCTCCTTTCCAGTCTGTTTAGAAATAGTTGTGTCAATCTCATTAGCTTTATAAGAAGAAAAAAAAAATATTGAGCGGTGCAGCTCTGAGGTAGAGGCAGCCAGCATGAAGCCCTCTTAATGAACATGAAGACTCCTTAGCACAGAATTCTTGAGCTAGTACTGCATGTTTTTTTATATTAAATATAGTTAGTTAGCTTTTTCCTGGACAACAGAGATCATATATGGACAATACAAGAGAGTTATTCATTTGGAATACCACTAAAAAGGCAGCTGACTGAAGAACATTGTTGTGATCTTTCAGGCAGCGGAAGAGTTAGATATCAAAAAAGTAAAAAAAAAAAAAAAAGCTTTGAGAGGAATTCAGTGCAGCACATGATCAGTAAAATGTCATGTGGAGAAAGACATTTTAAGAGAAGTCAGATTCTTAAAATTATTTCCAGCAGTTTCTGAGCCAAGTTTTTAATACTTTTTTGTGTGTATATAATTTATTGCAAAATATATAGGAAGTGCTTTGTAAAATTTGGTCTTCTCTTGAGAAGAACTTTTTAGACTTCTTTTTTTTAACTGTAACTTCATAAGCAAAATAAGGTTTTTAGTTTGATTTTGATTATTAAGGGAGAGGGACTACATCACTTCCTCTACAGTTCAGAAAACCTAGGGATTCAGAAACAGCTTATTCTGCCAAAAAGTCTGAGATGTATTTGTTATAATTTCTGTGTCATCGTAGACCCCTCATACAGTTTTGCATGGTTGCTTAAAGTCCTTTATGTGCAGATAAATGAGTGTCTTAAAATATCTCAAATCAGTTTTTCTGAAGTGCCTGACATTAAATGGTAATGAGTAAATTAATTTATTTAATAACTGACCGATATACCAAAAACCTTTAGCTAAAAATAATACATTATTTCATAAACATTAACTCAGATAAGCTACTAAGAAGTGAGCCTGAAAAGCTTTAGAAGGATTACAATAAGAAGCAAATTACACATTTTGATCCAAATTTAAGAATCTCTTCACTTACTTAGAAAGAAGTTGTTATGATGCAACCTAAATGTGTGAATAAATTTTTTGAGGGAGAGGCCTTTCTGAGGGACAAAGATTTACACTGAGTTTCCACAGCACGAAGGTGTCATCAAAAAGGTGAGTAAGTGCTTGGCAGCAGTCAGCATACATAGGGCAAATCGGGTTTGACCAGCTTGGCAGTCTTTTATGATGAGACGATTGGCTTAGAATACAAGGGTAGGAGAATGGATGATGTTTATCCTTCCTCTGGCAAGGTTTTACAAACTGTTTCTCCGGACATTCTCGTAGACAAAATGATGGACTAAATAAGTGGATGGTGAAGTGAACTGAAACTTGTCAGAACTGCCAGACTCAAAGGGTTGCGTTCAGTGGTGTGAAGTCCAGCTCAGATTGGAGTCTCATCACCAGTTTTGTGCCCCAGGGGAGGTCCTGGTGATTGAGTGGAGTGTACTCTCAGCAAGTTTGCAAATGCTACAAAACTGAGAGAAGTGGATGATGCATCAGATGGTTGTGCTTCATCCAGATGGACCTTAACAGGTCTGACAGAAACCGGATGAAGTTCAACAAAGGGAAATGCAAAGTAGTTCACCCAGAATAAAATAACCCTATGCGGTGGTATAAACTGGGGCTGAATCATCTACAAAGCAGCTTTGTAGAAAAAGCCCTGGGATCCTAGTGAACTCCAAGTGAGCATGAGGCAGCAATGTGTCTTTGGAGCAAAGGCCAACAGCCTTCTAGGTAGGCTGTGTTAGGAAGAATGCTGCCAGCAGGTCAAGGGAGATGATCTCTCTGTTTAGCACTTGTGAGGCACATCTGGAGTGCTTCATCCAGTTCTGGGTTCCCTAGGACAACAGACACATGCACATTCTAGAGTGAGTCTGGCCAAGAACCACAAAATACAGGCAACTCAAATTAAACATAAAACTTTTTTTTCTGCGAGGATAGTCAAACACTTTAACAGGTTGCCCAGAGAGGTTATGTAGCCTCCATCCTTGGGTGTAACTTGAAATTCACTTGGATATGGCCCTGAGCAGCCTGTTCTACCTGAGCCTGCTCTGATCAGGGGATTGGACTCAGCGATCTCTGGCAGTGCCTTCCTATCTCAACCACTTTATGATTCTTTGTGATAATTTTAAGTAATAATTTAATGGAATTCATCTGTAAAAGATCCTGAAGGTAGCATAGGGTGGACAGTCGTTTTTTCTGCGACTTCTTACAAGAGGTTTTCAGGAGAGTTTTTTTCATCCAGAAAAAGGATTTTTCATGGGTTTATTCCATCATTGCTCTCATTTGGAATGGATGCAGTGCCATTTGAGGTGGCTGGGGCAGCTGTGCCTTCAGCTTGCTGGCATTGAACACTTCAGATCCATCTCATTAGCTCTGGGCAGTCATTTGATCAGATTATGGAAGATCTGGCCACAAGATTCAGGTGACTGTGAGCTGGCAGAGGCTTTACCCCAAATAGTGTTGCTTAGCTGAGGAAGCCAAACAAAATAAATGATAAGAATTCTCTGACAGCTCCTTTTTCTTTTCCCACCTTTCAGTTTATATAACCTGTGAAATAAAACACTTAAGGAGAATACAAATAACTGTATTACTCATTTATCCTCTAAGGGTTCATTCCTATTCCAGTTTTCATACCAACCTGTTCATTTAATTTCAGATAGGAACTTCTTTTCCAGTCTTTCATGCTGTTTCAGTATTGGAGATGCTGCATCTAAATATTTGAAAATCAGCCTCATTGATTACTTCAAAATACTTCTAAAGTTTCTCCTTATTTATTCTACCTGTTTGTATATGTGTCACTGTTTCTTCCTGCTCCCCAAGTGTCAGTACCAGCCTTTTGGTTGTTTTGTATGTATCTGATAAGCTCCTTTTTTTAGGTGCTATCATTTTGCCCTGTGTGCAAAAATAAAATCAATCACTGAGTACATTAACCTTGATATTGTCTTAATGGCTAATTAAAAAGTCACTTCAAAAATACATCACAAAGAAAACAAGATTCATAGATTCCTCCCTCCATCTCCCCCAGTATTAGAGCATGGAAAAAACACCTTTCAGTGGCTTGGTAGTTTTCTGTCTTTGAGTGAGGTTTTGAGATTTTTTAGTTATTCTTGTGTTAGATACCTTGTTACACCTACAATTTAATGTAACATAGAGGTTTTTATTGGAGTGACAATGGTAAGGGGAGTTTGGGTTGTAGTGTTGCTGAGAATCATTAGATTAGATTGTTGCAGTTTGTCTAAAGACTAATCTCACCCAGAAAGTACAGGAAAGATAGTGATAAAATTTTCTACTGCAAGAGTCATAATTGATTCTTTAGATACAATAAACACTGCTAGACATCATGCATTTTGTAATGAGAATGCAGAAGGCAAAAAAAAAAAATCTAAGATTCTTCACAGCACAGTATGTGTGCTGAAGAAAATTTAATAGAAAATGTAAGTGATCTGGTTCTGTATTCACTGCATTGTCCTACGGGGACTGTGGCAAAGTCATAGTTGCTGAGCATAAAATTCTATGGAATTTCAATTATAGATGAGTTTGACTTGGACATACTCATGTCCCTTCTATCCCCAAAATAGTCATCGCTCCCCCACCCCTCCATAAAAAGCAACTGAGACTCACATTAAAAAAAATGTCGTTGGCAATTGTTTGATATATGATCATGACAAAGTATATTAATAATTTGGGAATAGGAAGGGAAAGAGACAATCAAGCAATTTTCTTGGCTGTGTTGAAAAGAAGGATTTTATAGTTAAATTACGAAATCTTTGGTTGTAAGAGTAGTTGCAAATAATTAATTTGAGTAAGAGTTCTCATACTGGTTTTGTAAGTGATGCTCGTGGCTGATATAGGACTTCTTGATGAGTTTCAGGAAGAGTTAAAAACATAGGTCCATTTATCTTCTTCAGAAATAATTGAAACTTCTAAAATTAATTGATACCTTTCATTTTTTTTGCCTTGCTAGTGCAAGAAACACTTATGTGAAGCCAATATTACTGATGATTTCCAATTAAATTTCACAAATGTTTAAAAAAAGTTTAATATATAACATATAACTGAAGCATGGCTTTTGTATTTATGTTAGTTTATTTACGGATCTTCCCCGAGAATAAGAAGATTCATTTTAAGCAGAGAATTTAGAGAGCTGATTGTTATGTACATATGCAAGCATGTGCTTTATTAATCTGTATAGCTTTATTTCATTGGCTGTTTTGAAAAATGGTACTTTTTTATGGTAATGTTCAGTATGTTGTGACTTCACAATACTTTTTTTCTGCCTGGTAGTTGTCATTATTGTTATTCTTAATGGTTTTATTAGAATATCTCTAAACAGTCCTGATTAGGGTCTGCATTGCTTATTGATCTGTTGTCCTGCTTTTGGACTGTGAAATTGTTACAAGGACACTTCCTTATGTGTCATTCTGAAGTACCAACTTCTGTTCTGCTAAAGATAAATCAATACCTATCTGATGGTGTAGTAACAGTTAAAATAAAGATAACTTAGATTTAGGTGTTTAGATTAGATCCTTACATCCACAATTTCCTGTTTTTAATTTTATTAGTCTTATTATATTTTTAAGATGCTGAGAACATCTGCAGGTCCACCTGAGATGAATTATCAACAATACATCTTTACTAACATTCGTCGCTTTACACCATAAGTACATTTGGCTCAGAGAGACCAGTCAACCCATTGGCATCCATAGGAACTGCTGGTTGTTAGCTAGAGTGGAATAAAAACTACCAAAAAATTCCCATCACAACCAAAAATCTAAACCAGTCAAGCTAGTGATACTTGAGTGCTGAACAGGCATTTTTGTCCCCAGAGACACATAGGTGCTTAGCACCACCGTTTTTTAAGAGGGATGTTGCTTGAAAAAGATGTACTTGAAATTGTCAGGAACGAGGTGCACGAAGTGGGGTTTAGCTGCCAGACTTCAGGCCTGTAAATGTTAACTCTCTAAGTTTCATGATTTCATCAGAGAGTTGGAAGTCTTCCCATTTCTCTGGGCAGAACCTCATTATCTTATACTAGAATAAAACTCTTCTGACCATTCAAATGATTTGAGAATCTGATAACATTTTGGCCACTCACAGGTAACTTGCTGTTTTTGGAGTTCCCTCTATCAAGCTTAGAATCCAAACCACTCTCCAAAGAGGACTATCTCCTTTTTCTTTACCTTTTTTGAGAAGATTTAACCCTTTCATTAATCATCATCACACATAAAGACAGGATAAAAAGCTCTTATGATCTCTAATTTTTTCATTGCATCTTTCAACGATATTATAATAATATTTACTAGCATCAATATAACAAATATTTATTAAATATTAATAAAAACATGATATTTTAAGCATACTACTTATCCTAGTTTTTAGCAAAATGCTAGTAGTGAAAGAATTAAATATGCCTCAGTGCTGAAAAAGGTGCCTCATGAATTCATCTAACCAGAGATAGACAGTACTGGAGACATTTTAGACTCTTAGACCACTGCTATAAAGAAGTGAAGGATTTAATTTTAAGATATTGTAGCTATTAAGCCCTTTCGATATTGGAATACTCAGTCTCTCCCAAAACCAAAGTGTTGAACTGTGATCATAAACAGGTTAATTTAATCTGACCTGATTTCAGAAATGTCCTCTTACTGCTTTAAGGATAATAATTTTTCATTATACTTGTCTTTTCAAAATCATTATCTGCAAGTCTCAATTATCCAAGTATTTAATTAGTTCTCTTAGAGTTTTACGTAAAAACAAAACAAAAAGTTGAAGTGTGTATTCCGAGTTTTAATGTTCTCTCAGGTTCTTTTTGTAAACAGTATCAGCAGAGGAGACTGTGCCTCTGATGCAAGTCAGGTAGCAGGGCCACTCAGCAGTCCTGCCTACAGTTCATGTGAGACACGTATTGCCAGACAAAGCATCTGCCTATTTGAAGGGTGGTTCTGTCGTCCTCTGAATCCAGAGTGAATTAAAGTCTGGACTCCGTCATTTTTTCAGGCTGTTGGGAAGGGTTAAATAACAAATCAGATATGCCTAAGAGCAGAGGTAACACAGAAGCAAGGATGCTCTTGCTGGTTTGTGCATTGGGAAGAAAGCTGTAATAGCAGTAGCAGCAATAACAACAGCAGCAGCAGCAGCAGCAGCAGCGGCAGCAGCAAGAGACCTTCAGAAAGCCGGGGTTGCAGTAGCGATATAAAGAGATCCTGAGATATAAACATCCTGTTATGTGTCTGTCTCTTCTAACTTCAGAATGGTTGATACAAACCTTATGCCACGTGTAGTAAAGGATGTATATGAATATGGAATTTGCTTTGTAATAACTGAATGCTGAAGAAATAAAGACGTGCTTCTGGGTTTTTGTTGTTGGGGTTTTATTTTTGCCTTTCTTTTTAAACCTCCGGAAACAGAAGAGACTGATTTACTCAGAGAAAGTAAGTTTAATCTGTAACAAGATACAGCTTGGGAGCTGAAGCGTGACTGTTTTGCTACCTCTTCCCTTGCACCTGGGACTGAAAAGTGAGGAGAGATGGACAGTGTCTCAGAGGAGACAGGAATAACTGAAGCTTGGTGAAAGCGTACACTGATTGTTGTCTGCTGTCCTCTTCATGCAGTGCTGTGGGCTGGTGCACCGACGGCGAGTACGGGTTTCCTATGTAAGTTTTCATTTGTATTAGTATGATCATAACTTGTATGTTCAACTCCTAGTACATTAGATGGTATATACGGTATGAGTGAGGCAGGTATTTTAATGTATAGCTGAGTGACAGACCAGCGTTCTAAGTACCTGTAAGTTTTACAGCCCAAAGAAACAAGGATCTTTTTAACAGGTATGAGTCTCTTGTCATCTGTGTTCTCATAACTCGTTCATATTCTCAAGAATATATCTTATTTTAAAATCACCTCTAGTATTGAAAGGCTGGAAGTCTGACCCTTCTGACTTCTTTTTCTAAATTATGTGCGTATTCTTGCTAGTAGCTCTGTGTAAGTGGAGTCATTAGAAAAGGACATCTCTATCTGTGTAAGATAACTGAAAATCAATTAAAGTTATAAGCAATTAGGGACTGGGCACAAAAATTATTTGAAAGACCCTGAGAAACATAAAAATAATCTTGTGAGATAGTTATTTTGAAAAAGAGCAGTAGTACTATGGCAGAACTATAGCCTGATATTTTGCATAGTGTGTTTGCTTTCTAGAGCAGGCTGTTTCAGTACTCTGGTATGACTGCTCTGCAAAATGGCTGTCTTCAATAAATACCACAATGAAGTCCAGCACCAAAGATTAAATATTAGTAATGAAAACGATCGACTGATAGTTGAAATCTCTCTGAACTGCACTCAGCTGACATGATAATCTGCTGAGTAATTAATTTATGTTTTAGCATTCCTTTTCTGTTCTGCTCTTTAGTTGTCAGATAGACATGATAAAAAACAGGAGGTTGCAATGATCAGGCTAAGCTGCAAATTTAAATTGCTGAGTATTAGCAACAAGCAGCTTGTAGCTTGTTGCACAAGCAAAGAGAAAAGGTATCAGGAGAAATAGTTCTGTTGTTGGAAATGCTGTGTGTTTCTCTGTGTCACAGAAAGGTCTTTTATACAGTGCTTAAAAATTGATCACAAAACTAGCAAGGTTATAAATCAGTGCAGTCCAGGTCAAAGTTTGTGTAGGGGATTGATGAGAGAATAAAATCATGCTTCAGACCAAATCGCAGAGATGTAAACAATTGGAAATGCAAGTGTGATCATGGCTGTTTTGCACAGCTAATTTGACTTTGGATGTAATTTGTTCTCGCTGGTGCAACAGTTGATACTGTTCTGTAAGAAGCAGGCAGAATTATGGGGCATCAGATGAGATCAAGGTAAGAACTAGAGCAGTACAGTACAGTATTTTGTATAAATTATACGAAAACCACCAATTCAATGGCTAAATTTAATATATAAATATTAGATATGATAATAAATATATAAAATAAAATTCAATATAAAATCAAACCTTGGACACCCCCAGTGCAGGTACTTATTTGATATATAGCCACTTGATATTGCCACCATTATGCAGCAGTTGAAATGCAAATACGATGAAAGCACTTCTTAACTCTTAGTTCTATCAAGCCAGTGGAGTTTAGGGTATATGAAAATAATGTCTTGAGATGCATCACCCACCTTGTCATATCTCCTGGTTGTTGTTACTTAACAGGGCCACCAGCCATTGTGAATAATGTTATCTAGACAGAATAAAGTATTTGCCTGTTTCACAGCTTGGAAGTGTCCGAATACTCCTTTGTGAACCACCATGACTCATGACCATCTACTCATGTTTAGTCTAAGATTAAACCCACTGAATGCCATCTTTTTTTATGTTTGTGGGTAATAGAGAGAAAGATGCTTAGTGAATGTTTTATAAAGTCTTAAAGCTTGTACCTTATTTTGTAATACTTTTCCTGTAATAGGTTACTGTCCAATGCTGATGGATCTTGTGGTATTCTGAATACTTCGGTAACTGTTTACAATAGAGAAGGTTGCTCCATCTTAGGGCAAGTGAAATGAAGTTCGCCCTTGATCTTTTTGGTCCGGACTCTATTACGTGAAAGTTGACCGTGTTCTTAAATAACTTAATTACAATGAAAATTCTCTCTGTTGTTTGAATCCTTGATTATCGAAACCTGTTATTATTAAATTATTTTGGCCCTCCCCATGGCATTGGGCTAATTGAGGTTGTACTGTGTGATTCTTTTGGGATGAAAGCACAGGAATTAGCGTGAGCCAAGATATGACCCTTTTTATTAACACCTGAGTCACTGGGGAAAAACATTAGACTTTTATTCTGGGTTATTAACTTACAGTTCTGAAATTGCTTATGAATTGTAGTGGTGAATGATCCACCTTAGAAGTTCGGGGGTATTTTTCATTTTTTGAGTGAGTTTAAGATCCTGTATTTATGTAACCAAAAATGTATGACCAACTCTAACTGATTGTTGTCTGCTACCAGTATATAGGTCATTCTGGTCCAGATCCTAAAAATTGTACAGATCTTCAGCATAATCAATCCCCTTGATCATTTTTGGGGTCAGGAATAGATCGCTATCCTTAGTTACACAAATTCACATTGTTTCTTTGGAGGTGCAGCATTGTTGGTAGAGAAGATGGTTATATTCACATGTTGCTCCTTTCTTTGATCTTTTGCATATTAGACTCATGCATGGAGATTAGTCTTGCATTTGTGCGCATGGATAAAATTGAAGGCCTGGATGGGTTGTATCCATCTTTACCTTCTCTCTAGGTTTTGCATCTATTAAGTGATTTGTAGACCACACAATGTTAACAGGAGTAGATTTGGCTCAGATGTTTTGCCTGGGCTTTCCTCATTATTGACTCTTCCTTCGTCATGGCACCATGTAACGCCTGCATTTACACTCTTTCTCATCCTGTCTTGTGGTTTCTCTGGGTTGATGGGTAATCAGGGTGATGGAGGGGCGAGAGTGAGGTGTCATTTAATCCAGTATGTTTCATACAGTGTGCAATAATCTACACCTTCTAACGTTGAGGTATGTCATATGAACATCATCTCTTTCTCCAAGTGGAGTCTAAACATTATTATTATTATGTAGTACATCTGGAAGCGGAGCACTAAGTGGAGTACATTAGTACTAATTGTATGCTGCCCAAAAATATTCTCACAACTCTTACTGTCTGCATGATACAGAACATATGAAAGTACTGGAGCCTGAAGACTGACCAGTTTATTTCACTTTCAAACTTCAGTCCGGTCTATGCATCTGTTGGTCCAGCCTTCAAGAGACGTTTCAATCTGATGGAAGTCACTCAGAAGTCTTGCGCTGTCTCCAGGTCTCTACTGTTTTCCCTGGAAGTGAAGGCTATTTGAAAGCAGAGTCCAAGATAATTCCCGAGTCTGCATATTTCTGAGCAGAACAATTCTGTCAACCACTTTGCCCGACTGCACGTGCTGCCTTTTCTTATTGCTGTGATTGATCTCATTCGCAGTGGTGATACTTGCCAGCCAAACTGGAAAAAATGTTTTTATGGCAACATAATAAGGGTTGACTCTGAACGTTTTATCCATGGCAAGTGAAATCTAGGAGGAGAGTCCATAGAATTTCTTGAAAGACTCTTAAAGTGAGTGTGGAAGTGACCAAATCCATATCTGGAAGCCATCTACCAGCGCATACAGAAAGGTAAATCCAAGCACCTTGAGTATTTTAGTGTACTGCAGAGTTTCCTGGCTTCTCAGGGTGCAGGTGTGTTTGCAGAGCATACGTTTATTGCCATTCTTACAACTGTATAAACAAGAAGTAGGTGAATGTAGCCAGGGATTTCCAACATATGATAATCTGAGTAGGCAAGCCATAGGCTGTAATCCACTGTGCTTTTAGTAACAATTTAAAATCTTTAGTTGCCTGGATTTCCCAACACTGTATTTCATACTGATTAGTTTGAAAATATTAATTGGTTTGAAAACTCATGTCGTTGACATTTTGGATTTTTGTGGACATTTTGTTTTGGTTTGGGATTTTTCTTAGAATTGTCAAATGATTGTTTGCTTAGCTGGATGTACTATTCAGAATAATTCTGAGCCAATGTTTTATATATTTTTCTCAGATGTATAACTAATTTTATAAAGCCCGGAGATGATGCCTGAAAGGCAAATATTCATTACTTTGGCTCTAGTCATTAAGGAAGAACTATTGTAATTTGCTATAAAAAAAGGAAAAAAAACACTCTAAAAATTGCATTCCAAAACAATATAACATTTTAAATGTTAGTAGTGAAATTTATGGTATGGTCTGTACTGTGTATTTTGGTTTAATGTAATTAAGAACCTTGGTATGGTTTTGTTTCAAGATGCTTCTTGTATAATGGTGGGAACTGTAATTGGAGAGCTTTCTGCCTGCAGCAGCAAGCAGGATCCAGACAGCAGGCTTTTTGTGCCTGTGTCTGGAGGATATTTCGGACCTCCTGAGGAAACATGCTCTTTTTTGGCGTTGTTAGATCTGGACCAGGACTTTTTGTCTGTTCCTTTTGAGACTGTAATCTTTTCCATCTATCACTTAATCATGTTTCTCACCAGACCATTCTTTATCATACCAGATGCTGTCCTTTGCCTTGTTCCTCTTGCACACTGCCTCCCTTTCTCTTCCTCATTGCTTATTTTTTTTTTTCCAGATGTGATTACTTTTTTTACTCTTCTCCACCGTGCTTCTCTGATTTTGACCTGCAGAATTCTTGCTTCACATTTCTAAACTTCTTTTACTTGTGTTGACATTAGTCCCAGCCTTGTATTTTCCCTTCCCAGGACTGTACCTTCCAGGAGTATTTCTATGACCCCTAGTACTCCTGTGACATCAGCCCTAGTCTTGCGTCTATCCCTCCTTTCTCCATTGCTGCTGTTGGCAGTTTTAATGGAAGCTTGAGCTGTTCACGAGCAAAAGTTGTGGGCTAAAGCAGCTAAGGATGAACTGTTGTTACCAGGATTTACCTCCATGATGCTCCTCTTTGTGTATTGTAGGCAGATGCTGAGAAGGAGAAAAGTAAGTATAGAAAAGTTGTGGTTTACTGATGATGAGATTGAAAGGAATTATTTTGGCATAAATGTTATATTCACAGCTTAAAGGAATTAGCTGGAAAAGGAAAAACAGTCCTTTAAGCTTTTTAAGTGACTGGACTGCCCTTAATACTGGATGCCTCAGTACTGTTAGGGAGCAAATCATAATCTATGGTTTTGGAGGATATTTTCTGTATTTAAAGGGTTGCTTGGAAGTCCTTTTGAATTTTTTCTACACTCTAATTTTCTAATATTTTTCTTTGGTAGTATGGGAAGAAGAGAGTAAATGAATAAAATGGAATAAACTAATGTGGCAATCAGTGTGGAAAGTGACCTGAAACATGAGACTGTCAGTTGTTGTATACCAGCCAAACCAGGACTGATAAACTTTACACTGCCGAAATGAAGTGAAATAAATTCCCTTTGCCAGCATTTACTCTGCTACAATTGTCTAACAACCTGTTCTCATTATGCTGGGAAGTAGTACTGAAACTCAACTTTTGATTGCAGCTCCAGTCCTTTCAAATGAAACATCACACATTTTCCCCAACTGTTTTTCCTTTCAATTAATTAAGTGATCATAATTTCTTTTTTCAGCTCTATGGCTCCATTTAAATGATTGCTTTCCATTTTATAACATAGAGTTTGGACTACAAGTCTCTGTTTAAAGAAAATACATTTTCTTGTCTCCCTTCTTTAAATTCTTTCTTCTTGCTGTATTCCCTAGGTACAACCTTTGAATTTAATTAACTAGCAAAAGAGGCTTCTTTCGAAAAAAGTTCTTACATTTAGGAGACTTAAGTGGAACATTTATAGCTCATTGTGCATTCTGAAGTAAAAATATATTTATAACAATATGGTTGGTGGATAAAATATTGCAGACAATATCTGCAATAAAAGCCTGCTGTCTTTCCTTTTTCATTCTGTATATAATGTAGCTGCTTGAATAATAAATTTAAAATATGTAAAATGTCAAGGCAGCAGTATCACAATTTTAATTTTATACTGAAGTAGAGACTTACAGAACCCCATTTTAATTATTTTTCTCTATACTCATCTGTTAAGGCTAAATTCACATTTCCTTTGGTAATCCTATCACTATTTCACTAATTGTTTAATTAGAGTATTGTTACTCCCTTCTAATTTGAGTATAACAAAGTAGTGACATTATTTGCATTGTTTCTGTCAAGAAAAACTCACACTTATGAAACAAACAGGATTATCTTGTAAACTCCTCCTCCACCTTGACTTTATTTTATGCATATTTTGTTGTTAGAGTTTTCTGAAGCTGAGTTTAAATAAAATGTTTTTAAAAAGGCTTTGTGTTTTCTGAAACCTTTGATATATTACTGAAAATAAGTTGCAAATTTGCAACAAGTCATACGCTTAGAGCACTATATGCTTTATGATTAGTCTGCTTGACTTAAAAAGTGAGAATCAGGACTTGTAACCTCTATCCCAACGCACCAGTGATTCATCCTGTGGCTGTGCACAGATCGTACAGAAAGAGGCCTGGGGCACTTCCTTTCCACAAAACTGATTCTATGAGGGAAGGAGAATCCTGCTGCCCAAGTCTGAAAATCTGGGAGAAAAAAAAAGAGTATTTGTTAAACACTTAAAACTAGTTTAAGAAATTGCTACAAGTAAAATGTAGCCCATTTTCATACTTCTTTTTAGTCCTTTTATCTTCTGCCTTTTCTCCCACTTCATACACAGTGAACTTTCCATCCTTACTTGCTCAAACTGTTTTTCTCCTTATTTCTTAGTCTTTTATTGGTTTGGTCATTTTGTTCTTTCCTGACTATATTTTTTACCTTTCAGCAGTTACTTTTTCTTTCTGCTCTTCTTGGGTATATTCTTTGAGTACAATACTTACAGACTTTAGTGGTGGAGGAAAAGTTAAGTATTCCTGGCAAGTTTAATACGTTTTCTGATGAATTGGCTTTCCATAACAATTTTATGAGACTGTGAAGTCAAGATAAATTAACTGGCTGTCTTACACTACTAATTGAATCTCCTCAGTTCTCTAAGGAAGATTGCCATGTTTAATGTCTTTCCTACTATATACTAAACTTAGGTGGCAAAATTAGTAACTTACTGATAGGAAAAGGATAGGAAAATAAAAGAATACTTTTATATTTGAAATGAAAAGATAGATTCAGTCAAGTGCTGAACATAGCAAGAATGCTTCACTGAGCAGAATCTCTTTTGGGAAAAGTCTTGCAATGATTCTGGTGCGATTAAACATCCCCTTCCATCAGGAATGTTGAAGAAATAGAGAGAAATTGTCCAAGCAAAGCCCTGATAGAATTAAATCTGGCCAGAGATGTCAAAAGCAACCAGAAAAGCTTCTATAGGTATATTGGTGATAAAAAGAAAACGAGGGCAAATGTGGGACCTCTTCAGATGGAAACAGTAGACCTGGGTACCTGGTACGTGGAGGTGGCTGAGGCACTCAATTACTTTCTGCCTCAGTCTTCTTTGACAAATGCTTCAGCCATACCTCCCAAGTCACAGAAGGTAAAGGTGGAGACTGTGAGAATGTAGAACTGCCTATTGTAGGAGATCATGTCTGAGGCCATCTAAGGAACCTCAAGGTGCACAAGTCCATGGGACCTTATGAAATACATCTGTGGGTCCTGAGGCAACTGGCAGATGAAGTAGCTGGGTCACTGTCCATCACGTGGACTGGAGGGCTCTGAACATGATCAGAAGGCTGGAGGATCTTTCTGATGAGGACAGGCTGAAAGACTTGGGGTTGTTAAGTCTGGAGATGAGAAGGCTCTGGGCAAGCCTTCCAAGGACAAACCTTCCAGTACTTGGAGGGGGCCTACAAGAAACCTAGAGAGAGACTTTTTGCAAGGGCTTGTGGTGATAGGACGAGGGGAAATGGCTTTAAACTTAAAGAGGGCAGGTGTTAGAAAGAAATTCTTTACTGTAGAGGTGGTGAGACACCAGAACAGTTTGCTCAGAGAAGCTAGGGCTGCCCCATCCCTGGAAGTGTTTAAGATAAGGTTGAATGGGCCTTTGAGCAACCTGGTCTAGTGAAGGGTGTTCCTGCTTATGGCAAGGACTTTGGAACTAGATGATCTTTAAAGTTCCTTCCAACACAGATAATTCTATGGTTCTATGAAAAGTTAAGTTGTTGGTTAGTGAATGAATGAAGCATTGGTTTGATTATGTAATTTACACCTCAGACAACAGTTTCATTTGTAGAGCTCTTTTATATATAATTTCTAGTCACATCAACTTTAACATTATTCATCGCTGCAGATATACCCTGGATCATCTAGACTGTAAATGTTAATAGCTCTGACATTATTATTTCTGTCCACTTCAACCAAGCATGCACTACTGTAAGAAACATATTTTTCATGGAGAGATGGTATCAAGTGACAGGGCCTTTACACTGAGTGTCCTGTGTTAATGCTTTATATCTATTCTTTACTTAAAAATAGCCAGTCATCAGGGATGAGTAGCGTTTACACACTCTTCCTCTAGATGGAACCACTCAGCTTCTTCACTTGGATGAAATACTCTGTCTAACAGCTGAAAAAACCGCTGCAGCATGTATTTACAGTTGTGCATCTATGGCTAGGAGCATACTCTGTGGCACTAGAGCATGATGCAAAAGAAGGGATGCTTTTGGGATCTGTGTTGCTTCTAGAAATAAATAATTCGAAGGTAGTGTTTGCAATCTTTGATCTGTTATACAGTAATGGAAATTATTATTTTTCTGTGAATAGTGACCTATTTATTCTGCATCTAGAGCAACGCTTCATCTTGTCCCTCATCTCTGTAAAGTCTGTTTCAGAGTTTATAACCAGACTGCTGGCAATAACACTCACCATCTTCACACTTTATAACCTTTTCTGTTTATGGGTCTGCGCACAGAACTCGGTCGATATAGCAGGCATTGATACCTCCATTTTCAGTAGAAACATCTTCCTTCATTTGTTAGTCTTCCGTTTCCATTTGTTACTTCTAGAAACTATGCCAGTTAAAATAGCTTTCTTTTTCTTTACTAACACTCCTCCCGTTTTCTGATCATGCAGTTTTTTCTGTAAGTTATGAATACAGCTTTTTCCAAGGTTTCTCTGTTTATAACTGACTGACAAATAGTCTGTTGAACTCGTTTTTCCAGTTGTGAATGCGAGCTGCATGTATTACAGAATATACCCTTCATGTTGTTTATTGAATGAATTTGTGAGCCAGAGATTTTAATTAAAGTGGATATTTTACTATTTCTAAGAGCAATGTTTATGTGCAAGACCTGTCTCACTGCAGGCCCTACAAAAGGTTCAGAAGTTTGATTAACTATCTGTTTAATCAGAGTCAAGCATAGCAAAAGGTTATCCAAAAGAGGAGAATGTTGTCATAAGGTTAATGGTTTTTAGTCTTAATTTTCTCCCAGAATATTGAAAGTGTGCTGAAATAGCATGTCCCTGCACATAACCAGCATTAGTAAATAAATATAAGATGCTGGTTCTTGGTATCCAGCGGCTAAGGAAAGAAAGGCCTAGTCAAGCAACTACTATAACACTGTGTCCATTGATTGATACTATCATATCTGTCTTGGGAGCAGTAGGAAATATGGCAGTGGATTGTTATCCATTTCACAAAATCTCTGTTATCACATAGTAACGTTGAAATATCAAGTGATGAAGCTTTGTTACTAGGCTATAGATTTTTAAAATATAAAAATACTTTTCAGCAGTTACATTGTCAGTGTAATTCCTGTATCTTGAATTTTCCAGCTTCTGGTAAAATACAACTTAGGTATGCCAAGGCTCATTTATGATCGTACCAGAAGAAGATACCAGCAAAAATCTAAATGTGGGGCTAGAAGTCACATTAATCTAGATTTTGTTCATGTGGAATGAACAAACTGAAAGAATTAGAGAAATGATAAAGAGAAATTTAGAGAGGGTGTCTAAGAGAAGTCAGCAGACCTGGGGGAGGAATGCCATGTGTATAGAAAAGCAAGGTAGAGAGGAGTCACATGCATGGCATCTTCATTTATGGAGGAAATTGTTAGTGTTGCTATGAACTAGTGCACTCATTTCATTAAAGATATATGTTTGTATATGTGTCTATCTATCTGTCTGTCTGTCTATCTATCCTTCTGTAAACACAGTACTGTAATTCAATTAAGGTGGAGAGCTGAATTTTTGCAAATTTTAATCAAACCATCTTGTCTAGTGATTGCTGGTAATTGTTAAACTATTATCATGTTCCATCCTCTGAATTGTCACTGTGCCAGTAACAATTAACTCTCTTTGTGTTTTACTGATAATCACTCTCTACATGGGCTAACATATTTGTGTCGGTTGTGTATGATTACAATACATACCTTAGGAGAAGACAACAGGTTCAACAAGTCACCAAAGGGCAGGAGAATTAAAGAAATGTTATCCTGACTGAGACAAAGAGGGGTTCATTAACCAGACAAGCACATGAAATGGTACGTTGTCTAAGAAGGAAATACTTGCATCTATGAGGAAACAAAACTGGATTTATTTTTAGAAGAAGAATGACCACACAGTTTTGTAAATTGGGAGGAAATAAATTAAGTCTGTGACAAACATTGAGGGGGAATTCAGTGATATAGTTAATTATAAAATGCTAAGTGCTTCACCACAAAAACAAATAGTCACTGAGGGTTGTGTCTGAGGGTTTATAGATGCAGAAAGATGGAAAATGCAATAGAAACAGTCTGTGGAAAGAAAAGGATTCAAATTCTTCACTTTTGTCTTATGACTGCTTTGGAAGTTATAAATATTTTTCTTTTTGTTTTAATCTTACATTGGCTTCTGCCAAAGGTCGGAAAGCTCCTGGGTTATAGCATGCCTTCTCCAAGCCTGTTTGGAATCAAGCTTCCCAGTGTATTCACTGCATATTTTAACAAATATTCTGTTTGTTCAATGCATCCTCCAGTGTGACAGAAGGTAATAAGGTTTGCCCTTGAAAAGGGTGTCCCAGGGTCATGTGAGTATGTGTGTCCCAGTCACTGGTGGGAGCTGAGACAGCAGTTTTTAAACGAGTCTCTAGTGAGCTTGCCAAAAACCCCCTTCACATCCATATAGAGTATGATTTCTTAAAATTAAAAAGATTACAAACCAAACAGGCAAACAAAGAAAAAGCCACCAAAATTAAGAAGGCTTCTTAGGAGAGCTGGAGGATTGTACAGAAAGTCTCTCCTGGTCTGAAATGGCTCAGCCTTGCCCTTGCTGAGCTCCTGCAGCTGCGAACACAGGACATCCAATGGGGAACCCTTCGTCCAGGTGTACATTTGTAAATACGGTGTTTAGGCCAAGTATTCTTCTTTTATTTTCTACTTACTTTTGAAATTGATCTGAATTCAAGGATGTAAGACATCATATCATACATCATATCATCATGCCTTTTTGCTAGTACTGCTACTTACAGTTAAGGAGTTGACTTCAGTCATAGTCAAACTTCTAAGCTGCTTGAAGTCATCCTTGTAAATTTTGAGGAAACGTAACAAAGTACTGTAGACTGAAATAAACCTTAGACATGAATTGAAATAACTTTTTCTTGAAAGAAAGAAATGAAAAAGGAGACAGAAAAGAGAAGATAAGAACTCTTTCCAGAAATAACGATATTTACAGTGATACAGGCTGAGATCACAGAGGCGATCTCTGCAGTCACTCATGGGCGAGCTCAGGCCGGATTCAAAGGAAATCTCCCTGCATTCTTGCTTGGTCACAGTACGAGTTGTTCTTGTGAGGCTGTGTCACAGGAATGCTGGACAGAAAGGGTTTCTGTACCCTTTCAGAAATGCCATGATTATATGCAGAAAAAATTCTTTGTTTTCTTAGGTACTGTAAAAATACAAAAGGCATAGTGTAGCTGTTTTGCATAAGGGAAGTCATATATATACTAGAAAAAATACATTTATGCAGAGAACATGGATGGTAGATGAGACAGGAAAGCCAGTTTATGACTACTACAGAAAAAAAAAAAAAAAATTGTTCAAGAACAGTTCAACCAGCTGGAAATAAGAATTTTGTAAAACTGCCAAAGTCAGTGAGACCTAAAGCAATTTACTGATTGAATGGTGGTCATATGTTCTTGTGCTGATGAGTTCTGTTTAATTTCTGTACTTTCATGCTTTAAAATTTAAAGCATGCTAACAAAGGACAAATTGAACAAATAAAACTTGGAGTTACAATAATTTCTTTAGATCTTGTATTCTTTTTTTGTATGTGACAAGTTTCTGCGTTGCTCTCCTAATACAAAGGTGTGTGAATCACAAATCATAAGTAACTTCTCTGTCAATGTTATAATATAAAATGTGTATTTCTCACATAGAAGATGGAAAAGTGATTTTTTCTTTATTTTAAAAAACTTATTACAAGCTGATTACTTGATTCAATGTAGCAATTTGGGTTGACAATTCTTAACATAAGAATTTTTTTTTGTCCAGAGAAGTTGTGGTTGGCCTCATCCCTGGAACTGCTCAAGGCCATGTTGGATAGCACCCTGAGCAATCATCTAGTAAATTGCATCCCTGACAGTGGAAGGAGAGTTGGAACTGGATGATCCCTTCCAACTCCAACCATTCTATGATTTTATGAATATAAATTACTAAATTATTGAATTAAATACAAAACTCTTACTATGATTTCAATAGGTTAACCTTTTCAGTTTGAACTTCAGAGATTTCTCAGTGTACTTCCCAAACTGAATAGGTGCAATGTGATATCATTATCATAACCCTACAGACCAGTTTGTTCAAGCTGACCAGCAACGGTGAACATTAGGACCCAGGAGAAATTGACTATAAGAAATTCCTTCTTTCTGGACTGGAGAATTGTTTGCGTTTCCCTGTGTGAACTGGGATGAGAAAATAAAATGTGTCAGTTACTCACTGCTCATAAAGGGCTTGCCCAAGTCAAGCAAATCAGATGAATTCAAGGCCTATTTGGAGAAATCGTCACGGAGTCTTCCAAACTAGATGCCATCTCTGGGAAGCTGGAGGAGGTATGACCAGGACTGTTTTCAGCCAATAGGACTGGTTCTCCTGATTCAGTATCAGTTTGTTAAGGCAGGATTTCTGTGCCAGCCCAGCACAAGAAGGTTATGTGGGAACATGTGGGCTGCTGCTGAGCAAGGTAAACCTGTCTCGAGATGCTCAAAAGTCTTGGAGACCAAAGGGAATATCTGGCTTAATATATTTTGTCAAAATGAAGTTTCAGGACTATGTCAGTGGCTGCGCCTTGCTGTGAAGGAGGACAGAATAGAGATCTCAGGAGAAGCCACTGCAGGCACTTCCAGCCTCCTGCCTGCCCAGTGCCACAGTCTAGCAGTGCAAGGGCAGGAAATAGCCTTCCCTATGCAGGAAGAGGAGGAGTCTGGAGCGATGCTTCCTCTTTGCCCGCTTAAATTGAAGATCTGTTGCAGCCCCAATGTTACATGTGAATTGTGTTGAGATAGAGATATTTATGTTAGGTTATGGGCTTTATAAGTATCTCTCCCATGGGGTTTTTTTTTGCATAAACCCTTCTGTTTTTCAGGGTGGTCCATCCCACTGGCTCTTCTCTCAGCTCAGGAGGCCACCTCTGGCGCTATTGTCAGGACACGTCTGTTAACAGGCACCATAAATTGCTGCACATTATTCTGCCATGTGCTAGTTGCTTTTATCTGGCAGTGCCTGAGATGTGCTCCTGAGCTTGCTCTGCTGCTGGAACATTTAATTTGGTCCATGAAAGATGATGTAATTCATGGCCTTTTTCCAGTACAATACTCTTGATTATATTGGATTGTGTTGTGCAGGATATACAGGATAATAATCTCTGTATATAATACATAAATATTACCTGGACAAGCTGAATTTTCTTTAATTACCTTTTCTTTGTCCCCTGTTCTGACTTTTCTCCGCAGAACCTCTCAATGACTTTAACTACAAAGGAACTATAAGCCAGAGCCAAGTGTTTTCCCTTGATCTGTTGTGGAGAAGACTGCTCACACTACTCTTGCTGTCTTCCCTGCACGTAGGTGCTATAACATGAGAAACAGAGATCTATTATATCACTTTGTCTATAGCAAATATAAATAGGCATGAGAAAGGCAAGATAAAAAAGGGCTGTATAAGCCAGTGTCTTTCTTGATTCATGGTGTTCAAGATTGCAAATATATTTGGTAATCTTTTTTTTAGTAGTAGGTTTCAGACCATTTTTGTTTTGAAATCTGTGCTTTGCAGTATGTTGCTTGTCCCTGAGGAATGATGTGACACAGTAGAACAGATTCTGATGTGTATTTGCTTTTCACTTATGATTTCATTGATTAAAAGACAACATTGTGGGAATTTAAATTGAAGCTGTCTCTCTGAAAGGCTTGCACAGTTCTAATGATTTTGAATATCACTGCTCTAAACTCTATTGCTCTTTTTTAGCAATTTGGGCTTGAAATGCTTGATGATGTTTTCTAATAATAACATCTAATAAGCTCTGTTATTGCTGTAGTTGAGGATATTTGGCTTTTCAGTCCATGAAATTTTTCAATCAATGGAGAAGGTCACAGGGAAATAGTATCATCTGATGTTATATTAAATTAGAGTTAGAAGTAAAGAAAATTTAAAATAAATTTTAATTTCCCCATGCCCCATTATATTCTTTCATGGCTCTGCTTGTGTGTGCACAATGTTCCAGTTTTTATATTTTATATTGCAAATGATTCAGCAGCTCCTTTTTTTAATTGTTTATCTCTGTGTGTGTATTCTGAATGAATGGTTGGAATAGTCATAAAGAATGGAAAAATTAAAAAAATATTCAAGTCATGTCAGTAAATCATAGTAAAGGATATTCCCTAACTATTCAAACAAATAAATTCATTAAAAAGTCTTTGTTTAATATAAATATATTTGGATGAGAGATGCACACAGATAAGTTGAGGTAGTGGGTTTCATAGTTTGCTCACTGTACTTTTGTTTTTCTTATATAAGAATTATACAAAACTTTTCACGTGTAGAAGCAATCAATAGATTTTGAAAAAGACGGATATCAGAACTCCTTTTGCTCACCAAGGCCTGAGGAATTTTGTTTCATGAAAACATGCTTAGACTTAAATGTTTTACTTCAGGAATTGATACCTTGCTTATCACGTAGTACATATTTCTCAGAAAAGTTTGATTTGGCTTGCCATTGATTATTGATTGATGCTTTTGATTATTTTTCTTTGTGATTTTGTGTACAATTTAATATGTGACATTAAGTATTAAATCCCAGTTCTCTGGGTATTTTTAGTGCTTCCGTTATTCTTTATATGCAATGAACCAAAATACCACTGAAATATTACATTTACATACTCTTTAAGCTTTCCTTTGCCATGAGCATGTCATTAATTTTGTACTTATAAATATCTAATGTGAACTTTTCAGTTGCCTCTAAAGTATCATGCAAAAGCATGTAAAAATCATAAGATATTTTTTGTTTTGCATTTTTTGTGGTGAACCACTTTTTTATGCTTTTTTTCATTATTATGAAACATTTATATTTTTGATTTGTACTGCTGAGTACGACAGATATGGAAAGAAGTTTTTGTCCCATCAACCTTAAAACTAGCTGCAGGAAACAGGTACTGCATGTTATTAGTATCCATAGAATTTCTTCCTGGTCTGAGGAACATAATCCCTGAATCAGCTGCAATATCTCAGAAAATATACTTTGAAAATATGAATGATGGTTATAACCTATGAAAAATTCTGAAGAATTATTTTTAAATCAAACTTCAAGTTGTCTGAATTTTGGTTGGTTCCTCAGTTTTGCAGTTAGGAGGATTCTGGCTCTGTAAATCCATCCCATTTTCTTCCCTGCTTGTTGGGCTCTACCAGCATGGCAGCGGCTTTCTTGCTTTGCTACCTGACTCCTCCATTCACCCCATGCACATGGACTCCGAAACTGTGCAGCTGGGAGGTTTTCTACAACCACTGCTTGTATTCCAGAAGATGTTTATTTTAGAATGAGATTAGAGGAAATAAGATGATCCTTTGAGGAACACTAGTTGTTACAAGTATGATTTGGAATAGGCTGTGGGGATCTATCTAGAGCAAGGAGTCAGTCTGCCACTGTCCTTTGGCTGGCCAAGTTGGGTGGTGACAGCAGTGATGGGAGGGATGAGGCTGGGAGTCAGAGGAGTTGGCAGGGAGGCCAGCAGCTTGGCTGTACAGTCAAAAGTCTTTTGGTGGCAGGGGGGAGGTAACCACCATGATGCAGAGGTGACAGGGACAGCAGGAGGAGTTTAAACTGCAGCATCTTTCCACTATCAGCAAGCAGATGATGGTGTGTCTCATCCTTTTTGAGGGCCTGGCCATTATTCTATGTAAAGAATAGCAATTTTGGTTTGGCCAACCATGTCACAGATTTCTGCATTATGTATGCAAAGCTTTTCTTTGATGTTCTTCATTAAGCAGTACAGTCTTATTAATGTTCATCTAATTGCTTCACAAACTGTAATCAGCGAATTTACAGCATTTCTTTGCAAAATTATATTCTTATTTCTGTTTTATGTCTAGAGAGCAGACACATTCATTCCAGTGTCTCCTTATTTTGAGGAGCCAAAATGAAATGACCAGGGTGACATGCATCTATTTCAGTCACATCTCTGAACTGAGGACAGTTGCAGGCAGTACTGTGAAACTTGTTGTAATCAAAATCAGTGCATACTTTCATATGGTTTCTTTTCTGGTGGTGATGATACTTGAACTTTTATTAAAACCTATAAAAAATGGAAAACGTCTGCATAAGCAAGTGTTGAGATTAGGAAGTTACTTATTTGAAAGCTAAAGCACCCTAGAATTTTGTGTATATGTATTTAATAACCAAGGATCACATTCTCTTCTCCCTAAGACTACAGCCGTATTCCTTACAGGACGACTGATATCAGGAAAAAAAAAATCAATTTTCCTGATGTGAGACATCGCTTTGTTGCTGAAGGCGGAGCTCACTAAGTGAATGTAGGGCAGGAAGAGAGAGGATCATATTATAAATAAAATGGAAACGGATTTGGTGCTTGTTTGGCTTTTGGCAAGGCTGAACGTTTTTCTTAAATCAGAGAGTCAGTTACTAGTCTAAGTGTCTTGTGTACCACCATTTGGGAATACCTATCTTTAAAACAGCTCCGTGATCTCAAAATTGAAGTGATGAAGATTTGTTTGCGAAACTGCTGAGTATGCAAAACAGCAGAAGTGTGCTCTAAATACAAAAAGCATTACAGAATGTTAAATTCTTTAAGAGATCAGACCAGAATCCTCTCAGACTAGATTCCTCATTAACTAATGGACACATCTGGAATTTATATTCCAGCTATCAAATGAGAGTAACTCCTCATAAGCATCTTCTGAAAACATGTTCTTTAAAGATAGAAAAACTATGGGATGTTGCAGTGACTATACAAGAAATGCAGCATCAGGAAGGAGAGGATGCATGATGAACACTTGCAGAATATATGTGTCATTTTAGGTTTATTGTTCAGCTTTGTTTCTCTTATGAGGACCTTCTGTTTTCTATTTGTGTCCTCTGGAATTAAAGGTTACACCATAGGTTCTACATATAACAGGGCTAATTTCTGGACTTTCTGCTCTTGTTAGCATCTAATTTTTCAACCTTTATTTTTTATTTCATCATATTTTTGCAGTAAAAAGTTTTTAATGTAAGCCATTGGCACTAATTTTTACTGCTTTAAGTAGAATTCCATATTTCAAAATCCTTCTGTGTGAGGGAATAAATTTAGTTCATTTTATTTGAGTACATCTGGCAAGCCATTAGCAGCTGCTGCTGTAAAATTCTGTGAACTGAGTTAATATTAAAAAGGAGAAAGCTCAAATGCCAGCTGTTTTCCAGCTTGTATGTATGGGACCAAGTCTGTGTTTATTATCACAGTATATAAGGACAGATCTGATGTAATCTGTTCTACACCAGTGACAGTACTGTAGGATACCTCTGTGTTAGGTACTAATGCACCAGAATCTATACTTACATTCTTTAACTTTCAGAATGGAATAAAGTCATTAATTTCTCTGTGAAATATTTTCTTTAACATGTCTAGACATGATATATTTGAAACAGAACTTTTTCTAATGATTGCTTAACCTCTCATTGAGAATGTTTTTTAAGTGTTTCACTACATAAAGTTGCTACACTGCTGGATTTCAATCCAGTCATGTACCTTTTTATTCCACCTGTCCATCTAGAATTTGAACCTTAGTGCATTTATTGGAGGCAATCATCCACTGTTTTATTTGAATCCCAATTTAAAGCTACAGCTAGTGCTTCAATTCCATAAGTGGACTTAAGGAAAAAAAGAGGGATCTAATTAAAAACTGTGTGCATATAAACCTTCATTCTAGCTTATGCAAAGCAGAGTGTACCAGACTTGTTTTTAGTACCTTCAATGTTGACTAAAAATCTGCAGAAGACTGTAATTATTTTGAAATCAGATAGTTCTTTCCACTGGAAAATACATGCATTTTATGCCTGTCCTTGTCAAGATATGCAGTTTCTATAGTTTCTTTCAATAAAATAAAAAGTTCATGCTGCCACCTTGGAAGAGACATTAATATTATTTTAATACCCACAAAAAAATGATGGACCATCCACAAATTGAAGAATCGGGAACCCATTGCATTTATGCAAGTACATTAATTAATCAGTGTAAAGTGACAGATGATGCTTGAAGCATAATCTAGGTCTGTATCATGACTAGATAATAATATTATTATTTAGGCAGTCCTAGAAAAGTGCAATGTTGTGCTGCAAACTGCATCTGTGTGCCACAGTCACAGTAACTGTCAGCTGAACTTAATTTTGTACATTTTTAAAATTGTTTTTTTTTAATCTTGCCTCCTTGTTCTGTTCCACCATCTCCTTTTGTATTTTATTTTTCCTTTTTTTTTTTTTCTTTTCAAGATAAAATATCACTGTTTTAGAATGGCACTGTAATTTTGTATGTCCTGCTTTTTTACCCGATAGCTCATGTATGTATTTAAATAAAATAATATATATATATTTGCATATTTAATGATATGCTTTGAAAAAAGCACTTTTGAATTAGATTCCTGTTTCTGAGTTGTGTAGATACTGGCAGAAGGATTTCCAGATGCTATGCCAGGGAAAGATGACACTTCTCACAATTTTGGTGCTCAGTTTTCCTGCAGGTACACTTGTGCTGGATCCATATCTGAGCAGAAGCAAACACATACACAAAGCTCTTTAGGGACAGAGAGCCCCTCTTCAATATACAATGCTTTCTGGTGAATCCATGAGACTCCAACAAACTCTTCCATCTGAAAATGGTTTGAAAAACTCCCCTGTAAATTTGTGCAGCTACTGAAAACAGGATCTGTTTTCTCTCTAAAGGCAGCACAGTCTGGCTTATTTTTACTGCACTGTTTCTCTTGCAATGGACTGCTCCAAATGCTCTCATTCTGTGCAGTGAAGCGTAAGTATTTTGCAAATGGTACTGGCCCGTGTGCTGAGTGAGGAAGCAGAGGTCTGTATAATCCGATTTCAATCAACTCACTCTAATCACTACTGATAGTTGCAAAATTTAGCCTGGATCTGCTCTGGTAATCTAGATTGACAGGAGGTAAAAGTAAAAGGACAGAAGGGCAGAGGAACAAAGAGAAACGAGCAGGGACAGTGATTTTCTGCCTTTGCTTCCCCTTCTGGGACGCATGTCTATGCAGGCGGGTGAGCCCAGTGCTGCAGCGGGCGCTGAGAGAACAGGTGCCCTCGGCAGGGCTGCAGTCACAGCCACCACACCTCAGGCACAGACGGCGCAACAGGTACTTGCATGATTGTTGGCATGCATTATTTATTGGCATCGAGATCCTAATTCTCTTAATTACCCGAAAGATCCTGGTGTCATGAAATATTCAGGCGTAGCAGCAGCTGAACAGTGCGGCCAGCATCTCTTTGACATCCTCTGAAGGCGAGTGGCTTCCAGTGTTGGGCTTCATTCTCCTACAAGCTCAGTGCTTGGGTGGAAGCTTGGAAGATAACTGGACTCTGCATTTTCTCACTGAAAGGGTGAAGTGTCTGTGAGAGTAAGTCCTTTCGACTTTTGGTTTTAACTTTTCCAAGAGAAGAGCCAACTTAGGATTTCATGGTTACACAGAAACACAGCCATCTGCTGCTGAAGACAGATGTGTCTGGGTTTGACTGGATTGTACATTGGGAAGAAAAATGACTTTTTTTGTTATTACCTGACCACATGTTCAGAGTGCCTGTGTGAGCCAGGCTAAGGGAGGTACACCCTGGTGTAACCAAGGCACCTGGACTACCCCCTCATCTGACTTTCCATGCTGGTGGGGCTGCTGTTGGTCATTTCAGCCTTGCATGTTGCCATGCTAAAAACACCCAAGGCTAAAAATGTGTCCTGGGTAAGTACAAAAGGATGAACAAAGTTTCTATAAATATGCATTTTTCAGATCTATCTGAATGTATTTCTCTCTAAATGTGAAGAAGTATAAACTTATAGAGACTTATACAGGTAGATGAAAAAATTGTAAGTCATTGAGTATCATAATTATTTAAAATATTCTTAAGAATTAAGGAAAAATACAATATTTTGAATACTGGAATTTTCAGTAAGTTGTATTGAAAAATTTTACAATTACAGACTTTCAACTTACTTGTTTTTTCTATATACTTTTCATCTATGCAAGTGAAGGATTTGTGCTGTGTCCTTTTAAATCCATTGCAAAATTGCTGTGGCTTTCAGGATGCGCTGTCAAGATTTTAAGGTTTAAAGTTCTCAAAGAGTTTAATGACTGATTATAGTTTAATTTCTATTTTTTTTACATTTTGGTGACTTGATACTGTAGGTATTTTTCTGTGTAG
The DNA here is from genome assembly GCA_013399895.1 of Serilophus lunatus. Lineage (NCBI taxonomy): Eukaryota > Metazoa > Chordata > Aves > Passeriformes > Eurylaimidae > Serilophus > Serilophus lunatus. Next base: position 356,108 of record VXBA01000731.1, on the reverse strand, counting down.
TATGACTTACATCTTTAAGCATTATTTAAAAAGTTCCAGGAGTCGTTCCAGTATGTTGTAATACAGAGTGGGATGAAGGAGGCCATTTCAGTGCCTTTTCTGTTGGCATTCTTCTTCTTCACTAAGGAAAATACATTGTTATTTTGTTCTTCTGTGTTATTTCTGTGTCAGAAACTAGAATTCCTGTTGGGGAATAAAGTAAGCCACAAAATATAATTCCTGAGTAAGTAACAGTGTCCTTTTCTAACCCCCATCATGTATGATTATACAACGCTACTAATGCACAGCCTGCTCTACGAAGTAAGCAGAATATCATCAAATCCCAGTTCCACACAGAGTCCTGGAAATGCTGGCAACTGCTCAGTGCATAGCTTTAGGGCTTCTTCAGTGAACTCAGCAAGTCCCAGATATTGCCCCAACGGTGTTCCCCATTAATGCATTACCTTTTCTACAGTGCTGAGGTTGTTTGGGAGTAAGGAATGTCACTGCTAGACATACGGATACAAGATACCTTCCTTTCTCTGCTTGGTGATTAATAGCTATGAAAATGCATTAAGTTTCAGATGACTTCGGAATTCAAGTGTTTTCATGAAGTGCTTGTATATAAGTGTAGCTGAGAGATGTCTGAATCCCCCAATTTATGTACTGAGGGAAGAACTGCTCACATACACAGCGTGTCTTCCTGGAAGTAGAAATCTCATATGTCTGCAGCTATGATTCTCTCCAGATTTGTGTATTTAAGGAATATTTAGTTATTGAAATACCTGTTTCTGGTGATTATATTGGAGAATGCTGAAGTACTTACTCTTAAATATAGTTTTGCACTGTGGAATAATCACCAAGAATAAAATCAATAGGTCCTCCCTCCCGCTCCATGCTTTCATTAGGAATTTGTGTAAAAAAAGTAATAGGTGTATGCTGTCATGGAAATGGTAAATTTTGGTAATCGTTTCAATTGGGTGATTGATGCAGATTTTATCTATCATAGCATAGCTCTATGTTGCAGACATTAATGACCTTTAATTGTTTCTCCAAACCCACAGTTGCACATGTGAAATTTATAAACTATAAACTGATTTGAAAAGTCCAGTGTAAAAATGACAACTTACATGATTGCAACTGTGTGCTATATAAAGAAATAGATGCAGCATCCAAACCACTGTAGCTTTTGTGATTACTTCTACTTCGTGTACCATTTTCCCCTTTAAATACAACCCACAAACAAGCCTGCAAAATTATCTGTAAGGATTTCTGACTCCCTTTTGAACTGTGTTCTGTTATTAATTTACAATTGTGACTGAATAGCTCTTTGAATAAAAGTAAAAAATTCATAATTTTAAAAAGATGAAGATAGTTTTACCTCACTCTTGCATTCTTTTTCCCATTGGTTTTCTCGTGTGTGTGTGTATGTGGGTGAGTGTCCAATCACTTCATCCATCTTTGGCAATAGAATGTAAAAGTTATTCACTACTAAGTGATGGAAGGTAACACTTCCTTAGTAAGTATAATTTTGTGACCAGTATTTTAAATAAAAACAGAAAAATAATGCCTATTGCACTGAGAATGTTTAAAACAAGCAATGAGAATAGAGAGTTTTTTTAGTACTTTAATGTTTTGAAAATCTGACATACCCTGCAGTGAAGTACAAGGGCACCTTACAGAATCAGGTACCTACTCAAAATATCACTTGGTTTAAATTCCAACAACTGGAGATTATTATCTTCAACTCCCTAAAAATCTGGATTTTGAACTCTGGAAGTTTTACCTATCTGGGGATTTGATCTTGTCCTTTGTACATATGCCGTGAAAATACAGGTGTCCAAGGTGGAATAACAAGGATGAGTGCATGGAAAAAAATTTGGCAGTAATCTATCAGGATCAGCAGCAAGGTTGGAAGAGACCTTAGAGATCATCAAGTCCAGCACTCTAGCAAGGCACCTTGACATCTGCTGAAATTCAGGTTATTTTTCACTTGCACAATATTAAGTTTGTGGCCAACCACTTTGCTCAATCAGCATGTTTGCTAAATTTTTGCTATTCTGTAATTGACGTAATCATTGTATGATTTTAGCATACAATATTCTGAAGGACAGAAATCACTATGCTGGTGTATCTTTTTACAAAAAAACTGCTACCTGAGTAACTTGTAGTTCCTCTTCCCGTGTGAAAAAGAAAATCCAAGGCTGATACAATGTTTAAAGACTAGGCAATTTCTGGAACTTTTGTCAGCATTTTGCACCAATGTGCCTGACAGACCCTGACTGGTGCAAGGACCCTCACCTCAGAAACAGCAAGGCTGAGAAACTAATATGTCATGCCTTTCAAGAGCTGAGGAATCAACAACCTCTTAGTGGTTTGTTTCTTCCCCAGAAGTTCTTCAGATACGATTTGATAGATCTACATGCCTTTGATCCAAGCTCTGTAGATTGCAGACATGGTTTTGTGCATGGTGTATTAAGGAAAACTTGATTTCTGCTACATATGGCTTTTTAAAGGCAGTAAATGGCCTTCTAGGAGCTGGGGGGACTTTAGTTTAAAATTATGTAGAGAATATTTTCACTTCTCTCTCTAGTTGCTGTTGGTGCTGCCTCACGTGAGTATTTTTGAAAGCTGATGGGAAGAACGGAGGCTTACCTAGACAAGATGACCGGAAAATCTAGTGCCTTGAGTTTTATATTTGATTTGCAAAGTGCACTCATTTAATTATCCCTAATGCAATAATTTTGTTAAATTGACTACTATTGACATGAATTTAATTTTTATTGTCTGAGTGATTTGATTGTAGCAAAGCTACCTTTGAAGTTTATGACAACTGTAGGTAGGACCTACACCTATGGAAAAGCCAGTAGGTTACAATAAATGCTGCTACGGGACATGGTATATTTCTTTAAACTATGTTTTCAATCTAAGCAACAGATGGTAGTGGAAATTGGGCTTATAGGAACTTTGAAATGCCATAGCATCTTCAAATATTTTTCTATGTGTGTTAAAGAAAGATTTCTCTCCTATAGTTTCTGTAAACTATTTGGCTTGTCTGTCATACAAGTTAGTAGAGGAATAAACACCTTCCAGTATTCTGTAAAAAGACATTTAATTCTGCACCTGATGTAACTTTCAAGGGTAGCATCATTTTAGTGTTCTAACTACAGCCATTTTTACCTATCCAAACATCCTCTGGCTTTTTGAACCATCTGAGCCCTGCTGGAGCCATGCTTGACTCTGTGCCAATGCAACCTACTCAGCAGAAAGGTCATTGAGCCATAAATACACAAAAATAAATTCTAGCTCTATAGCTGAAAGCGGCAGAGCCTCCTGCCGTAGATTATGGTACCCACTGCAAAGTGTCTGTGTGCCACTTCGGTAGAGTGACTCTTCTGCCCTGAAGCACAGGTTGGGATGGGTCGGAAATTTGCTGCATTGCTATTACTGTAACTAGGATGCTTATGAGTGATATTTAAATGGAGTTGTCAGTGTTGATATTTAAGAGATAAATCTTTTTGATTGCAAAGTATCTTTTATCTGTCTTCCTACTTATTAATGCTCTTTGTTGCACACCTAGTATCACTCAAATTCACAGGAGTGGAATTTACAGAGGACTTTTTTGTAATCAACTAAATTATAATTCCTGATGCATTACCTCAGCTAATAAAAGGGACTGATATTTCTATCTCACGTTATTACTTAAGAAACTAGATGGTGATACACACAGTGTTACAATAGTACAGAAAATGAGTGAAGAAAGAAGAAAAATAGGATGTAAATAGTGAAATATGCTTATTCCAGCTCAGAATATTTCAAGATAGGATGGGTCATCTATGGAAAATGTGAAGAATATGGATGTGAAAAAAAGGAGAATTATGTAGCCGAAGAAAAAGGGAGAGGAGGGGATGAAATTCTATGGGAGAAAATAGAGGTAAAGAAAAAGACAAAGTAGAGCTTTGAATCTAAAGAGATGTGATAGTATTAGAAAAGAAGGATTACACAAATGCAGAAACACCAAGAGAAGGATGTGGCTACATTGGAACTCTATTTTTGTGTCTTCATTTGGAGTCAACTTGAGAACAGGAAGCTAAACAAGTGGTTTGAAGGACAGACAGTAGTAAAAGCTTGGAAGTAATAAGAAAATTATCTGAGCCTGATTTCATATTTACCCTGAAACATGAAAGATAACGGTAATACAAATGAAATTTGATGTGCTTCTAATAGAGAAGACAAAAGGTTCCCTTAGATGGGTTCTCTTTGCTTGAGGTTCTCAAGGCACATGGATTAGAGGAAAATTTGGAGAAGCACTTGCTATTCACAAACACCCTATTACTCTGTTTTGGATTAGTGTTGATATTGTGAAGAGACTACAAAAGTGAATGAAGTCAGGAAATACTGAAGGTGGACATGTCATCTGTCTGTGAAGCAATAATAAAACTATTGCTTGTTTCATGGAGCTGTTTTAAAATGTTAAATGAAAGACGATAGGCAAGGATGCGACAGAAGGTCTAAGGATAGAGCTGCTGACTGCAACAGTGTGTGTCTCTATGGGCTTAAAGTTGTATCCCTGCAAAAATTGGAGCAGTCTGTGGCACAAGAGGCATTTGATTATTCAACTTTGGCTTGCATGGAGGACTTCGTCCTTTAATAAATTGTGGCTCTTGCCATTTAAATACTGGCATAGCTGAAACAGCTGTAGATATTTTTGGCCAAAACTCACCATTACTGATGACAAACAGAAAAAATAAAAACATCTTATGTGTTAACATTGCTTATGTAGTGGTGTTTCCTTTCAGTATATCGATGGGTTGCTGTTTTAGTTCTGTCTTGGCCTGGCCTAGTATATGCTAATGAAAAATGATACCCTGTCAGATAATCATGGACTGAAAGGACACTAATTTGCTTCCTTTCTGGTTGTTATCAAGTCTTCAGTTTCTACTGGGGACAGGTCTTAGCATTCTTGAGTAATAGAGCAAGCTTCCTCAGCAAAGTTCTGATGACAACTTTGGCTGTCTCTGCTGGCAGCACAGGTTTTTTCTATTAATAGAGGCAGGCCTGGGTTATCTCCATGCTTCAGAGGCAAACCTGTGGGAAAGCTCCTATGGCTGCTGAATTGTCTTCCTTTGCACAGTGCTCCCATGGTGTGCTACAGACAGTTTGAATCAGGGGATTCAAAGCACTAGGAAAGAAAAGACAAAAAGCTTAGCTACATATTATCCCTTCCTCTGTTTTTTCTTGTATATATTTATCAGTGATTTTGGTTGGAGGTACATTTATAATCCGATTAGCAGAAAGGTCATCAGGGCACGTAAGCTAGAGGACTTGCTTCAACATTTCTGAAAGTTTTCCCTTGAATCAGAGGAACCAGGACTTTTTAGCACTGCATCTTTGTGTAGAGTGTGCTGAATTTGTGACTATCAGGTGGCAATTTTAGAGTCTGGAGGACACTTTATATTAAAAGTAGAAGGTTGTTTTTGAGTGACTTCATGCAGTAATGAGAAGCTAACTTGCCCTGAATTCCTTTTTCTTAAAACTGTAATACTGTAATGCATACGCAAACATTTACCAGAGATGTCTAGATGCTACTTCTAACCTCTGTGGACTTTTGTAACCACACAAATATAATGGGGAAGGTAAGAGGAATATGTTTTCCCCTTTTTAAGATGTGAAAGATAGTTTCCACTATCAAGAGTTAATAACAAAACAAAAAGTTACCAGATGCCCCAGTCACAATTGAATTGAGTTGCCTTGAACTGTCTTGAAATTTTAAGAGACATTCAGTTTATACTGGCACAGAGGAAGAGTGTAGGAAAAAACACAAGCCTTACTCTGAAGATAATGTTGTCTGAGATGAAATAGAAGGTGAAATTACAGAAGCATCTGTGAATAAAGGGAAATTGTACCTGTTCTTCTCTGCAGTATTTGTACTGATCTTTGACATTACAATCTGGATACAGGAATGCCAGCTGTATATTCCAATGGTATAGTTCTATTGTAATTTCATTTTTTTCTTTTCTAAGTTTTTTGCCCCTGCTAAAATTGGAGATGCTTGCAATATAAATGTGTATGGTAATTTTCCTATATTTGAATTGCAAAGACTAAAACTGGCTGGGATTGAAATTTATGACAAATTGCCAGATATATCTCATATTTCTAGAGGCATAAATGTGCCCAGAGTGAATAAAGTGTAAATGGATTATTTTTCCAGTGATGCATGACAAATTTAAACATGTAACTGCATAAGTATTTATGAGTTCTGTACTCAAAACATTAGTGCACTAATAGTAGCCAAGGGAAACAGAAAAGTGGACAAAAGAGTGGACAGTGGACATTTAGGGCTGAGGACATACTACAACTCTATGAATACTCTATAAAAACTATGGAAGATGGAGAATTTTTAACTCTTTTATGTTTGCTTAATGTTACTTTCATGTTGCTTAATGTTGTTGTGTTGAACGCACTAATGGTGTATGTTAAGGCTCTGTAATTTTCAGTTTGGATTCATCTTGCTCCCTTTTAAAAATGCTTGTCCTCATCACATTGGTAAATTTCAGCTGAGATTCTGCTTGTATATAGATTTTGTAATGTCCTGCAGTTATTTCATACCATCAGGTTATGCAGTCCTTCAATTAATGTGTGATATGGAACAAAAATTATGCATACCATAAAAAAGGCTCATGAGAAATGTTCAAGCAATCCATGTTTCAGTCATAAAGTTTTGGATACGGTTGATCGGAATTTCATGGAAATTTAATAATTATATGTCCAAGCTATTCTGTATCTGTTTATTTCTTGCTATGTAGACTCATTCATAAGAGGATATTTTTATATAGCCATTAACTATTTTAGACCTAATTCATAAGGGCTACTCATGACATTGAAAGCCTTCTGAAGTTCTGTTTGTATAAGGTAGCCTATTCTTGAGGGAAACTAAAAACAGAATTTCCCGTGTGGAAATTGTTTTTGAGTATTTAGAACCAATCTGAATGTAATACTGTGCAGAAAACTAAGCCAAGTACACCATGGATTTTTATTTATTGTGGTAGAAAGATCTATGATAAAAATTACGAAAATAAAAAAACCCTATCAGCATAGTTAATATAGTTTCTCTGAACGATCACCAGGCATATACTTAGTTACTAAAAACTGTGTATTTGTTTCCTCTAAAGATGTCAATAAGCTGTGTCAGTAAGACGCCTTCTGTAGCATCATCACTTTTTAACATAGAATATATCAGTTGGTTGCTAGACTAGATTAACCTCAAGAAAGATATGCAAAAGTATGTCTCACAGAGAAAAAAAAGAGTGCAAATACCATGCAAAAAGGTTACATGTATGGAAGTGTATGTTACACTCCCAAGATACACATTGGCAGTGAAAATCTCTCTCTTTTCCACTATACATGTTTTCAAAATGCTTTCAGTCACAGGTGAAATCATCTTGAAAATGAAAGAATCAAAGGGCTTTAGAGAATGAAAATAATTTGACCTGAAAAAACCCCAAACAGCAAAGAAATAAATGCAGCTGTAAAAGCCCTAGGTTTCAAGAATTCAAAAGTCCAGACCTTTACCTAGAGCCTGTCAGTGTTGCCTACTCTGCAGAGCTTCTTGATTTCTTTCTATTCCTATTGGCTTGAGTAAATAAGTATCTGGGTACTATAAGAGATTCGGTTCTATCAGATGCAACATATTGAATTCTTTCCCTGTTTCCAGCAGTGTGCCCTTGTGGCCAAGGGCATCAGGGGTATCCAGGGGTGCATTAGGCCGAGCATTGCCAGTAGGTCAAGAAGGGTGATCCTGCCCCTCTGTTCAGCCCTAGCAAGGCCACATCTGGAGTTCTGTGTCCAGTTCTGGGATCCTCATCTCAAGAGAGACATGGAGCTCCTGGAGCATGTCCAGCAGGGGGCTATGAAAATGGTTAGGGATCTAGGAACATCTCTCTTATGAGGACAGGCTAAGGGAACTGGGCCTGTTCAGCCTTAGAAGAGATGGCTGCGAGGGGGTTTCACCAATGTCTGTAAGTGTCTGAAGGGAAGGTGTCAAGAGAATGGAGCCAGGCTCTTCTTGGTGGTGCCAAGCAGTAGGACAGGAGACAATGGGAAGAAACTGGTGCACAGGAAGTTCCACCTGAACACGAACAAGAACTTTACTGTGTGGGTGACTGTGCACTGGAACAGACTGACCAGAGGGGTTATGGAGTCTCCCTCATTGGAGATATTCAAGAGCCATCTGGATGCAATCGTGTGCCATGTGCTCTAGGATGACCATACTTGACCAGGGAGGTTAGACCAGGAGACCCACTGTAGTCCCTTCCAACCTTACTAACTCTGATTCTGTGAAGTCCATAAAGCACTGTCTAGTGTTCTAGATACTCTTATTGTGAAGAAGAATATTTTTGTAAAATAACATTTCATGTTATTTCCTAAAATAAGACTAGCAAACAATTTGAGAGATGCATTTAAAGAATGTAATCTCCTTAAGACTGAGAGGAAGCTGTTAAAAAAAAAAAAAGGTGTGTAATTGCCTCGGGTCCTTTAAGTGCACTAATATGCAAGATACTATTTTACAGAATTTTTCATTGCTGCACTTCCTAATACGGTTTCCTGTTGTTAAACTCCAAGTACCAAAAGTTCTGGCTTACTCTTTCTTTAGCTAACAAGGGCCATTCAGATGTCCTTGAAGTTAAAGTTCCTCCTTAAAGATGCAAGAATGTCTAAAGACATCAGAAAAAGCAGAATGAAATCCCAAAAGCGAAAAAGAGACAGGGAAAACAAAGTAATGTTATCCCTGCCGTTGTTACCTACTTTTTTTGTTTCATATTAGAAGACATGGGTCAGATATGACATCTTCTGAGAAACTGCTTACTCTTTATAAACCATCATCTCAATCTACTTCTGGAACTGATCTTGACTATTGATGAAAATGGGATATTTCTGAAATGCCTCAGCATAATTATGGACTTTATTAGTTATCAGAAATTAAAACAGCAGTTAATATGGTCTACTTTGATTCAGGTGAGCATGAAGCAGAAGCAGCATAAAACGACACCCAAATTCAAGAACTTGTTTCATCCTCTCACAAAAACCTTGGCTTGCAGACTTGGAAGTTACTCATATACCATACCTTGTTTCACAGACCAGACAAGTAATTTTTTGGTTCTCTTTGATTAATCACTTAGAAAAGGGTGAACTTCTATTTTTATCATACTTTCTATTGTACAGAAATTCAGATTTTTTTTTTAATGACTTAGTCTTCTTCTGAACACTGACAAAACACGAATTTGTAAGTACTTGGTGTGCATATGTGCATGGAATACTGTACTTGGAAGACATTAATATATGGCAATGTTCTTTGGAGTCATTAACAATTGATAGAGAATGAAGCTCGCAAGAGAAAATATAGCTATAGAATTGACATTAATTTCCTCTTAAAATAACATATTTCTAGGAGCAGATTTTTTCAGAAGAAAAACAAACATAATCTCCCATTCCCAGCTAAAACAGATTTGGAATTCAGCAACTGATGAAAATGGAAAATAAATATCTATTTTAAAATTATTTTGAATTTTTAAAAAGTTTTAATGTAATATTAATATATTATTAATATAGTATAATGACCTATAAATAAGTTTCATTTAGCTTTCATTTTTCATTTTTGGGGTTTTTTTAAGTTGTAAAGTGCTTCTCAATATATCAGAAACTTGTGTTAGATTTTTCCCATTGTAAATAGAAATTAAACAAGCTATGTGCCAGTTATTTCAGCATGACAATTGGGCCCTTGCAAGGTCACTTAAAAAAGCTCATAAACTTAATTGAGTTCTCCTACGAGCTTTGATGTGAAGAGTAAGTAGAAAAGTGTTGGATTCCCAGAAATGTCAAAGTGTTCCCAGTGCTATGGCCAACAAAGCAGCAGGAGAGGGGACAGGGCAGAATGGGGATGTGCTCTTCAGTTCCTGGCAAAATGACAAAAATGGAGCAAAATCTATTACGTGACTTTCCAACTTTCTTCTCCACAAACTGTACTTTCAAATATAATTTCAAATGTCATCAGCTTTGTCACATCCTTAATATTGTCCTATAAGGTTAAGTAATTAAATGCTTGATTGAAGTCAGTAAATATGCTCTGATGTAACCTTTGTGTGTGCTGTGTAACTGTGAGGGCAAAGCTAGAACTATGAGGGCAAAGCTAGGTAGATGGTATATTTTTGATGAGTAAAATAGCATCAGTCACACAATATCTTTCTCCACTGTCACCAGATGAGACATTTCAGTCTTTTCACCTGCATTAGGGATGACAGGGAGTGTTGGCTGTATTGAAGTGCGTATGTTACTGGTCTGATTTTCTCTATCGGATCATCTCATGAGTCAAGCACCACTGCACGCTGTTGGACTGGAAGTCTTTTTAAACAAATAAAATTGATATCTCACCTTTCCAAAGCAAGTGGGAAGTTTCTAAGTGCTTCCTTTGAAATGTGTTTGTAACTAAAATAAATCTAAAAAATGTCCAAATTGCCTCCTTTAGAAAAAAACAAAACACCAAAAACAAACAACCAAAACACAGTTTCTCTAAATTACTAATGTCTGCATATTTATGACACAACAGTGCTAGGCTAGCTCACAATCATGAATTAAAGACTTCTTTTCACTTACAGACAATTTTTTAACTACTCCCTTATATCTTGTTTTTGTAGATTTATCGTTGCTAAGGGAAGTACTTTGAATCCTATGAGAAATGAGGTATGATCCCACACTAATGGAAACTACTGTGTTCTTGTACTATATAGTTTTAAAGGAACTCCTCATCCTGCAAGTTACATCACAAGTAATGAACACACTGGCTCTGGGAAATTATGTTCTAGTGACAGTGTTAATTCCGTGTTGTAAGTAGGGCATTTTTTAGGAAAAAGAATGAAAAAGCCCTTTAGCAATGACTCAGGCATTTCAGATTAATTAATTACAATGTTATGTGATGGTGTTTGATATCCTGTAGTGTGCTAATGTCCTACTGCGTTTTTTTTAATAGCTATTGGATGGTTGCATTAACATCTGCATTGTTGCTATAATGCAAGGTATTACAGTTCTAAATCTGCAAAGAGTTAAGTAGTGAAGATGTGAGGCCAAATCTCACTGTAGTGTGAAAAAGAGGGGAGTTAACTTTCTAGTTACCTCAAGTGTAACACATGCGTAAAGGTAAATAATAAAAAGGTAAATATTAACAATGGTAATAATGTTGCAGTATATTTGGAAACAAGTGGCAAACTATCTCTGAAGTATGTTATGTTTTGTGTCACAGAATCTTAGAATGGCTTGTATTTGGAGTGACCTTAAAGACTATCTAGTTGCAGTGTGCCATGGGCAGGGACATCTTCCCAGTAGACCATGTTACTCAGGGCCCCATCCAAATTGGCCTTAAACACTTCCAGGGATAGGACATCCACAGTTTCTCTGTAAAGTGTTTACCAGTTCCTCATCAGCCTCACAGTGAGGAATTTCTTCTTAATATGTGATCTAAATTTCCGCTGATTCAATTTAAAACCATCCCCCCTTGTTCTATGTTACATGTTCTTGTAATAAGTCCCTCTCCAGCTTTTGTGTTGGCCCCTTTTACATACTGGAAGGCTGCTCTGAGGTCTTCCTGGAGCCTCCTCTTCTCCGGGCTGGACAACACCAAGTCTCTCAGCCTGTCTTCATAGCAGATGTACTCCAGCCCTCTCTGATCATGTTTGTGGCCTTCTATGGACTTGTTCCAATGTGTTCGTGTGTTGATGTTGGGGATCCCAGAGCTGAATGCAGCACAAGGGGGAGAATCACAACCCATGTCCTGCAGGTCACACTGCTTTTGATGCAGCCCAGAACATGGTTGGCTTTCTGTGCTGCAAGTGCACACTGCCAGCTCATGTTGAGCTTCTCATCCACCAACACGAAGTCTATCTCCTCAGGGTTACTCTTAGTCCATTTTCTGCACAGCTTGTGTTTGTACTTCCAATTGCTCTGACCCAAGTGCATCTGTCATTAACGAGAAATGTAATGGCACTGTTAAAACTATAGTTTAGGTTGAAATTTTCAAGAACTTGACAGACTGTGTAATTTGTAAAAATGCATAGGTAATCCCTCAAGTCCATAATTAATTACTTGGTGCATGAATAGGATTTTTCTTTATGAATGGGCCTGACTAAAAGGAAGAGGTTGAAGAGAGTCACTCAAAACTACTGTGCTTCCAAAATGAACGTTTTCTGTTATTTCTGATATCAGACATGACTACAGAAGTACAGAGCTACAAGCTACAGAAAAAGTAGCCTAGTTAAATGTTCACTTCTTCTGTGGCCATGACGTGCAAATTGGCAGAGAATGTAAAATCTAAAAGAACTCCTTCCTAAAGATGCCAAGTAGTCATTGTGTTAAAGAATGAGAAGAGAGAGAGTTCACTGATGCTAAGGACTTTATGTTACTGACACGTGGAGGACTCCAAATGTAATATTTTTGAACATGAGACATTGTATTCTTGTTGGATGGGGACAAACTTTGTTCTCATTTAAGAGCATGGCAAGGGTGTTCTCTACTTGAAACAAGAGAAAAGGATTTTAACAAAAAAAAAAATAATTTCTTGAAAATCTGAAAGGAGAAACTAGCCGAGAAAGTTAGTGCAGAGGGTAGAGAACATCCAGGAATCTTGAAATCTTTGCATTTTTATCTTTAACTGGTTTGCACTAACTGTAAGCATCCATGGTTGACCACTTTTTAGGCAAAAATTTGACCGATTTATGATTTGGGGCCTTGCAAAGCCATCAGAGGTGTTCCAGATCTCCTCTCCATCATCTAGAATGGCCAGAAAAGAAACTAAGGAGTACAGCTGATGTTTAGAGTCAGAGCTTAACTTTCGACAGTGGGTAAGACAACAGGGCCTGAGTCTGATCCCACAGTCTTGGAGACAGTGACCGATTCCCATTATAAGTTATTTTAGGGTGAAAAAAAAGATATAGTTCTGAACCTTTCCTCCTTAACACTGCCTGTTAAACTGCAGCTTTTTAGGTTAGAATAATAAAGTAGATGAAGTAATTTTGCAGTCAAAACCAACTTAAACTCCTTTCTAGCAGAAAAACCACCTAGAAAGGAGAAAGGTTTGCAAAGTAAAAACACGAAAACGAAAGTTGAAAGTTTTCCCACACAACAGGGCAAATACTGGTTATTTACGGGAATTTATCATAGCATACAGGGAGAGGATTGGGACCATTTACTGCATCTCTCAGTTCCCCCCAGGGGATTTCTCCAGGCAGTCAGCCTCTCAGATTTCTGGAGGGAAAATCTTCCTCTGTGGTGGCCAATCTTTGGTCAGAGTTTGGGATCAGAACTTTCAATCTTCAAATTTTGAAGAGATTTTACTTACTACCATAATTCTTCTGATGTGGGTACTCCTGACAAGATATTAGTAAAGATCATCCTTCTTTTCAGCTTGCCTTTCCTGGTTAAACCTAACCTACAGGCTCAGAAGCACTTCAAGTCCATACTTTTGTGAATTTGAATTGGGGACTCTATGGAACAAGAGGAGGGTTGTAAGAAATGTCTTCAGTGAGACCTGTTTCTGGCATTCTTTTGGCATAAAGTCAGCATATTAAAAAGAGCTGCATTTTTAGCTAAGATTGCTTCCTAGCAACAGACCATTTACTGTACGATAGGCTTAAAAAGTATTAAATAATTTTAGCTTTCCTACTTTAACCTCGATGGATTACATTAATGCCTCTAGGCTCTTTTCCTGTGCTATGCTATATGCCTTCCGGTGCAGCAAACTACTGTCATATTGTTCTTAATCCCATGCTGTAAAACTTTTTTTAGCATCAGGATGGTAACATAATTTCTGCTCCCCTCCTTCTGAGCAACTAACTAAATAAATGATTAGAAATTTAAGAGATTGGTACCCAAAAGCTGTCCTGATTTATACCTTCACAAGTTTATTATAAAAAAAATATAGCTATGTAATTTTATAAAAGCTGTAAATAAAAATGAAGAAGAAAAAAGGAATAGGGGTGGTTAACCTTTAAAACTGATAAATTTTCAGAATCATTAGTTGTTTTCATTGGACAGGAAGGAATATTATTTACTGATTAGATTTCTATTTAGATTATTATTACTACGCAATTAATTTCACTTTATGGTTCAATTTTGACCTTTATATTCACATTATAATATTGTTTTGTATAACTTACTCCACTAAAGTTTGTTTTTCAGTTTTGTTTTTCAGCTGTGACCAGTGTGCATATCCTGCTGAAGGCAAATAATTAACCTGTCTGGCTTGATCAGCTTATTGGCTAAATAAAGCCTGTATTGTTTAAAGAGGATACTTTGGCTAAAGTATTTAAATGGTCTAGACTCATAGTGCAAGAAGGCAAAGGTCATGCAAGTCATCTTCTTCCAAACCCTTACACCTTTTAAGTAAGTCAGTTATATCTGAAGAAAATCGTCTCCTCAGACAGATAACCTACCTTTCCAAGGGCACAGTGTAGCCACCTAGGCTAATGCAAAAAATTACTTTTATACACATTTTAAATAGCCAGAAATAGTTATATAAAGAAGCAAATAATAATCCTTCAGTAAGTTCCAGCCAGTGACCCCTCCTTGTAGACTTCGAAATTATCTTAAAGTTTAACCATAGAATAGATTAACCAAAGTATTTTGAAGTACTTTAAATTACTCTAAAATCCTAAAAATACTTTGAAAATATTTTAATTTGATTTAAAAAATTTAAATATTTGAAATATTTGTATCTTCTCCAACAAAAAAGTAAATAAAGTAAATATTTGAAATACTAATTTCTAAAAACACTTAAAATATTTCTTTACCATCGAAAAGAAACATCTACTGTTGTCCCATTCAGCATTGAAGTCAATAGAGTAGAACTCTCTTGTGATTTAAGAATTTTATGATTTTTCTTATAATTTTTTTTACTGTTTTCTAGTATTTTTTGCTAGGCCCAGGCTACATGTTTCTTCAGTGTTTCTGGAAGTGTTAACCTTTTTCTTTACCGTGTTAGGCTTCACATTTAAAATGTGAAGTAAAAGTCTTTGAGCCAATTTTGTTGTTCTTTATGCATGGATAAAGCAAATCACAGCTGTCAAGTTTTGTTCATGCCATGGAAGATATTTATACAAATCACTGAATAAGTCATTATACATGCTTAATGCAGTTTTGCATATAATAAAAACCTTCCATTTGAAAAACAAAAGTGCTGATCACAAATGTCTATTCACCCTCAGTTGAGAAAGTCTTTTATTATGTACAGGGTAAACATAAATAGTAAACATGTTGCCCTGTCGCCATGTCTCAGTTCTTGCCTGGTGGGAATAAAAAGTTTATTCTGTCTTGTTCCTTTGCTTCAGGTGCTTTTCTATTTGATTACCGATTAATATTAACAGAGTATGTAGTGCAGAAGCGAGAACTGAAAATTAAAGTCTGGCAGATGGGAGATTTGTTTAACCATTACTGAGTTGCAAAGGGAAATCAACAATGAATTCATGACACTGTTCACTACCCAGGCCCAAATACCTGTAATGTTCTGAGGGGTGTGTTTGTCTACCCTCACAGACCCTTCTTCTGGGAGCCAGGAGCTAAATATTGTAAAAACAGCTGCTCTGTTCTTGCTGCTCCGCTCTTGCTGCCCCAGTGTCCCATTTTAAATACAGTCCTAGGATACTAAACAAATGGGTTTGTTATTTTTATCTTACTCATTAGATGGTTCTCTGGCTCTCTGATACTCTCTAAATGTTCTGCTTGTATTTTGTAATTCATGATGCACCTTGTGTATACACAATGAATGAGGGATGCTGCTACCCTTGATAAGACTCCATAATTTCCAAGTGAGTGTCCCAATCTACAGGCAAAAATAATCGTAGTTGGTTTTGATTTCTCTCTCAAAAAAGATTTCATTGCCACCATTTCAATGTTGTAATAGAAGTACAGTCAAGTGGAAAAGGCTTAAAAATTAAATCGTAGCACTAAGGCAAACTTATTCAGTCGCATTGAAATGTCATTTCTAGAATTATCCGGCTTACTGGGGAGTGTTTCAAGGAATAACCTTCTGGCATGGCAAACTACAGTGGGGGGATTAGATGAAGGCTTGTACAGTGGTCCAAATTCTGCCAGTGTTAATTAGGATTGTATAAGTGAGGATGAGAACTATCCCAGTGGTTGCTATTTTATTTTTTAAATCTCCGTGGCATATTTGTGACATTATTTATTTCAGGTAGGAGTGGGCTTATACCCCTTTTACTGAAAAAAAAATGAAAAAAAGAAAAGATGATCAGATGATGTGTTGACAAAATCATTCTACAAAGTCACAGCATTCGTTTTGTTTTCTGAAATTTAGGATATGTTTAAGACCCTGTTTTCAAGAGAAATAAATCTGATTTTAATTTTTCTTAGAAACTCTGCAACTCTGCTCACTCTCCTGTGAGCAGGACCTAAAGTTTTGCAGAATTCTGAAAACATCCTTAGAATATAATTGAATGCTGTTTATGAAGGTTTTCCAGAAAGGCAAGAAAGGTCCTAAAGAATCCATAGAGTAGAGGATAGGTACAAAGCCTGTGTGTTCTGCTAGTCCTAAACCCATCCCTGCTTCTGCAGGGGCATAGAAAGAAAAACTTGTCAACAGAAGAACATGGCAAGTTAGGATAGACAAATTTCACCTGTGAATATTAGCATGATGCTTGTCATGCTTCCCAGATTGTTATTTAACACTGTAAGAATGAAATATTCAAAGACATAACTTTGAGTTTTGAGTTAGTCTGACTGTAGAAGAGAATATGCAGCCTGCTTGCTTCTGCTTCAAGAGACTAGAAGAAAATTGATCTCATTAAGTAGCATTAATACTGTTCTTTTCAATAATGTTCTTTTGAGCTGGGAGTCTTTGCTATTTTTAAGAAAATCAGATCAAAAGTTCAAGTGCTAAGAGGTGCTATAATTGCAGTAAGCTTCTAACACAGTGAAAGGAACTTTAGGACCTGTGGCTAAAAGGGTGGCAGTGACTGATTTAATGGTGTTTGGTAGGAGCTACCAGAAACTTATTCGAAAGAGAATCTTGAAGAGGTACTTTTTAAAAATCATTTTATGAGGAAATAAGACAATATGTGAGCTGTATTTAGGCCACTTCATTTTTACCTGGGAAAAAATGCAGATGTGTGCTGGTGGTGAGGAGGAGAAATGCATCCGGCCACTGAGTGACATTGTTTAGGAGGCAGAGGTGTTTCCTTTTCTGCCTTCTACTGGGCATCTGGCAAACTGCTAATTTCATGATAATTTCATTATGCAAATGATTGGACCGGTTTTTAAAGATTTCGTAATTCTGTTATGTAATTGTTCAGTCTGTAAATATGTGTTGAACATGGACAGGTTTAAAAAGTGGAAGTTATTGCTTCTAAAATAATCAAGTTTTGTGTTGTTTTTGCAATTTTAAAACAACTGACTTCAGTATTTTTAAAATTACATCTCTATTAAATATTACTTATTTATAATTTTATAGTATAAATATTAGTAGTATCAATTCTATTAATTTATTAATATATTATTCAATTTACTGGAAAAAATCTGACTAGGTTTGAAGCCTTGTAATTTGTAAATGCTATTTTATTCTGCGGTTTTAATACTGATATACTCTACTTCATGGACCAAGGATCAATCCTTATACAATAACTCATTATTTGAGTTCTATCTGTTCCTTATTTAGATGGTTGGCAGTGGAAAAATGTTTAACGATTGCATATGTTTATTAATGTTTTTAGTACTCTGAATGTAATTCAGGGCTTTTAATGTTGTTTTTCATAAGAATTGCCCTTTGATTTATATCTGCCGTCGTAGTTTTTTAAATGCTTCTTTTGCCATCACAGAGGAATAGGGACCTTTAAAATCAGTCCTATAATTAAACTATAAGATTAGGTAGTAAAAGAGGAGAGAGTATGCTAGAAATTGCTAACTTATAATTTTTGCCAGCCACCCGTGCACCCTTGGCTCATCAAGAAAGGTGCTGGCAGCTGTTTGTTTATGTTAAGAGGGGATGGCATTTATGTCTTGTGTTAAATCCTTGATTGACGCAAACTGCCTAAATCTCCTTAGGAAGAAACAATCACTGAGAGGCAGGACGGGTCTGGTGGGAAGGAGACGCCTCTCGTAGGCAGAGCGGTGTCAGGACACACGCCTGCCTTGTGTCACCAGTGCTTATCAGAGTCAGTTTGCTGAATAAGAAGGATGAGCAGCTCCAACCAAACCCTCCCTTTGCACTCCCTCTGCGTGGCCTTTGCCAGAGAGTTGGATGGAGTGTGCAAGGGAGTAAGCTCTAGGTCAAAATGATTACTTAAAATGTGACTGTGCTTGAATTTGCTCTCAGCAAGATAAGGAGTAAATAGTAAAAATAAATGTAAGGAAAAGTTAATTTTTCTCTTCTCTGTGAGAATTTGCCTTGATTGTTTTTGGGTTGGTTTTGGGTTTTTTTATTAACAGAATTGCAGCATTCTGCTCCTTTTAAGTAATCCCACCCTGCAAAGAAGGGGGCAAATCGAAATGGCGCTGCTTGCTAGCAAGAATACCTTCTGGTTCAGTTGAAAAAAATAAAACTGGTAGTTTTGCAGCCATGAAATGACCTGTTTCATGAATGTACTGGGCTTGGTAGTAGCAAATTTATACCTGAGAGTTCCTGTTCTCTTGTGCACTATTTCTTGCACAGACTGATGTACAAGCATATCAGGAGATGAGAAATATGTAACCAATGAGAGAGGGGGCTCTGAACCCTCCGTCAAAAGTTATCTGTCACAAAACATCCTGTAAAGCAGCTTTAAACCAAAAATACTAGAGATGTAGCATCTTCCAAATGACCTGTCTTTTCCACATACCTGAATTATTTATATTCTTCATTACAAACTCACTTTTGTCAGGGCTGATCTAATAGATTTGTTACAGAAATAATTTTGCAAGTAATGGATCTTTATTTAGCTCTACTGGATTTCGTGAGTAAAAAGGGATTAAGATTTATTTTTTTTTAATGAAACTATTTCCTAACAGCTCTCAGGTAAGGTTTCAGGTCTTTAAAACAAAAATTATATTGGTGTTTAATTAAATTGTGATTTACAAAGTATTTTAAGAAAGTAGAATTTGGAGAAGGGGTTTCCTTGCAGGTTTTTTGTTTGTTTTTCAATGAGCACCACTACAGAGGAACAACAGAATAAGTTGAGCTAGAGTCATTCAAAAGAAGGAAGAAAAACAATACTGATTAGAAAAAAAATTTCAAAATATGGTAAGAGCAATAAGTGGTGTGGAGGTAGAAGGGAATGATGACACAGAAAAGAATTGATCCAGCATTGGAAGTGAGCTTCTAAGTCAGCTTCGGTATCGGCCATGTTTGATTGATGCAGAAGTTGTATTCTGAAACAGAAGTAATCAGAAAAACCAATTTCTAAAAAAATTAATCTGATTTATAGTTACTCTGTTAAGGTGCTGTGGTTGACATCTTAATGTTTTGAGATGCACCGAAGTGGTAATTGAGAATACTGGTTTCATATCTGTAACTTGGGCCTTATTGTTGTCAGACACCACAAAACTTAGCTGCTTTCTGTGTTGCTGTTAACATTTGCACAGAACATGGAAGACAATACAGTCTGATAAAGAGTGTTTATTTCTGACATCTGTGTCCTATTAATTAAACAAATATGTAACAATTAAAAATTAAGTCTTTAGGATGATTGTAGTTTCTATTCTAACGTTTTAAGGAAGAGATGTAAGAGATTAATTCCATGTTTCTTTACCATCCAGGAGCTGGGAAAAAAGCTACCATTCATCATACCATCCTCGCTTAGCCTCATCTGAGGGGTGGGCAGAGGGTTTTGGGTGGGCAGAGCAGCACTGAGCATGCTGCAGCAGTGCATCAGATGCAAAATCTTTTCTGTAGTAAAATATGCTCTTTTAGAAAATACTTGCATTTGATTCATTCTCTTATTTAATTGCCTTCCCTCCTTTTATTTCTGTTACATAAGAAACCTAATTGTTTTTATAATTCCCAATATTTCTTTTCTACAATATATTCACCTCTCTGCATCATGAGCTAATCCCAAAATACCTGTTTTGTACCAAAAATAGTGAATGGGAGTTTTGTATTCTGTTTTGGTTTGGTTTTGCGGTTTTTTTTCCCCTCTTTTCTAGAAGCTTCTTTGCAGCAGTCTAAATACTGCCCAGCAATCCTGTGGCGTTCTCCAGATCTAGGACACAAAACCATTCCCTTAATTCCTGTCTCTGATTACTTTCTGATTCCAACCAGTCTGTGGAGCTGAAATACACAGACTTCATATGTTTGATGGGCTGTACCACTGAAATCTTTTATTGGCCAAGACTAAAAAAAAAAATAAAAAACACACTCAGATTTCTTCTCTCTGCAGTTGTACAGGAGGGGGCACAGTCTTGGGGAGCCATAAAGTTTGAAATTGTCTCCAGATGATCCAAAGTGAACATGTGCTTTATTTTGTATTATGTCATACTGGAATATTTCTGGTGTCTAAAAGGTAATGAAATTTTGTATGGAAAGGTGATGAGAAGACAAGAGGTGGTTGGGGCGGGTCTGTGTCATGGAAAATATGTCTTAAAAGAGGTTTGCAGAAATGAACCCAGTTTCAGGAAGATAAATACTTATTTTTCTTAATGGATGTTATCAGCAATTCTAAATCTGTGTGTAAAATGCCTGTGAGAGATGTGTATGCAACCAGGTCTTAAACAATCAACTGCATTAAACCGACTAGGCATTGAAATGACAGCACTGCATCCAACAGTTTTGTATATTTCCTTTTATATGCTTTACCAAGGCTTTATGGAGATAATTAACTGAGTAGAAGGGAAAAAGTAAGAACACTCAGAAAAGAAATAAGCTGATATTAGCAGTGCTCAAATCTGATGGAAAGTGTCAAAGCCCTTAAGAGACGTGAGATGACGTGGGCAGCTGATGGCCTGGCCCTGCCTGCTCATGGGATTGAAGTTTGTCTTTTAAAAGAAAACTCTAGATGAGCAAGTGAGGATATAAAATTGAGATTCTTGAGTTGGCTTAGAAATAATGATGAAACAATCACTTAAGTGCATTTTAAAGTACATTTGTGGTAAGAAATGGGGCATGGCTTTGCCTGTAGAAGTTAGTGAAGCTGTCTAGCACTAAGCCTGCTTCTGTTCATGGGAGCTGAGAAGCATCAGAGTTTTCCTGGCAAAGGACCGAAGTTGTGTAGAGTTGTCAGAGTAGTCCTCGGTGTGCATTTGGCCAGAACTAACTTGCAGTCTTCCAGGCAGCTCTTTGGCATCACTTGTGAGACAGCACAGGCCAGGTGGTATTTCTGCGGGACAATCTGGATTCAACCACCCTCTTTTGAAGGGTAAGAGAGTTAGGTAAACAGAATGGACTTGGCAGCTTTAGGCCAGTTGGCTTTGGTTCAGGAGAATGGTCCAGGCATGTTTGATTCATTAGACCCCAGTAAGAGGAGCCAGAAGTACTGTTCCATGATAGTAGCCACCAATTTATCTTCTGGGGCCCTGCAGTGATTGCTCTGCTGTTAGGACTGGACCAGGAGCCCACTGATCCTGGAGGAAAAGTCTTGATCTTTCTCTAAACCTTGGAGGTACCTTCACATTTATTGAGAAGTATTTCTGTTTCTGCCCTCGTATGAAAGATGGCATTTGCGTGGCCAAGACTACGTTTTAGCAATCATTTGTAAATCATGTTGTGCTTGATAATTCACATAGTAGTAGATGTTTTGCAAATAGTTTTCTTTTTTGACTCAACAGCTGATCTGAAATGCAATCAGTGGTATTGCACTGTCAAAAAATTTTACGGCTCTTTGGTCTCCATATTCTCCATATTCTTCTACTTTTGAAAATAGTATCTTCATAAATATGTTCTGTGTTGAAAATAAAACTTTTCAAGCAAAATACTGACATTAGCTATACAGCAAAATTAAATAGGAAGTACAGCGTCTACTGCAACTTCTGGTTCTGGACAAAATCAGTTTTAAAAGCAGGGCGTATCATGTCCTTGACTCATGGAGAATATTAAGGAAATAATCATGGGAAAAATGGATGGAATTACATTAGAGAGGAAAATAAAATCACACTATCAGCTGAAGTCTCCATTTGCAGAGATAATGTAACTTTCTGGGCAGTTCCTCCTGTCATGAGCTGTCCCTCTGCTGCCTAGTTCACGTTTGAAAGCACTGTTTAATGCTGTAGGAAAAACTTCTTCCCATAACCTGGTACTCGACAGTGCTAACATCCTACTGACCTATGTAGTTTAGTGAAAATGCACAGCAATTCTTTGTGCAGTTTTTTTCTGTGTACAGAGAAAGAAGCCTTAGGAGCAGCTTAGCACCATGAGTCTTCCCAGGAGTTTTGTATTGTATCAGCCTTTAAGCTGACTCTGAATGGTGGAGAACTCGGTGTGTATCTCCTTTCTTCTTTCCCTCATCTATTAATTTAGCACTTGACATAAAACATGCTGTACAAAGTTAGATCAAAGATTTATCTAGCTGTTTATAATAGTAGCCGGTAGCAGAAATAGAAATGTAAGCACAAAGCAAATGAATAGTGATACCCTTCCACATAGCAGTTTATTCTCCATGAGTTCTGGCACAAGAACTTCATCTGTGGTCCTGTTTCTAAGGTTTATTTAATGTGTGTTCACTAGCTCTCAGTGGGTTTGTATTCCAAGAATGTGTTGTGTCCACTCACTTTTTGTGTTCAGTTCTGTTATTTACTGTGTATGCTATTTATTCAATAGCACTATGGTTTCTGAATTTACACTGCAGATGGCTATGATGGTTTTAAGTTCTTCCTTGACGACTGATCTTTGAGGTCAACATGCAAGAGGAGGGATACTCCAGCTTTAAGGAGTTTGTCTGTATTTAAATTCTGTTCTAGCCATTAATTAGCACTTTCCTAGTTTAAAAAAGCTTTCTTCTTTTTAGTTGTCATGTGAGTGCATTACAAGTATTCTTATTATCTCCTAAAGAATTCCCTAAAGAATTCCTTACAAGAAGATCTCTACTTATTGTGAGCTTTTTCGAGGTGAGGCACTGATACTGAGAGCAGCAGGCTTTCTCTTACACACCAAACTCTGGTGCTGCAGGCAACAAAAAGATTGCATGCCCCAGTTTCAAGTACTGAGCAGATACTATGTCCCCTTTTGCATATATTCTGCCTGCTTAAAGTCTCATCTGTAAAATGTGAAAAAGTCCCTTTCATCTTACTACTTATTGTGAAGATAAATTTTTAAAGCTATGGAGAATGCTAGTGATGAGTTTCTCTGAAAATAAAAAACCCAAGTTAATAATACAGGTTTCAGAACAATACAGGAGGCCTGAATCCCAAATACTGAAGGGAACAAAGAAAGAAAAAATATATATAAGGTAATAGATCAGTAAACATGCTTCTGTCTGAGTGGTAAAAAATGTAGGAGCTCTCTGAAAATGAGAATATGATTAGGTGAGGAGAAGGGAATTCAATTAACCTTGACGAAATGCTTAATTGCTTTATTTTGCAGTCTAGTCTCCAGTAAAAGTTGCTTCTGTGTGTAATTTATTGCAGTTTAAACTTGGTATGACTGTATTTTTTATCTGTCTTTCCCTGCTTACAACAAAAAACTCTACAGTGTTTGTTATTATTAAAAAGAATAAGTTATTGTTCTTTTTGCTGTGTTACATTGCTTTCTTGAGCCTATTTACATGTCTTAATTGGCAAGTAATTGCTTCCCTAATCCAGATAAGTACTGTTGAACTGTGAATTGCAAAACCCAGTGCCTTTTACATTCATGGGTGGAGACTGTGTTGTTTGCAAAGGGTTATCACTGGATATTCTGCATTATCAGCCTAATAAACTACAATTTCTATCAGTACAGAAAGATAATCTCAGGTATTTGTAGGCTATATTATTCTGTGATAAATGGTTCTGCAATTGTGAACATGAAATAAGTAGATGAGAGTGTGAGTAATCCACTCTTACTGCATTGATAAGTGTTGAGAAAATAGTTCTAAAATAGCACATTTTTAGTCTTTATAATGAACAGTTGTACTGACCTATTTTTGATATAATCTTAGAGGCTGTAATCTGAAGGCCATTTTCTGATTCCCTGTAAATCAGTGCACCTTACTGGGTAGTAGTTCTGGTTTATCTATTTCAGTAAGGCTTTCTTCTGTAGAAGTAATAATGAATTCTACACAAGGATTTAGTGATAATCCTGTTAACATTTTATTTTTTGTGCAATTACAAGGATGTATATCGATATCCTTTTGTGTTTTTTTTTTCATTGCCAGTAGGAAAAAAAACAACAAGAATTTGTAATTGTTCTTCACTAGAGGAAAATTATGCTTAAGAATAAAGTAGATTATAACATTTCATCATGCTTCTACATTACCAATAGCTTAATGGGCTATTGTGTGGGGAGCTTTCACTATTTCATAGCAATCCCTTCCAAACTTCACTGTAAAGTTGCACATAGACAAATATGCAGTCACTCACATATTAAAAATTGTTTCATGTGGGCTCTGCAATGGTGTGCTGTGTCTTTTGTACTTGAATATTAGATTGCTTTGCCAGCTTCTGAGAAAGATCACAGATTAATCTAGAATTTACAAAGTAAATATGTAATACTTTGTATACTTTGCATAAAAATAATGTAGGAGAAGAGTACTGACCCTGGACCTTCTCCCTTCCAATAGTTCCAGCCGTGGCAATAATGGTCTGCTGTTGTCTTTATCCCCTCTTCAGAGATGCATATTAATTTGCAAAGCACGAAAGTTAAAAATACCCCTACACTGGAATCCATTGGAGGTGTATGTCATACAAAATTGCAGTATTTATTTCATTCTTTTCCTGGAGAATATGTATTAGCTTTTCCAAATTACAGGTGTCTGTTAAACAAAAATTAATTTTACACAGAAATTGTGTCTGCTGGAACTGGCATAGTTGAAATGGGCCCCAGATGTTGCAGTTATATAAGGGCCTAATCTAAAGCCAAACAAAGCGAGCCTTGTGGGCTTCAGATCACGCCAATAAGAACATTTTCAGAAGAATTAACATTGAAGGAGATTGCAGTAAGCTAATATTGTCTGTAGCTATTATAAATATAAAATCAAAATAAATGGATGGAGGGGTGTACCTTACTCACAGTGGATAGAATTAAATTTGTACTTTGAAGGACAAAAATGTGTCATCAATTATCTTTAATTAAAAAAGGCCTTCATTTTAACATTAGCTCTACTCTGTGTCTTTTAAAAAACAGCATTTTTTTGTTTACTTAAGTATTTATGTTAGTTAACTTTTAGTATTTTGAATATCAGATATTTACTGGGACGTAGATGTCTTTTCTACTTTTGAACTGATGCAGCATTATATTGCATAGCTACTGCTATGCGTTACAAAACACGAATCAAACTCACAAAGGGAGTTAGGCCCTTGGCAGATTATCTTGTAAAGTTTTGCAGTGATTTATGTTTGTTGCCCCATCACTACCAGCATCCTTTCTCCTGCTTTTGTTTCCTTTATGCATTTCATCTTATTGACCTGAAAAAAACCCAAACAAACTCACAAAAAAACCCCCAAAACAAACAGAAACCAAAAATTCGTTTCCTATTAAGCCTATTAAGGGGTCTGACAAATGCTGGGGTCACCAGAGGAGGGGGAAGGGCCTGCTGGAGGTACCAGGGACCAAGAGCTCTGTTTCCAGCAGTGGTGTTAATTGTTTTAAAATTTTAGTTTAGCTAGTTTTTGTGATGTTTTTCTTTTTTTTTAATGTGCTGTACTCAGATTCCTATAAATTTCCTAACATATCTTTAAATGTGAATTTAAAGGGAATTTAAAGTTTCATCTAGTGTAGAAGTTTCTTCTCTGCACTGTAGGTGCTCTGTTAATCCTGCTTGCCTAAGCAAAACCTAACCTTGAAGTACTGATGCAGTAAGATACTGTCTTGTAAAAATGGGAGTTACGTAGACAGGTTGAATTCCACATTTTCCATTAAATTCATTTTTGGCTAAGCAGTATGTACTTGAAGCCAGGAAGATCAACATCCATGAAGATGCAATAGTTTACTCTCAGATGCAACTGATGATCTCAGGAGTGACTGCAAGATTATTTCTTCAAGTAAAAAATGAGGAATATCAAGGTGCAGTTCTTGCTAAGCCAGGCACTCATACTGCGCATTTCAACTGTAAGACACAGCTGTGAAGCTTTTTCTCACAGTAGGTATCTAATCAAGTCAGTTTGCTCTTACTAAAAAACACCCACCAAGTTCTTCCCTATCTGTTATAACCATTAAGAGTTTGAGTACTCACTTTTTTCAAACCTTCAAGTATATTTTACTGTATTTAGGAGTACAGAGTTTTCTCCTTTATTCTGCAACAAATTTTTCATCTGGAGTCCTCTCCCATGTACAGAAAATAGCTGACTTTTCATTGGCCATAGAGAGAAAAACAAGAGGTTGACTTTAGTACTGAAGAAACTTCTCCTTAGAGACAGGAGATCCTGTTTGTGTCCTTTCCTCAAACTGTACTCAGAAAGTGATTGCCAGTCCTACAGCTCAACTCCCACAGTCTGGGTGAGCAACTGGACTATTGTCTTTTACTGGCAGTAACAACCAACCAGCTGCTCTCCCAGCATCTCAGTTAGGACTCTGTCCTAACTGTGCGTTGTCAGTTAGCGCACAACCGCAAGGGGACTGGCCCTTTGGTTCAGTTCTGAGAGGCAAGGACCAACCTGAGAAACTTTCATGAACTTTGACATGAGCTAGGGAACTGAGCGGTCTTCTGCTGACAAAGAGTTTGGTGGTTTTACATGTTTTCTGTGGAAAGGCTGTTGCAGTGATTTAGAAAATCTGAGTTTGGTTTGTTTGCTACTGAATTGTTGACTCTTTGTGAGCTTTGACTAATTTATCATCTGTCTACTCAACAAAATATTTTTAGGTATCAAAATTCATATATATCAACTTTGTGTAGGCATATTGAGTGTTCTACTGTCTTGTCATGTTAAATAAATGAGGGATTTTAATACCATGATACCTTTTGGAAAGACTGCATCTTCAAAAAGGGGAAAACAAACTTTTCTAAAGCTGAATCTTACCAGATGAGAAGAATTAGTAACATATGTCGCTTATAGGAATGGCAAAGGGATAAATGTTAACCTTCAAACAGGAAAAGGAAACAGCTTGAATTGTAGTTAACTCAACCTGAGGTCTTTGTATGGGATACTTGGCTGCCTCAAGAGTTGACTGAGGGATCTCAGAAACATGAAATTATGTTTTGAGAAAATATGAAAAATGAGATACTTGATAACTGAATAAAAGCAAATGTGATATCTGAGCTAAGTGAAGAAAAACAAGTGCATTACCTGCCTTTAAAATGGGAAGGAAAGGAGAAATAAAAATTCTCTTGTATACATATATATATATATATATATATATATACACACATACACACATGCATATATGTATTAGATTTGGACATGTGGATTTACAAGTTGCCCTGCATTACCTGTTCATGCATATAGCCATCAGAAAATGTCAGATAACATAATTCATAATGAGCCAGAATTACAATAAATTGCCTTAATTTGTTTGCCATATGCTAAGCATGCCCACATGTCCGCATATGGATCAGTTGCACAATAACTTGGTGATGAGGAGAATTACTCATATGTCTTAAGATTTTATCACTTCTGAGTTATTGACTGTGTGATCTGTAATAACTCATTTCTGATCCGGTTTGTCAATAAGAACTTTTATAGACTGACATCCATCTTTAACTTGGGATGGAAAGAGGCAGAGTGCAGATATTTTGTGTTGTCACACAGAGAGGCAAAACCAAAAAACTTAAAACATCCACAAGCAAGCTCCTATTAGTATGTTACTGTTTAGTTTATCAATGCTTCTGTTTTCTCATGTGCTAATGGCATTTATAGTTCAAATATTGTAAAATTTCATAAAGTTGTGCTTAAAATTAGTTCTTCTAATGACAATTCTGATGAAATCGCTGTTTAAATATAGAATATTAAGATTTAAAGGCTACTACTCCATTATAGATATACAGGATTAAAGAATGAATTAAAATAGTAATCATTAGATTAATTGTATTCCTCTTGTCTCAGTAAAGACATTAGATTTTTCTGTAAGAGGTTGAAGGTCACTCACTTTTGTTCTAAGGCACCTTAATTTGTCAGGATACACAGCAGGCAGTTTTTAACAAATCTGGTGCTTCTTAGGTGATGATTCACCCTCTTGAGAAAAAAGGGCAAAAGTCATCTAGCACTTACTCCATACTAGTTCCGTGACTGTCTGTTCAGAAGTTGAAAATTTAAAAAGAAAAAGGGGAAAAGAAAACCCAGAAAGAAAAAGAGATGGTTTCTATTCCATGGCTAGAAGACTTAGGGAAATTTTGAAACTTTATGATTGGTACTGGTGAATTTTTCTGTTGCTGTTTTTACAATCTAAATCAACTTATTACTGTGTTTTCTACTACAAAGTTCTTTTGTTTCAATATTGGAATACCACAATTTGCCATGATGACAGTGTAGTCTTGCAGGCTTAGTTTCAGTATTCTGTAAAATCTGCTGAAGGGCAGAAAATAAGCCTCTGGAATGAGAGTTGCCCTGCCCTAATTGTGATATTCCAGCTGGGACTGGGACTGTGTATTCTTCAGAGTAGTTCTGATTTGCCCCAAGGTATTTGTGTCCCACACCATGTGTTAAGCTTTTTAAGGAAAATAACTTTGCCAGCTAGCTCAATAATTTTACTGTAAAACCCCCAATGTTATTAATATAGTATTGCATCAGAAATTGCTATATTCTCACATTCTTATACACCTCCTTAAAAAAAATGATAGAAAAACCATAGCAAATAAACACTTGATAGGGCATTAAGCAAAAGTCACTCCATGTTTCAGTGAGTTAGAATTGTGAACATGTAGTATGCAGATAATATAAATAAGAAATCACATTTTAACATGATAACTTCATATTGACCAATCTCGGTAAGCTTAAAAGTGGCTGTGTGAAAACCTGTGTAGAAACCAATATAAAGGGAAGGCAGTCTGTAGTCTTTGTTTCAAAGAAAAATAAAATTGTTTGATTCTTATTGTGAGACATGTAGGTAGGGTCTGCCCTTCGCTCTCAAAGACTTTCACGAAGTCTGCTCAAAAAGTCAGTGTTAAAGGGTTTGCCTTTGCAAATAGGCAGTTTTCAGATCTCATGGACCAGAGGTTGGACTGCTTCAACTTTAAGGGGCTTTGCTTGTCTCGCATGCTTATTAAAGACCAGTCTTGAGGTGTAGGCAGAGAAGATTGCCTAGTTCACTGAGCAGCTGGAGACAGAAATGTTTGTGCTTCTTGCTAGTGTGAGGAGTCGCTGCCTGAGCATTCATTATCTCAGAGGTAACAGAGGCAGAAAGCTGCTCCTCTGGAACTCTTTCTCTGTTCATACCATTCCTTGCCTGTTGCTGCCTGCTGCTTTATCCTCTTTACTACCCCTCCAGAACTCTCAGACCAATACAAACATATATCTTTCCGTCTTCTTATTTACATCTAAGCTATGCTCTTATTTTAAGCCAGTTGACCTTAATCTTGCAAATTCTTAAACTCATTAGGACGAATAATATTATGCAGTCTATTATGCAATAACATTATGAATTTTCCTGATGATTTCAGTGCACTAGCATGGAAGTACTGCCATGCTGATATGTCTAATGACGAGTTTTTTAGGATGGTAGTTCATATAAAGGATCATGATTAAGGTTTGTATGTATCTTACTTATACCATAATAATTTTCTATCTTAATTATACTCAAGCAGAATTGTCCTTCCAACTTAAATTGAGATTTACAGCTTAAAATTACAATGCATGATATCTATGGGAGTGGAGGAGAAATAAAAAAGATCTGTATTCACACATACCAATAAATTGATTATGCAGTGTTTATGTTCAGATGCTTCCCCATGACTTGTTTCTAGCTGCAAAGCCAGTTGTACGTTAACAGGAGGCCATGTGTACTGCGAGGCATTTATCTGAGATTAATAAAATGTTATGTTACTCCAGGAAGTGTGCAAGCTTCATTCCTACAGCGCCTGACGTCACCGTGAGCGCGGAGCCCTCCCACTCCTCCTTGGTAATTGATGGTGACGGGCTCTCTTCTCAGCTGTAGCCTAACATAGGGGCTGAATCAGATCAACAGCTGAGAGAAATCTCCAGCAAACAGTCTGTCTCCATATAGACAAAAGCTGGGCCCTGTAAATTGGGCCTTAGATGGACAAGTATTTCAAATAATGGTCAATGCAGGCTGACTTGCTGAAGTTTTCGCTGGTGCATTGCTTTGCGTCGGAGGTTTTGCTCCTGTAAGAAGTGTGGCTGCTGCTGGAAAGGCTGGCTTGCTTGGAGTGAGGCTGACATGCTTGACAGACGCCTGATGTCTCCTCAAACCAAGCACATTACTCCTGGGGTAAGCATATGCGGAAGGAGTGCAGGCCAGATGCTCGGGAGCCCTTTAATTTTACAATGGGATGCAGAGGCTGGCTTTCAAATTAACTTAATTACCGTTAAACTGCTTCACTATGCTCTCATCTAGCCAAACTGAAGTCTTGTTGAGAAATGTGCCAGCCTTTTTGTGGGAGTCTAACCTATACTTTTGAGCTTCCTTTTTTAAAACATACTGACTTGACTTATAATGTTGAAAAACTGAATAAAAATAATGGAGTTGAGGGGCAGGGAAAGCAGTTGCAGGTGGCTGCTGCTGAGAGCTTCTGTCTATAACCCTATTAAAGTAGTTAAAACCCAGCAGCTTGCTGTTTGTTCCCTGATTTTGGGGATTGTGCTAAATTTTTTTCTCTTCAATATGAGAGCAGTGGGACTCTCTGCTGGCAGTAGCTTGAAGTACATTCTCTCTACAGACACAAACGTTATACTCTTATTTTTGTTTGGGTTGGGTTGTAACATACTCGTGAGTTTTCATTTTACAGCATTTGACCAGGTACATGTACCCTGGAGTCAGGGACTTATAGTAGGAGATACCTCACAACAACTGTGCTTGTGAAATAATATATAAATAGATACAAATATTATTTTTAAAGTTCTAATGGATATGCTTTGTTGATTTGGGATTTCTTTTGTACTGTATAAAAAGGAGATTAAAATGAAATTAACATAAGCATAAATTTAAGTCAAATGCTCATCTTAAGCTTGCTACTTTTTACATTTATGGTAGATTTGAATAAAGTTGCAGCAAAAGAACTGTGCCATAAGCGTGATGGTTATTTCTTATGAGTTATTCCGAGAAAACTCAGGGACATTGTCTTATGTAACAGCTGCTCCACAGCTTTTTTTCTAGAAGGAAATCAGATTTGTGTCATTCTTATTCCTGGATTATTTAAGGATCTCCACATAGGAAGCTAAATAGTTACTGCTAACATCCATTCTATTCTCCTCTTATAAACAACTTTTCTTTATGGACAACTTCTTTTCATTCCAATTAGAATGTGCCAATATGCTGGCATTGGGAATAACACAACAGTGGGTCTTACAGGAAGAGTGCTGTGAAGTAGGAAAATGTACAACTACTATATATAACTCCACTGGACTTATTTTCAGGATGGATGTTCAGAACAGTAGAAATCAGCTACTAATAGAATTACAAACCATTTAAGTTTGAAAAGACCCTTAAGATCATCAAGTCCAACCATAGCTATGGCTGCCTTTAGTCTTTTTTTATCTAATATAGTTAAAAGCTTAAGTCTTTATGCTTTAATTTATATACAAATAATTGTTAAGAGTTCTGATGAATTAATATATTTTGGGGTTCTCTGACAATCTCGATACAATTATAAATGGGAAAAAAATTGGAGCATAATTATTTTTTGTGGGAAAAGGTTGCAAAATGAAAAAAAAAAAAATCAATTGTAAGATACTTTTTTCCTAAAGAAAAGTAACCTGATGTTAGAACTTAAACAATGTCCATGCAACATTTCCATCTTTCTGTATGCTTGTTGTCAAATAATGTCATCAAGGAGAAAGTGAGTTTGATTTATCTGTGCTATAGAGTAAAATGAAACTTTTCCCTCATATCACATCATGAAGCAGTCCAAGTTCTCTTTAACATGATCATAGAGGGCCTTTTAGAGGGAGGAAGAAATTCTGTTTGACAGGGAGTCACAGGGAATGGTGCTGTGGATGTACAGCCCTTGTGAACTGAGAAGCAGCAATGAAGCAGGACAAGTGAAATGAAACATAGGTGGAAAGGAATAAAAGGGATTTAGACATGTATGTTACATGAATTTCTCAATATTTGGTCAAATCTTTTTTCAGAGTGATAGTTAATGACCATTTTTTTCATGTTTCCTTAGTTTTTATCCTAGTCTCTAGATATGTCATGAGGGGAAGACCATTTGCCTTTGCTAATGTGAATTTTGGCTGTAGTCACTTCTTGTTCAAAAGCATTTTACAGAAAGCCATGTTTGGATATTAGCCCTTTTTTTAGAAGTACTAGTCCTCAGACATTATCTAATTGAAAAAATGAATTTTTAAAGCGTCTGTGAGGAAAGCAATTGCAAAGATTAAAAAAGACATGTCCCTTGTAACAGGGTGACTCCTGATGTAGCCAAGTTAATATAAAATGTTATACTAGGATGAAGTAAAATAATATTTATTGCAAACCACTAGTTTGCTTTCACCATCAACACAGTCGTTGTAACTTTGACAGTTCTTCGGCAACTGCCAGAAAGTGTAAGCACATCAGGCACAGCAATTCTGTACAACCTCCTGAGGCTGTCATTTTGTGCTTACCTCACCCTCTATGCAGAGAAGTGGCACCCTGCCTTTTTGCAATTTAGCCAAATTTACCTGAATTTATGTTTCCAGCATCAGTGTAATACATATTTGCTGCTTCTATTTTTTATTCAGTTTTCAAATCGCAAGGAACAAGCCTAGGAATTCATAAACTTGAAAGGGTGAATTCTGCCATTTGCTTCCCAGGATCTGTAGCGTGGAAGTGTGGCAAAAAAGAGTGTAAAAAGCAGGGGAGGTAAAGTGCCTTGAAACTTGGATTGCATTCATATATCCATTTTATAGGTTATTAAAATGGGATTTTTTTCCAATATTTTTAGTTATTTTTTTGCTATGTGCCAAAATACAGATGTCAGAATTTTGAAAATAAGTTGTCTAATGACATGTGAATACATAAATTTCTGCAATTTTTTAATTGCTGATCCCTAAAGTCCTTTGTTACAAGTGCACTATTTCTTTACAAATTTCTATGTGCCACTGGTGCTGCCTGCACACTGCACAAAAGCCTGTGGTTTATACCCCACTTGTAACTGCTTAATAACAGCAACTGACTGACAGATTAAATTTTTATGTCTTCTATTTAAACAAGGTGCTGAGTATCATCGTGTATGGACAGTTTTGTATAACAGCTCTGATTTTTTAGATTTATTTCCTAAGACAAGATATATGCAATCCCACTTTCCATCTGTTAGTTGTGCTTCTCAAGAACTTCAATCCAATGGCCAATTTAGATCAGCCTAGCAGAGGTCTCGGAAGTACTCAGTGATTATAGCAGACCTTCTTGGCGGGTGGATAGAGCTGTTAAAGCCATTTCCTTGACTTGCCAGTGTGGGAAACTTATGGCACTCTGGGCTTCTCTGGCATCTAAAACATGGCCATCCAGCTGCCCAAGGAGCACGCCTTTAGCTCTGGAATAGCTGAAATGAATGTTGCCTCTTGTTCAACCAGCAGCTTATGGAAAGGGAAGTTTGGGGAGGGGAGGGGAACTGAGGGTACAGAACATGTGGTGTGTAGGGAAGATGAGAGAGAGCTGAAGGTATTGTGGAGGTGTGTGTGGGAACCCAAGCTTCATTTCTTCTGCTGTCACAAAACAACTTGTTTTGCTTCAGCTCATTAATGATACATTGCATTTTGCAGTATTTTAGTGGATATAAGCATCTATTTTTTCCTGAATATTTCAAGGCTGATGAAAGAATGCCATGAGATTGACAATTTATAATATTCCTCCTTTAAAAATTACTAGCTTGTCATTGTATTAATAAAATATTATTACTGGGAAAAATACCATTTTAAAGTTCTGCTAGAAATTCTAGCCTTAAAAACTAAATTTCATTTTTGAGTAGGCTCATGCTGATAAAAGGATGCCTGTAGACAGACTGGCTTACAGTTGCAATAATTGTAAGTTGGTGTCTTCTCAGTTTGACAAAGTCCTCAGTCAAGTATGTATTATCAGTTCTGCCCAGTTTGTGCACAGAACTGACTTGTTAGCAGGCTCAGTTCATTGGGATTTTCCCTGAAAATCTCTGCGACCAAGACATGCTTGAGCTTTACAGTTTTCCCTGTTACTAAAAGCGGGGTTGGACTAAAACACCTTTAAGGGTCCCTTCCAACATAAAATATTCTGTGATTCTATGATTTTGCCTTTTTCTTTATTGAATATTCAGTGACCAATATTTATTTGAAAGATTCTGCTTGGTTTTTATCACGTCACATTCACATATACTTTACAATTTTTATAAAATAAAAATTATTATAATTTTATATAACTATATTTTTATAAAACGATAAAGTTCTTTTTATAAGCTAACAGTGAAACAATTATTCTCAAATTATAGTATGATTTGAAAGAGTAATCTTTTCAGTTATTGCTCTCTAGAAACTTGTAAATGAATATATAATATATATGAGGCACTGGAAAAAGTAATGTTTGAACTTTTAAAATACTGCTTTTCAACAGTATTTCCATTTTGTCTTGGGAACGAGGTTGTTTTGGTATGTAAGAAACAGGTTAATGCTTGATTATGTAATAGTTTCAATCACTGGTACTATGGTGGGATGCTAGAAAAGTCACTTTCAAACTAAGCACATTGATAACTTTTTCCAAAATTCAGAGAAAATCAGTGAGTTCCCAGAACATCATGGTATTTCTGGCTGAATGTTTTCTGTTAAGGAAATGTGATGAGGTTCTATGGCTGTGATTTCACATGGATCTCCCAGCTTCCTTAGAATTTGTATATACATAAACCAACTAGCATTGTAATGGTGGTAGTATTTCATTTTAGGAAAAGTTTAAGGTGTTGGAACTAAACTGCTTGAGAGAATAATTTTCTTTTTAAATTTTAAAAGCAACTTTCTTCATTGATTCTGGTTTAATATAAATCCATTAGTCCATTCATGTCATTCACAACACGATATACAAATACATTCAGTTGTATGAATTCAGAAGAGGAGAAAATCTTACAGCTTAGAATTCAAAATACTGTCTTCTTAGAGGTCACCACCATATTAAGATCAACAGTTATGGATTTGATTAGAATTCTTATATTATTGACTTTTTTCATCATGTTAAATCAATTTTCTAGTATTCTTTTTGTGCTTAGGAGAAGAGTCTCAGTGACTTTAAAAATCCTCATCCAACTCACCGTAGTATCATAAATTTGTACCTAAAAAAGGTAGTGAGGGTTGACTGCTGGGTCACAGCAACAGGTTCACCTTTAAAACTCTTAACCAGGATGTGGAAAATGTCTGAATGCTCTTCTTGGAGTATCGGAGGTCTGCAGTGTTGGACAGAGAAGGCAAGCCCCACACAGAAATGCAGTTTGAGGCGTGCTCTTTGCTTTGATGCGTGAGCTTTCAGTACTGTCAGCATGAGGAAACCAGACTGTTCAGAGCATTCTTTTTATGAGCACTGATTGTGAATTGTAGCAAGAGGGAGAGAAAAAAAATGTGCCAAACAGAAAAATGTAATTGAAAAATTGTGATTTTACACCAATCTAGATTATAACTGTGAAAAAAAAAAAGTGTCCTTTCAGCGTAGAAGAGGGAAGACCTTTCCACCTTGCCCTAAGTATTCACCTTCTTACTCTCTGCTAACAAGATTCTGTTAATTTGAGTGGACAGGGAAGATTGACTTAAAGTACCTTACCTTCATGCTGCATCTCATCAGGTGAGTTCTGAAAATGTTGTAACATGTTGCATTCTGTAAGGAACAACTTACTGTACTTGTTTCATCCCATGTATTGCAAACTGCTGTCTCCACATAGAACGTCCTGGTTCTTCCAGCCATGTTTTCACCACAACGCACTGAGTTACTACCAAGTTTACACATCTGGCTTCCTGCTCATTAAACTGAAGTGTGTTTATGCTGTGCCAGGGTGACACCCTGAGAGAGCCATTACAACAGCACATATGCTGCCTAAATTCCACTTAATTCCTATTCTCCTGTTCTGAGCTCTGGAGTGGGATTCGAGTGATAGATACTCCTTACTGCAGAGCCAAGTTTTCCAGCTTTCACATTTCACCAGAACTCATTTCACTGGAACTTCTTAAATTGTACAAGGCAGTCCACCAAAAATTAAACATAATTAGTCCAGCTTCTAGGGTTGCAAACCTGTGACCATCAGAAATATTAGAAGTTTCAAACACAGTAAAAATGAGAAATGGGAACTGAGATATGAAGCAGCAAAGTGAGGCCAGAGAAACCATAATATTTGATGATAATCAATAATTTAAATTGATGGGATCGTAGATTTCTGGCTTGTGCCAAAACTGCATAAACAGAGGCAAAGTGAGCCCAAATCCCTCCTGTGGCCTGCTGTTGTGTCTCTCCTTGTTAGACGCATTTAGTTTCTAAAATGAGAACAGAATTTGGAGGCATCGATAGCTCATGTTTTACAAACTCCTCTATAAATGTGATTTTGAGGTAGGTTGGACATTTTAAAAACCCAAGCTATTTTAAAGGCCCAGGATCTCAGATGTCTCGTCTGTGAACCAATAGTTATTAAGTTAATGTCCTGAGTATGGAAATTGCACAGCAATAATATCCAGAGGACAACCTGTAACTGGAGCACAGTTTTCAGGATTTCGGTGTGGCCAGAGGTGGTTAATATCCCTAGTAGTTTGTGCTAGTCCTGTGCACAGCTACAAGCCGAAATTACTCCTCAGTCTCCTGCTCTGGTTGATCAGCATCTGGTCTGGTGACCATCAAGCTGCTCATGCCACTTGAAACATTTCAGTGCCCCCCGAAGAAGACATGGGCTGAGTGTGAGAGTTAAAAGCCTCTCACTGAGATTAAAACCTACTGTTGCATTCAGTGTAGTGATGAAACTACAGAGTTAAATTAGTTATTTTTCAATAGAAAGCTGTATTTTTTAAGGAAAAACAGACAGCCCAAGCTGTTTTTACAGATTTGTGTAAGTTTTATGTATTTTACTTCAAGATCTTAGTGTTCTCTGTGAAGATTGGTTTTGTTGTTGATATTCCTGTGCTCAAAAGCATATTCATTTCTCTTCGTGCAATTAATAAATATAGCAAAATGAACATTCTCTCTGCTTTAGTATTCACAGTGTTATTTCTCTTAAATATGGTTGTTGAAGACATTTTTTTCCAACCACTTAAAGCTCTGACAGAATTTATTTGTTTCAGAAGTATTTGGCAGCACATTTGGCTGCAGGTGACTTCTGTAACTATCCTAGACCAGCAAAAGCATGTTGAGCACTTGAATTTTTCATTCTGTCTCTTCTGTGTTTCACTGCATCACGGTTATAAGAAGACAATGTTCCTCATGACTCCACATCACATGTAAAAAATAAAAAAATCTTCCCCACTCATGGGAACAGTCCCCTGTGAGCAGACCTTCCAACTTTGTAGCATTTATAGCACCTCCCCAATATCCGAGTGATGCAGAGGATTCGTAATACAACAGGTATTTGTATTATGTATCTGTAAAACAAATGGTTTTAAACCTTTGCTATGTTCCTAACGCTCATTGTGAATTGGGCTAAATGTTTTAACATCTGACTGAAAGGAGAACAGCAGCTTGTTATTTCTGTGACACTGTGAGAACATACTCACGTTATCTTTCAGTGCAGTAGGAGACAGCATGTGCCCCTAATGTATGCCTGTTTGGAAGTTGAGAAGTTAAGTCTGCTGTTAATGTTATCATTGCTGTATCCAGAAATAGAAAACTGCAGGCAGATTGGATTGTGTTTGAGAATGGTAACCATAATAACCAATAACAGTCTGCAAATGATAAGCAGTTTTAGTGTTAAAAAATAAATAAATTACATAGCATTCCAGTATTTCCATGGTCATACTTTCAGAATTTATGATTCAGTCATTTTTTTTAAGCTTCATTTTGAGATTTAAGATGTGGCATTAATCTGAAGAAAATGCTTCATTATTACATCTTGAATTAGTTGACACTGGTTTATTATATACCTAAATTAAATGTCACAGAATAAAGTCTTACTTAACAATCCTCTTTCAGATGTCACCATCTATAAGTGAGAATTATAGGCATTCAAGACACCGTATGGAATTTTATGGAAGGAGATGGACTTTGATTGTATGGTTGGATATAAAATGAATACATTCAAAAAAGAAATATAAAGTCTGCTGCAAATTAATGTGGAGCATCTTGATTATTTGTAATCTACACCATGTTCTGGGATACTGCCCAACACTTCAGCTGATACAAAAATTAAAACAAACAAACACAATCCTCCTTTTTAACTTGACCTAAACCATGCAAATTTTTTGAGGGATGCTTTAAAAAGAAAGGTGTCATTCAAAAGAAGGAAGAAAGTTGTGTCCTGGCCCTGCTATACCCCTCCTTGCATAGCCCCAACATACAAATATGGATGTTTAGCAGGACTCTGGGAAACTCTTAACTGAATTACTTAACCTGTCATGAAAGTATATGAGCAGCATGATGTTATGATTAAGCTTTTAACTCCTTTGTGTTAGCATGTTTTCAATCTCCCTTGCTGATACAATCCTACCATTTTCATAAAAACTTGGATGCTTCTTAGAACATGGAGTCTTACTTCCCAGTTATTCTTAACTGCTGAAACACTGCGGTTACCACCAGACCGCATTCAGAGAGCTACAATGGCAATAGAAGAACTGGTAAAGAACCATTCTAAATGTGATGTCCAGAAGAACAGGGTGGCCTGGGCTTCATATCCATCCCATGGCTCTTTCAGGGCAGCAACATTTCTGGAGGTGTAAGCAAGACACAGTTTATGCTACTGGAAGTGTGTTGCCCACAACTGGAATGATTTTTGGAGAAAATCAATGGAAGAGCTAAAATTCCTAGGAAAAACAGAAAAACTGTTTACTAATCATCATTTTCCCGTATAAGTAACCTTGTTAAGAAATTAAGCAGTGCTGGTATGGCATGGGATAGTTTGGCTGGAGGGTAATGAAAGTGAAATAGCTTTGGCTTTTTGATCCCATATACGAGAGGGGACAAGTTATTCAGAGTTTTTTTGCTAGAGGTAAATGAAAAATAAAAATCAGAGCATTGCCAAAATTCCTTTAAATGAAACACTTGCATATGCAAGAGGCAATTCTTGTTGCTAACTGTGTATGAAAGTTACAAGCTGTTGACATTCTTCACTGGGATTTGAATCTGAATGTGAATTAAGTAAGAGAGAGTCAATTGCTTTCCATTAGAGTTCCTGAAGAAAAAAAAATGTTACTGTTGGATGCAAGTTGAAAGATTCTTGTTTATCAAGAAAGGTCTGTTTAGTCTATTAACCTTGACAACCATGTCAGCAGTTTTTTCTGCTTGTTTTCCCAAAGGCACTATGTTAAAGTACTATACAAAGCTATTTATAGTGTAGACAGTTCATAGCTGTGCTTAAAAGACATGGGTCAGAGTTTAAATGCTGGAGTTAAATGCTATTCTCTTGGACAACTTGAAAAGGCACTATGCTTAATCTTTGAAAATTAAAATAGAGAGATGGAATCACTAAAATATTGTTGTGACTCAAATTACAGGTTTCTCAATGGCTCATATTTGCTAGATAAACCACTTCTGCCTAGGCATTCCATCAGCATCTTTGCCCTGATCGTCACCATTCCATTCTTCCCTTGTTACCACTTAGCTTTAGGCTAGTCAGGTGCCGGCTGCCCCTCTGAAAGTCTTTTCAAATCCTATTGTGCTTCCTGCCTACTATGAACATTTTTCTTTCCTACTCTTAATTTTTGTTTTCTGGCCTGGCTTCTAGACTTTTCTCCCTGTGGGTCAGTCACACTGTTTCCTTCCTTTTTCTGCAGTCTGGCTTTCTGCCTTTCCCATTCCACTACCTCTCCAGTCCCATCGTTGCCAGATTTCTTTTTCCAACTTCTCTCTCTCTCTCTCTCTCTAATTTCTGCCTTTGTGCACACTCTTTCTGTGTGGATCATAGGATTCTTGTCTGCAGGGGTCAGCACTGGTGAGACATTGCCCACCCTATGCTGGCCACTCCCATGCCACACTGAGTTACCAGGGGAAGGACGCACAGCAAACCCCCACTTTTGTCACTTAGCTGGGAGTGGAGCAGAGGTTATCCAGCAGTGCTGTGCTAAGTTTAAACACTCTTAACAGGGGTGGCAATTTTTTGCAGACTTTTAACTCTTGAGCCATAAAAGCTGTATACAGATTTGCTTTGTGGAGTCCTGAGACAGACTTTGGTACCTGTCATGATGTTTCAATTCAAGAGAGCAATGAGCAATTCAGCTTATTTACTGTCCAAGCTGCCAGACTCTGGCTGCTTGTACTGTCTGTAGTGAGAATTACTTGTGACATGAAAGTCACTTATGGTGACAGTCTGAATAATGCCCTAAGTCTCTGTTGAGTATATGTGAACTGCAACACTCCTTGATCTGGTATTCATGCTGATGAAATTATTTTTTAAAAACTTTAAATCATCATAATTTTTAATACAAAGAAAGCAATATGTTTTCCTTATTTTTGATGGTAAGAGCACTTGTAACATTCCTTCTGATTTTTTTTTTCTTTTCTCCAAATTTAGTTACGAAAGCCATATCCACAAAGGAGCAATCAAGCTATGGAACCCAGATTTCAGTAGCTCATAAGTGCTGTGTCAGACAAGCAAAGTAATAGGTTATGACACTGGCTTTTCCTAATGTTGACAGGTGTGGTTTCACACTAAAAACACTGTGCAGTAAAGCTGAGGCAATTACATTAAAGCTAATAAGTGTATATGACCAAACTCATTCAGCATCGATAGGGACAACCAACTCGGGCAAGTGATTATTACATTCCACTAGCAGTGTCTGATGTCTGTTATTTACCACCATGCAGGGATGGTGCATATTTTGTTTAATTTTGTGGGAACACAATGTTATGATTTCTTTGACACTTATTTCGCAATTGATATAATGTGAAGTGACCAGTTTGGCTGACAGATAAACTCATGCTATTTTGTAAACATATGGCTGGAAATAAAATTAGTGTCTTCTGATTTCTAATTTGCCCTTTCCAACCATTTTCTTGGTTTTTAACTCAGCTTGTGAATACATACAAGAATTTTAAAAAAATCCAGACTCATGAGTCACATCATATACAGTCAACAGAGGACTAAAGGTCTATTTTGACAGAGAAGGCAGATTGAGAGAAGAATATCCTACTACCTCATGCAAAGAAACTGAGGTAGTCAAGACGAGATCTGTTTAAAATAAGCAGGGGGTGAGGCAGGGGAAGAATGTTTACAATGTATTTGAACTGCTTCTTTTAGTGCTTTTGCTAGGAAACAGATCTTGTTCTCTTTTGTGGAAGAGGAGGAAATTGAGTGGCACAAACTGGTTTTCAATGCTTTGTATTCATGATGTCATAAGATGTGTACTTTATATTAACTTGATTATAGATGTAAATGGGCAAGCATACACCCACACATTTCCTCCTTAAGAAATTACATATTCTATATTTTTTTTTCCTAGAGCTTATGTATAGTTCTGATTATGAGGACTGAGCTTAGAGGGGATGGGTTTCCTAGTGCTATTTTAAAGCAGTTTTGATCAGGGTTGTGTTAATGGATGCTTCTTCCTCAGTTGTAAAGAACAGCCTTTCCCACAGGGCAATATTTCTGCATGCCTGGTTTACTTTATGCCGTATTCTTAAAACATCCTTAATGGGATTTACTTTTAAGCCCAATTTTAATATTAGTTTGGGAATGCTGTTAGGGAATTAGTTTCTGAAGTCTTTTAGTGTTAAGTGTTTTATTGATTTGTTAGGTTTTTTTGGCTGCTTGCCCAGTCCGCCTGGACTAGAAGTTGTCCAGGAGTAAGGCAGGGACTTGGGTTCTTCTGCCACAGTCTGGTATTGCGTGCTGGATCTGCTTTCCGTACACTGGAGGTAGCTGGTATTACTTTTCTGTTACATGAGTGTCATTGTGCTACAGAGATAAAGTTGCACCGTGTTTCACTTACAGAGCAGTCCGGTACCAATCAGCAGGAGGAAGCAATGAAGTGAGTGAAACGTAGAAACGAGAAACTATCCTGAGCTAGCGCTGGTTTTTGTTGTTTGTTTTTTTTCTTTTAAGAGAGATAACTTTATTTTATTAAGAGATGGATAGTGAGATAGCTCCATGGGTTTCTGCAGCACTGTCAGAGGAGAGAGGGGTATTTTTAGGTGATCCAGAGTGTGTCCCCCCGGTTCACCGGTGCTGCTGGCTCAGCCCCAGGGCTTCGGCCCGCCCGCAGCACCAGCCCCTTCAGACGGCACCGCTCCCGAGACGCTGCTCTTAAGGTGCCGGGGCTCTCCCATCCCCAGCCACGGCTCCGCGGGCCCCGCTCGCGTTTTTGCGACCGCACGTTTCTATGAAGACAGTTTGGGCGGCGTCGCGCCAAGCGAGACGGGGCCGGAACGCGGCGCTGCCGCCCCTCGCTGCCCGCACCTTCCGCACCGCCCCGGCTGGGGGTTCCCCGCACCTTCCTGCACCTTCTCGCCCCGCCCCGCCCCGGAGGGGCGCGGGGTTTGCCGCCGCCGTCCGAGCGGTCTCGTCCCGGGAGCAGTTTTCCCGTCCCGCCGGTGCCGCGGCCGCGCATCAGAGCAGCCCGAGCGCGGGGCAGGGGCGCGGGGCTGTGCCTGCGCGGGGAAACCTGCCCGGCTGGGACACGGCGGCTCAGGATGCAGTGGGAGATCTGACTTCAGGCGTTTGGGCGCTCCGGGCAACTGGTGTCAGACTGTGACGGTGCCACTATGTACCTTTTTGGCAGTGAGGATTACGAAGTGGT
The DNA here is from genome assembly GCA_013399895.1 of Serilophus lunatus. Lineage (NCBI taxonomy): Eukaryota > Metazoa > Chordata > Aves > Passeriformes > Eurylaimidae > Serilophus > Serilophus lunatus. The sequence continues at coordinate 313,073 of VXBA01000731.1, read as the reverse complement.
AAGATTTAAACTAAGGGTTTGGTTTTTTTTTTTCCTCGATTGTTATTTACTTTTAATGTTCTTGTCGCAGAGTTTATTTGGACAGCTTTGAATTTCTGTCAATACCGGTTTTTTCTGTGGTCAAACTTTAGTACTCATCTGTTTGATTGCTTTTTTCAAACTGACATTTTTCTGCAAGTTCTTCAAATAGTGAGATACTATTTGCTAGATAAAATGCAATTTACTTTCCCTGTCTTGTTTCTCGCATTGTGGTGATGTTGGAAATATTTAACTACAGAATATTATGAGACCATTTGTACTCTTGAGTTAAACAAACCCATGCCTACAAATAATTGAGAATTTGCCTCATACTTTGTAATGTAAACAGACTACAAGGAGCTTACTGAACTGCCCTTAGTGTGTTTGTGGGGACGTTGCCAAACCATTTCTTTTGCACAGTTCAGAGCATGTCATTGTAATGTAATGCAACGTGCATCAAAAGAGCTAGCTTAAAAAAAAACCTCAGACACATTCACATTAAGATCTGACATTATTTACCTAAGTATGTGTGTCAAACAGCATTTGGAATCAGCTGATGATGTCAGAGAAGACCAAAAGAAAACCACTAATAGCTCCACACTATTGCATGACATTGTTAAGTGTCATAAAACTTTGCAGGGTTGTAGCCTGTGGTTCAAGTGCTACGTTGTAAGCAAAATGGATGGCCACCCACACACCACTGGTGACCCAGTCCAAATCTGAGGAGCTTCGGGGGAAATTAATGAGACTGAAAAATATGTAAGAACTCTACTGTAGGACATCAAAATAAATTTTACATGTTAAAAAGTAGCACATCCTTTGCATATAACTGGCAATTACAAATGTTTTGATTATTGAAGTTGCTCTTTGAAGTATGAAAGGGCCTTTTATGGCAGTCTGGTTTCTACAACACAATTCGAGGTATTAATTTAGTTATTTTGGAGGGTTTTTTTTTAGTTTTTAATTCCTACCAGCTGTGTTTTTGAGATGCAAGAAATGTAGAAGATGGTCGGGCAAATAATTTAAGGGCAGCTGTCTGCACATTGAACTCATTTGTGTGTGTGACTTGCACAAACTTTCACAAACCAAGAAAGGCAGCTGGAAAGAACTTAGTTTCTCTAAAGCAGTAAGCCACATGGCATTGCAGTGATTATGCTGTAGAATGCTTATTTATATATAAAAATTGGAAAGCAAAAGAGATTGTCCGAGTTTGAAGCTTTTTAAAAAAAAGTTTTAATTGGTTAGATTTGTTTAATTGTAGATATTTGTAAAGGTTTTCAAATTTCCCTTAACATATTTTTAGATTTTTGCAGTCTCTTCATTCCAGTGAACCCTGTGAAGTTACTTCCTGGTTTATACAACAAGTCTGAAAATATTTTAAAATGTCTTGAAAATAACCTAAGTGACTGAAGAACAGTGTTAGGGTTTTGGCCTGAAATCTCAATCTCTTTTTCTGATTCTGTTTCAACTTCTACAAAGTATCAAAGTATTCTGTGTCATAGAAAATAGTTTAATGTTTAAGACACCCTTCCCGAGCAGGTGGGCTGTCTCGTACCAGTCCCTTTTCTACTACATAGTTGGGCAAAGTGAAATAGCATCAACACAAAAAGTAAGGAGTCCACCTTGAGTTGTGTGGGTTTAGAGTTCTTAATTTCCTTTTTTTTTTTTTCATTTTGATATCTCTAGAGGTCCCTGAAGCTGAAGTGTAATGATCTGTCCAAACAAAATGTTTCATTAAGTGCACACTGAAATATTTGGGTATTTTCTTCTTAGTTTTTCTTTAAAGCAAGATAGTTTGGGGGAAAATAGAGTTGTACTTCTTTGGTGTTATTTTGGCAGCGGTACTTACCAAGATGTTTGTTTTACTCAGGGATAAGTACAATAGAATAGATAGCCTACATGAAGCTTGAAGGACACCTTTATTGTTCAGTAAAAGATAAAATCAATGTGAAACTGCTATCTATATAGATTTGTTGTTCATGAAACCATATGCTCTGCACTGTGGAAGAAGCATTTTTTTTATCTTCCCCCACAAACAATTACTTCGGTCACTGATGGACAAAGTGAGTGAAAAGAGTGACAGTGAATCTCAAGGTTTAAGTTTATTATTAATTTAAAGCAATTTTAAATTAGTTTTAGGCATTTGAGCTATGCATATAAAGTTTGATTTTTATCATAGGAAGGAGACTACTGATGAAATGAAGCATAGCATCATTAAAGCATCACTTAGAGGTATTCAAGAAATCATTCTTTAAAAACTCAACCTTCAATTAGAGTAATAGAGAAATGGAACTGCATGTGATCATTGTGTGAATTTCATAGGCACACATACACGTCCAGCTGAGCCTGCACAGGCACTTGCAGAAACGTGATCATCTGAAGTGATATTCTACCTCGGTTAAATTTAAAAGCAAAACAATGCAGACTGGTACTACCAGCTTTTGCATGTGATGTCCACTTTGCTTTCTTTTTCTTCCTGTGTATATACAAGTTTGGGTTATTAGCTTATTCTGAGTGCTTAATAAGTCTAGGTATCTGACAGCATTAAAAATCAACTTTTATACCATCTCCCACCAACCCCAACTAAACAAAGATAATATTGCTTAAGAATCAATTATCAAAGGACAATGCTGGGGTTTATGACCACTTCATGTTAGAAGTAATAACAAAGTGTCATTTTATGACACAGTGACAAAAGCTATATTTTTGAAATTAATAATAAAGTCATGTAGCTGTGGTCCTTTCCTATTTCCATTAGTATTTTCACAAATGATCTGACTTGGGGTGCAGTGTCTTTCACATTGCATTTTAACATTATAGGCAGATGCTTATTAAGCTCCTTATAACCGGTGGAATAAACATATAGTATCTTTTGAGGCATTTAAATTTTTTTGAGGTGTTTCATAAATACAAGAAACTATAAAGTATAAAGTATTACATGTCAAACAAACTTGTTTGCGTAGGCATTTTCCTGTTTGTTTGTGAAATAAACCTCTGATAGCCAAAGAGAATTGGAACAGTTCATCAGAAATGAAGCAGAAAACTTGAGCAGAGCTGTGAAAGCTGCTACTTTTCACAAATAACTGGTAGATCGTAGTCTGCAAAAACCTCCCAAAGCAAAAGCATTGAAAACTTACTACCAAGAGTTTTCTGAGCTGATGCCTAGGGGATGATACTAGTGCTTGCCTGTTTGGGAGGCCTGGCTGGCTCTCCAGCAGGGCATTTTCCATAGCTGAAGAGCCTC
>VXBA01000731.1:228805-309754 GCA_013399895.1 Serilophus lunatus | reverse complement strand
CCCTCAGATGGCCTTGTGGGAACTGGGCATCTTCAGCCACGTCCCCCCACTGCCTTTCTGGGGGGCCCTGTGTGTAAGCATGTGGGCCAGGGCTGATGGCACTCATGGGGCATGGGACACCCTTAGCATTTTGTCTCTCCTTCCTGACAGCAGCCTTGCCTGACAGAAACTGTGGGCTCTGTTGTGGTAGCATGATCAAACACTGTGATGGTAAGTGCAGAGTTTATTAGGATTTCTTCTGAGAACAACCTAATCATTGGAAAGCTATTTTTTAGCAGAGTAATTTGAGGGCAGGGAGGATTTTGCATGGTGATTGGTTATTTAAAAAACCCCATTGAATTTCATTCACTCTATTGCATGAAGCTTTCAAAGTTTTGCGATCAAGCAGCTGTTTTTAACTTTCTTAAGAAACTCAAAACTTTTTTTTTGATCTCTGTAGATGTTTTTCTTGGAAAATATTCTTACAAAGAATGAGAAACCTCTTTATAAGTCCAGTGAACTGAGTATGATGTTCAGAGAAAATGTTTTTGTTGCCTTGGAAATCCAGAGTTTGTCACTTGTGTTCTACAGGCAAAAGTTTTGAACTTGTCTATTTAAATTAAATCTTCATTCCTCTTGAGTTTGCCTACATGCTCTTGCAGGATGGAGCACTTCTTACGGAATACTAAGTATGATGTTGATAGATGCCAGTTATACTCATGGCTTCTGCAGGGCAATATTATCTTCTAAAACGTATGAAAATCTATCTGCTAAATTTCTAAAGGAGGGGAAGACCTTGAAGCAGTCAAATGTTACTCAGGTTTGAGAAGAGTTACTTTTTGACTGCTGTTTGTGGATCAGACAAATCCCAATTCTGTGTGCATAGACATTCTGCTGATAGGGCTAATTTTGCTGTGCGAAGGGAAAACCTCACCTATTTTAGAAATACGTTATTGTAAGTCCTAGAAATCAGTAGGGAGAACACGCTGATGTGTTTTCAGTGTTTATTCTGAGTCATAGTTACTTACCTTATTTCAGAAACTGAATGAATGGAGAAAAGGATGTTCTTGAGACTGGAAGGAGTCACACGTAACTGTTTAGCAACAGTAGTTTTTATCATAGTGTGGATTAACACAGGAACATGTCTCAAAATTATAAATCAGAATTGATTCTTTGAGAATCTCTCCCTTGAATTGTATGTTTATTATTGCAAGGACAGTTCTGCAAACTACCCTATGGCAGAATGCTGTAAAAATGTAACCATAAGAGTTTGGAATGACTTTTCCATGTTCGCCTTAGTTCAACCTAAGGCAACAACATCTAATGCTGTGTTAAGACAGATAAGTAGTACAACATGTGAGTGTAACTTGAAGTACAAATCTGAAAGGCAGTCAAAATAAATTCAGACTCTGAAGTTTACATCAGAGCCATTAGTCCATCCTTGCACAAATCCCTCGATATTTTGATTCTTTGTCTTTAATAAATTTTAAGAGATTCTTGGTTCATTTCTGGTAATAATAGATGTTTAATTTTTTAAACCTCATAAATTGCTTTAAAAATGCCAGGTTTACACATAACAAATGCTAGCATTTGCACAGGTTGCAGTAGGAATATTGCACAGGAATGGAGTTATTCATGCCTAAAACTGTGTTAAGCAAGAAAAACTTATGTGGAAGAAGGAAGTGCTTATACATGACACATAGATGTGCTTATATCCAGAGCTGGATGTAGATTTGTGAAACAGTCACCCTTAGCAAGACTTTTCCCCATGGATTCTCTGCAACAGCCAAAGTGTCAAAGCAATACAGTTTTTCTTTCCTAAATTGGAAAAAAGAGGGGGTCGTTCTGTATGGCATCATTCCCCATGACTAGCTCAGAGACGTTACAGCTGTGTTTTATGCACTGTATATGAGTTTTGGGATTCTCCCAAGTGAAGTCTGGGAGAGCTGCTGGTTTCAGTTGTGTAGCAGAATGGCTCCTGAAGCAGTTTCAGTTTAGAATAGGAAAAGACTAGAGAAGAAAACCTTAGTAAACCCTTGCAGAGAAAGGTATTGGTCACTTCTCTGTTACTCTCAAGAGTAACTTTCCACTTAGTGATTTGCACAACTGTAGTGACCACACTTGTTTCCCTAGAGAAAAACCAGTGTATAATTTAACTTCCTGTTGTGTATTTGAAGTAGATTCTTTAATAATGATGTTACTGTTTGACCTTGATATAGCTTTCTTGTCCTTGTCTTCTGTCTTTAATTTGAATATCACTGACTGAGCATGGAGCCTTTTTTATTGTTGACAATATACTGAAGGTATTTATACTATGGCTGAACTTCCCCTACCTCTGTCCCCAAAATCCAACATACAGTCGAGAAAAAGGTGGGGAGCTCTGTGAAGGCTGTAGATAGAGGCACTGAGCTGTAAGCCCTGTCAGGTGTGCGAGTCTGTGAGTGGTAGATCAGATGTCCTTCATGGAAAACACAGCATTCCTGGTTTATAACATGGTGTCCTGGGGTATGTGGTGCTCTCGGAAAATAAAGACAGGGTTCGCCCTTCAGGAACTAACTTTTAGAAATAGAATATTCCGAACAGAAAATATGAGGCAAATCAACAACTGCTATTAATCTGGATCCTTTCATACTGGGTTAGTGCCAAGCGGTGTCTGGAGGTAGCAGAGGAAGACGGAATAGGATAGCAGTTAATGCACGGTGTCTGAGAAGCAGGTTTGTACCTGAGGCATGTGTGGGAGGGAGCCCTGTGAAGTGACCAAAGGCCAAATGGTTGGCATTTAGGAAACAAACCACAGCGATGAGCTCCTGGTGATGAAATAGCAAGGGATAAGTTCACTTTTATTTATGAAGTAGAGGGTAAGAGATGTAGAGTGTGAAAATGAGCCTGGGATGAGACCAGTGCAGTTCACCTCACAAACATGAAGATGAAATATCAAAGTCAAAGTACTTACAAATTACATACACAGATGGTGTGGGTAAGCAGCCTTGTGAACACTTTTCACAAAATCACAGAATGGTTGAGAGTGAAGGTCATCTGATCCAAACTTCCTGCTCAGGCAGGGTGACCCAGAGCCAGTGGCACAGGACGATGTCCAGGTGGCTTTTGAGAATTTCCAAGGATAGACTCCACAACCTCCCTGGACAAAATACGGCAGTGCTCAATCACCCTCATGGTAAAAAAGTTCCTGATGTTCTGAGGGAACCTCCCGTGTTTGTTTTTACCCACTGCCTGTGGTCTTGTTATTGGGCATCACTGAGAAGAGCCTGGCTCCATCCTCTTTGTATCCTCCCTTTTGTTGTATTTTATACAACAGAAAGTTCCCCCCGAGCTTTTCCTTCTCCAGGCTGAACAATTTCAGCTCTCTCAACCTTTCCTTATGTAGGACGTGCTCTAATCCCTTTATCATCTCTGCAGCCTTTGGCTGGACTCTCTCCAGAATGTCCATGTCTCCCTTTTCTTGAGGAACCAGGAACTGGACACTCACTCCAAGCCTAGCCTCACCAGTGCTGAGCGTTTTGTTCATAGCTCCTTTCTTTGCTTCCACTTTCATTTTTCAGCTTGTAGAAAATACTGGTAGAAAAATACCAAAGGGTGGAGGTGAGTGGAGACACTTGTGTCTGAGTGACCTTTCACCAAACAGCTTGAGGTAGCTCTGAACCTCTCAGCTGAAGTCTGTCATAGAATATGGCTTCCATGTGTGTTGATAGCACAAAGTCATGATGAAATCTTTAAATTCACTCGTTGGTCTTGGTTTCAGTTTTTATCCATCTGAAGGAAATGACCATGATAATGATCTACTTCCTGGCAAAGCACTGATCAACCTCTTGTGCTGGACAAGGCACAAGAAGTGAACCAGCATGGACTTTGAAAAAAACAAAAAAAAACCCAAAAAACCTTCATGATCAGGAATACATGAGTTTTTCTATTCCATATTCATCATTTATTCTACAAGTCTTGATATAAAAAATATGGCTATTTTTCAGTGAGGAATTAACAAGTATTAATGGTAGGGTCAGTGACCTAAACAAGGCTGCACAGACTTCACAAGCTAGTTGATTTGGCTTCTGTGATTTATGTAGCTACAGCATATTTAATTCTGGGATTCCTCCGCACCCGTGTTGTGTGTGTGTGTGTGTTTGCAGGCTTTTTAGAATTATTTACAGTTTCTTCCCTGTTATGGCACGTATATTCATACTTTTTATTTAATTAGATGCCAGGAGACCTGTGTAGCTAGAGATGTCTTCTGGATGAAAGATACTAATGGCATGTCTGGTTTAAGTCAAAAATTTATAATGCTTGGGGTGGAGCCCTCCATGCAAAATTTGGAGCTATTTAGAAGAAGGTAGCTTCAATGTCTTTAGTTAAAGAAATGGGACTTGCTTATGCTATGCATGAAGATGGTACCAAAAAACTCCAGATCTCGCAGGAGACCTAGTGTGGTACCTGTAATGAAATTCAAGTTACTTTGAAATTTGTTTACCAGTTAAGTATTTGTGACATGCATTTTTGATACTTATGTTGTTTAGCCTGTGGATGGATGTGAGGTAGCAGAAGGGGTAGCAGAAGGGTTAGCAGAAGATGTTTTATGTGCAAAACTGAAATCATGACTTCCCTGCAGCACATATGGAGAGCTAAAGTCAAGAAGGCATGTTCACACTGTGTGCCATACGTGCCTGGTGCAGCAGACTGCCAGTTTTAGATGCTCTATCCTGGGCAGTGCAACTACTTCTCTCCTATCGGTGGTGTGTGAAGTGGTGTCTGACAGTCCAGATAGCTTGTTGCTCTCTTGACCTTTCAAAACTGTAGTAGTTGAGACAGCTCAGTCAAGCACTCCAAGCAGGCAGGCTGGATATAGTCCAGTGGCATTGTGGTAGGAGCCTTCTGCAGAGGGAAATCAAGGACCAAAAATCCTATTTCAGATTATCTGATCTTAATCTACTTTGATAATCTTTTCCAGGCATGATTCCTTCTTCCTTTCCTTCCCCCCTGCATTTGTTTTCCTCTTCTTTTATAGTTGAGGATGTGTGTTTATGTCTACTTGGGAATGTGTTTTTGTTTTCCAGTTGGCAGTAATAGAAGGTCTGGTGAACAAATTCAGAAACAGCTAATCAGAGCAAACCTATAATTTATTTTCATTTAATATTGGCTCCCAAGAAGTCTATCACAGAAACAGAATCCATCTACATCCTTACTGAGAACGTGGGCATCTGTCTTCATGAACATGTCTTCTCTAAATTATAAACAAGCTCTGGGCAACTGGACTGACTAAATGAAGTGCTGTTTGTTTACTTACAGTACATGTTAATTTCCAGATAATGACTTCAGCTGATGAATAAGAATTACAAAATGCTGAGGATAGGTAACTAAGGAATCATCAGTTCTTTTTTCAGCAAGTCCTTTATTTACACAGAAGCAGGTAATGATAGCCAAGCTTGTTTAATATTGTTTATTATTTTACGCATCTTTGACCAGATTAATGTCTAAGATTCTGCTGAGAGAAAATCTAGCAACACTTAGGTGTTTTCATTGCTGTAGCCACAGGAATATAGGAATCAGCCATTTTAAAAGCTTTTTTCTGAAAAATGAGAGAATAAAATCCCCAAGAAATTCTCCAATGCACATTTCATTGTACATTGTTGTTTACAACACAGTGTGATTCTGTAAGTTTTCATTTAACACTCATTGAACTTTTTGGTGTTTTAAATGCTTGAATTAGAGCTCTACAGTTCTGTTAGAGCTTACAAATCAGACAAATGGAGTTAACTAGTTTTAATACCTTTTTTTTTTGCTTTTTTTTAAAGGCAGTTTCTGAGTTTTTTCCAAATATCTATACAAATATTCTTATTAAAAATAAATTCTATAAATCAAAGTATTTGTTTATTGGTACTAGCAAGGCTTGTAGAAGTACAAAATGAGAGTGCTTCCTACTCACTTGACTGCCGAAGTCCAAAGGCAGATAGACTACTACAGGAATTTTAAGCAGAGGGAACAATCATAGCACAGTTTATAGGAGCAAGGCTGATATACTATTACTGGAGTGTCATAAGAACATAGTTGTATTTCAAAGCTATTCCTTTAAGTAGCAGCTAAATATCATAGGAAAAAGATCTCTACATGTCTTCTTATAAAGTTTATTTGTCCGAAAGGATGAACTTAATTTTTTTCTTCACTGGAAGTAGTTCAAGTTTAACTTACGTGCAGAGATGGGCTTTAAAGTTGACTTTGTGCTTAACTTTGTAGTCTTGTATTTATCTGCTTGTGGAAACAGTTCAGCAGGCTAGTTTTTAAGGCAAAATGTGGTGTAACTTCAGTGTTATTAATATGTTAATTATTCTTAGAATGTCTTTACTTTTTTCTCAAGTTTAGGAGATTAACAACTAAAATGCTTTGTAACATTGCAAAATTTTAGATTTTTGTAGACTGTAGATTTGTAGATTGTCAAAACTCAATTAGAAAGGGCTCTGAGCAAGCTAATCTGGCTTTGAATCTGGCACTATTGAGCAGGAGGTTGGACTAGATGTCCTTTGCTCCAGATGTCTTCTCACTACTCTACTTTTTTTTCTGTGAGTCCATGCAGAGAATGCAGGTTACGTAGAAATCTTAAGGGCACCAAAGTAGAAATTCCCATGGTTTTTTATATTTTAAGTCTAAACTTACTCTTAGAAGCTTTCATCTCGTCCAGCAGTTGCCCATGATTTAGATCCTGTTACTGAAGGATGCCCAATCTAATTCTGAAATTTTAGGCCTCTGATCTGTAATTCATTTGATCCTTTTGTCTTTATCAGCATTCCACCTAAATATAAGAATACATCTATAAAGTAAGATCTGAAGGACAGAGGCTCAGATTTTTGTTCAAAGACAGTCAATTTATCATATGTATCATATTGTAATTTACACCATATATTTCAGAAAGTTGTGTTCTGTTTCCTTAATTCCTTCTAAAATTGAATTATTTGGATTGTGTGCTGTAGTTCTGTTATTCATTATATGGATATCCTGACAAGAACATGGGTGGCCTTCAGACATCCTTAAGTAAAATCATAAGGCTTATTGTACCAGGCTGTAGTACCATATGTGGAATTTTGATTTTGCTGATTAAAATTTTGCTTGAACTTAACAGTGAGAAAATGCTTTTTTTCTTTTAAATAATCACCAGACACACCTATTTCCTGATAAGTTGGTTTGCCTTCTAAGAGTTTTTCTTTGCATACATGTATGTTATCCCCCACCCCTGCTAGTAAAATAGATTTTTAAGGAAAAATTAATAATTCTGTTTAGCCGTATCTTGTTATTACCAAATAATGTTCTGATCAATTTGGATCTAATGGTTTGGTGGAATTTGCAGGTAAAAACATCTGGGAAATGATCTGTGTGGGACTGTCCTTGGTGTGGAGAAAATACAATCCAACTGATACCATTTCCTCTAGCTGTTGTTGCCTTGTCAGCACAGGAATAAAATTTGAGATATTTCTGTAATGAAATGCCTCCCAGTAAAATGGATATATTTAAAAAAAACCACAAATACAGCAAATTGTGCTGTTTCACTTAAGGCTATTTTAAATAAACTTGGACATCTGTGTCTGTAAGCGTGGTGGGAGAGATTAATCCTGCCAGTTACGCAACATGTTTTGTGGATCAGCTTGACTTGTGACAATTGAAAGTGTTGTTCCAGTTTTCTGATGTGAAGGAAATGCTATTCGATTTAAATAAGGCCTATTTTAGCCTAATCAAAGAGGAAACAAGAAGGAACTACTATGGAGATCATAGGCCATGATGATTTTGAAAAATAACAGAAAAAATGCTGACGCATTTTCAAATCATAAAAGGATCCATGCCTGCAGACAACCGGTGAAACACAAGAGGTTATAAAAGAGCACATTTGTGTTACTGTGCCAACTACAGCAACAAACATTTCCTTTTCTTCTGCATGACGAAAGAAAGAATAAGCCATAATTTTTGTTTTACGCTTTGTAAACTCAAAAACTTTGAACAGGAAGGGAGAAGCTAATTGTATGAATTACTGATGATTATATTATATTGCTCTCATATTTCTCCTCTTGAAGCCTTGTCTTTCTTTGCTACTTTGTCAAGGTGCTCCTCTTCTGAGTGATGTGGATGATGCTCATCATTCACCTACTTACTTTCTGCTGGCTCCTTATTCATTCTTTTTATCTTTAGGAGTTGCCTTACTAATTAGCACAGCAGAGCAGCAAACCCAGCAGCACCTCTGTAATATTTCTGTCCTTCAGCAGGAATCCAGCAGTGACACAGCTGATAAGTTTGGGTGGTAATTTCTCAAGCAGGAACTTATTCCCTTGTAAAGGAAAGTTGTGCTTATCCAACCTGCTTTCCTTATATGACAAGCTAGCCCACCTAGTTGATGAAGGGAAGCCAGTTGATGTAATTGTTTTGGATTTAAGTAAAGCTTGATATAGTCTCTCACAGTATCCTTCTGGACAAAATATCCAGGACACAGCCAGATAAATGCATCATGCAGTGGATGAGCAATTGGCTCACAAGTCAAGCACAGAGGGTAATAGTGAATGGGGAGACATCAGACTGGTGACCTGTCACTAGTGGGGTTCCACAGGGCTCCATCTTAGGACCTTGAACATCTTCAACATCTTCATAAGTTACTTGGATACAAGCCTAGAAGGGATACTGAGCAGGTTTGCAGATGATACAAAACTGGGATGAGCTTCTGGCTCCCTCAAAAGCAGGGAGGCCCTGCAGAGAAATCTCCACATCTGAAGGACTGGGCAGTCACCAAACATGAAGTTTAACAAATGGAAGAGCCACNAGACTGGTGACCTGTCACTAGTGGGGTTCCACAGGGCTCCATCTTAGGACCTTGAACATCTTCAACATCTTCATAAGTTACTTGGATACAAGCCTAGAAGGGATACTGAGCAGGTTTGCAGATGATACAAAACTGGGATGAGCTTCTGGCTCCCTCAAAAGCAGGGAGGCCCTGCAGAGAAATCTCCACATCTGAAGGACTGGGCAGTCACCAAACATGAAGTTTAACAAATGGAAGAGCCACATTCTGCACCTGAGATGGGAAAACCCTGGATGTATGTAGAGAATGGGGAATGAGATGCTGGAAAGCATTGCCATAGAAAGGGACATGGGGGTCCTGATTGATGGCAAGCTGAGTATGAGTCAGCAGTGCCCTGGCAGCCGGGAAGGTTAACTGTGTCCTTGGGGGCATCAGGCAAAGCATCGCCAGCTGGTTGAGGGAGGGGATTGTCCTGCTTGCTCTGAAGTGGTGCAGCCTCACCTTGAGTATTGTGGCAGTTTGTGGTGTCACAATATAAGAAAGATATTCAGCCATTAGAAAGCATCCAGAGCAGGGCAATGAAGATGGTGAAGGGCCTTGAGGGGAAGCTGTGTGAGGAGCAGCTGAGGGCACTTGGTCTGTTCAGGCTGATGAAGAGGAGACTGAGGGAGACCTCACTGCAGTTACAGCTTCCTCGTGAGGGGAGGCGGAGGGGCAGGCACCGATCTCTTCTCTGTGGTGACCAGCGACAGGACCCGAGGGAATGACCTGAGGTTGTGTCAGGGAAGGTTTAGGTTGGATATTAGAAAGAATTTCTTCATCCAGAGAGTGGCTGGGTGCTGGAACAGGCTCCCCAGGGATGTGGTCACAGCACCGAGCCTGACAGAGTTCAAGAAGCATTTGAAAAATACTCTCAGACACTTGATTCTTGGGGATGTACCTGTGCAGGACCAAGAGTTGAACTCAATGTTCTTTGTGGGTCCTTTCAAAGTCCACACATTCTGTGCTCCTGTGATTCTGTAAACAGGAGGAAACAGGACTTTTAACTGAGCATAACCACATGAGTTTAAGGACAGAATTAATTTTATTTCCAAACAGTAGAGCAGAGAGATAAAATTAAGCTTTAGCCCAGCTTTAACTGCTTTTAGTGCAGTTCCTGAAGAGAACAAATTCTCAGGGATGACATGGGCTTGTTTGTATTTTTTTGGTGAGAGTTAGCACACGTTTTGAAACCTTCAACCTTGCAGAATTGGAATTTCATTCTTGTGTCTCTCATCACTAAAGGTACTGAAGACTCTCTTGTAACCTGCAACTTGCTAGGGATCTATTGAATGCATTCTCTTTGTCCGAGAGATTTTACAAAGTTAATTCATCCTGGTAGCATCTTAGTAATGTCATTTTACAGCAATGTGAGGTACTGCTTGTCTTAAAATGTTTGGACAAGTTGACTGGTGTATAGCACACGTGAAATCTATAAATAGGGGTTTGCCCAATGTGTACATTTGCTCTTTTTGAAAATAATTCAATTATGTTTCAAAGGTCACAGATTCTTTTGGAATCCTGAACTCCTGAGTCCTGTATGAACAGGAGTCCAGGCACTATACACAGGGAGGTTGTCACAGCACTTGTTAGAACATAACTGCTTTACTGTGGCCAGTTTTGGTGCCCCAACAGATGAAATACAGTGAAGGGCCCCAAGAATGGTTGGATCTGGATCACTTGGCCTGCAGATACAGGCTGGGGGACTGAGACTTAATGGCCTGGAGACAAGATCCTCAGCATAACAAGGAGGTTATGAAAAGCCCAGAGCCAGGTTCCTCAGAAGCATGTTGTGGGAGGGCAGTCAGACATGTATTTTCTATCAGTATTCAATATTGCAATAACAGATGAAAGAGCAACCAGTGGTCAAAAATTTGGTGCACCATTTACAGATGGAAATGGCTCCGTGAGGGGTATAATGTAATGTGTCCTCCTGACCCAGCCAAAGTCTGCTCTGAATCAGAAAGCAGTCTGTTCCTGATGATTCTTTTATGTTTGGCCTTCTAGGTCTCAATAATTTTGGAAACGTGTTCAGTTGTTATCCTGGAAAGTGGCTGTTTTACTGTCCTAACCTTTAAATGTTCCAGAAAACAAACAATATTTCAGTGTTGAGTTAGAAAAGTTCACCACACCACGTGTTGCCTTTATGATTTCCTTTAGTTTTTCTTTTGAAATTCATTTATATTTTACTTCCTTTCAGTTCAGTGTCTAATCGCTATCACCACTTTCAGCAGTAGGCACATTTCTATTTCCATGTTTCCACTTCTCTTTTAACCCTTTCCTCTTTATTTAAATAGTCATTTCTCAGTGGTGCTAAATTCATAGTAGAAGATCTATTTTAGGTATAAAAGAAAATACATTTTGGTTTATTCAATATTATATACTATCATATGGTTTCCTGCAATCTTTTACTAAATAAATATTGCATATAGTCTTCACATTCCTGTGTCCCCTTGCAGATGGGAGGAAAACAGGGACAGGAACTTACAGAGGCTTCGGTCTTGTTTCTTGGTAAAGAGATGGGGATAGTGCTTTAAAAGTAATCAAAGTCAGGATCACAAACTCTTGTCTTGTTCTCCTTCTTTCAAGAGACAGTGGATCCAATGTATGTGAACAATTGGCATCACTCAGTCTATATATTAACTGGTATATTTTCATTTTAGAAGAAAAACTATGAAAATATATGCTGGAGAGACAGAATTTTCCAAGATTATTTTGATATATGATAGACAAGAGGGACAATAGGACTTTCTAGTGATTTTTCCATTGATGTGAAAGTATTACAGACTGTGTATTCTTGAAATCAGATTAGGATAATTGTAATATGTAAATGGTGAAAGGAGCCTCATCCTCTTGGTAAAACCACAAGTAAGTGTGCTTTGGTTTATGCTAGACCTGGTAATGGGTATAAAGAAACAGTCTTGATATTCTTCAAGCAGCATACAAGGATGAAGGCTGAAGCAAAGGATTAGCACCTGAAACCACAAGGTGTCATGCGAGTTCTGAATGGGCTTACATTTAGCTTATTGATGAGGATATGTGTGGCTTTTGTAGTGTGTATATCCTGAAGTAAATGATGCCACGTGGTGTGAGAGCTGCTCACTTGATGTTTCTGCCAGTATCAAAGAGGGGAAGGCTGTTGCAGCTGCTTAAATGACCATCAGATCTCCGAAAGACACCTAGGCTGAGTCACAAATGAACGTTTGTTTGATGGGCTTGAGCTTTCAGTAAGCCTGGCTTAGTGAAATCTAATTGATTAATTCCTTGGTCTTCACCATGCACAGCTTAACAAAGGTGTTGATAAGAAAACTCTTAATATAAGCAGTGAGCAAATTACAGTTTTATGCCATGAGAGTCATTGATTGCTGTTAACAAAAGATCATGAGTCGAAAACAAAATTTCAGTAGTAGATGATGGGCTGGAAAATAAACTCAACAGTGGACAACTAATGTATGACAGCAGCTTCTTCCAAGTGCATGATTGTCAGGCTAATTCATTAAGACATATGGAAAAAAAGATATTTAAACAGATGAACAATATATTTGTGGTATAGAAATGAACGGTAGCAAGCAAAAATGTGTATAAAAGCAGTCGTTACCTTTGAAAGCTGACAGTATTAGAGTGCTGGAACTTGCAGTTGACATTGGCATGGCTGAGAGCCTTTGGGTGAGGATTAAGGGACAAACAAACCAGATATCATCCTGGGAGTCTTCTGTAGGCCATTCAGCTAGGACAATGACAGTGATGAATTATTCTTTAAGGAATTAAGGGATGAGTCCTCAGCTTGCCAGATGTTAACTGGGATCACCACACAGCTGTCAAAAACAGGTCCAGGAGATTCCTAAAACCTCTGGATGATAACTTCATGATCCAGTTCCTAAGGGAGCTGACTAGGAAAGATGCCCTCCTTGATTTGTGTCTTGTTAATAGAGAGGGTCTTGTATGTGAAGTAGTGGTTGGTGACTGTCTTGGCAATAGAGCTCATGAAGCAGTCAAGTTTAAAATCTCTAGCAATAGAAGGAAAATTGCCAGTAAAGCTTCAATATGAAGAGAGCAGACTTCAGACTGCTCAGGGAACTAGTGAGTAAGGTCCCCTGGGAAAACACTTTTGAAGGTGTTGGGATCTATCAGTGCTGATTGCTTTTTGGGCACAAGCTCCTAAGGGCAAAGGAGCAGGCAGTTTCAAAATGTCAGAGGTCCATCAGACAAGGCAGAAGGCCAGCTTTGGGATCTAAGGCAAAAAAAGCTGGTGGAAGAAAGGTTAGGTGACATGGAAGGACTACAGAGATGGTAGGGCAAAAATTCATGCAGCCAAAGCTCAATTAGAGTTGAAACTTGCTAGAAATGTGGGGGATAATAAAAAGTGTTTTTAAAAATATTTTTATAGCAAAAGGCAGTCCAGAAATAACACTGACCAGTTACCTCACAAATAATGTCATAGAAAAAAGCAGGGATGTTTAATGTCCTTGTGGGCCTCCTCCAACTTAGGGTATTTTATGAGTCTATGAAATAGTAAAATAAAGACTTCACGTACATGCTTAACATCAACATTTTTAAACAAGGTAAAAACCAACCAAGTAAGCAAGCACCAAACCCTCCATTTTCTGTCTGGAGTAAATTAAAAATGTTCAATTTGAAAACATGGAAGAGATTATACGTATAGAGATAATCTGATAAAATTCACAGAAAATATTTTTTTTACTTCAGAATTCTCCATTGCTAGCAGAATTTCATGTTGAATTTTCAAGGGAGCTATTTTTAAGTATGCAGAAAATCTTAATGACTTGAACCAAAATCCTAGATAAAAATATACTGACGATCTGGAACACAGAATCTAAATTGGCACTTTTAACTGAGCTGAGACAAATTGAGATGATGGTTGCCATGCTTTCCTGCAAATTCTTTCCTTTTCTAGTTGTCTTCCTGCTTCGTTGTTGACATCCCAGATGTGTTTTCCATTTTTCCTCTTTTTACCTGTCCCCTTTTAATTTTGTGGCTGACCCAATCTTTGTCTTTCTCCTTGTGCTCTTGTATCAACACAAAGCATTTTATATTCTGAATTTTTTTTGAGTTGTCTTTCTGAAATTTAAAATCCTTCCTTCACCATATTTGCTGTTTTTTAATTAATACAGTCAAAAATTATATTTTCTTTTTTCCTGAAAAACTTTCATTTGTAACCACCTTCTACCCCAGTAAACAGCACCACAGGTCATCTTATTGTTACTAATAAGCCTGGGTTACCTTTACCTGAGGACTTAAATATATGATAAAGCTACTGGAGCTTTCAAAAATTACCATGAATCAGCCAAGTTGTGTTAATATCCATGTGTGTGCTGACAGGCTGAGACAAAAGTGAGATGATTCAGGTTCATGCCATTTGCAATCACTTCCTTGGTGTATTTTTCTTCCTTTGACACCTGTCTCTGAGTTGTTCCACTGGCAACATCTTAGCTATGTCATTATTCTGACATTTCTTTATAGCTCAACATCATTAATAGTTTAATGCCATCCCCTAGATCCAATTACTTGTCTCCTTTAGTTTGGGGGACTTTTTTTGTTTTATTTTTAAAGTTCTTAATTATGTGATTTTATTGTTGATGAAGCTTGGAGACCTCCTTCTATTCCTATCATTGCCCTCTTCCTTAAAGGCACTTTATTTCATACATGTGAGGATCCCTCTGTCAGAGTATACAGAGCTACCAGATTATCCTCCTTCAGAGGCTTTCACAGAACTAATCTCTGCCATAATACATATAGGAAACTTACTTAAAGAACTACCCACTATGGTTATGCAAGAGATGATTCATGATACTGGTATTGAATATTTTAAAATGCCTTATTTTCCACTGCATTGCTACCTTGATCATCTTCTTGCTCCTTTTTGTTTTTTAAAAAAATAAATAAATATTTTTTCTATTTGTATTATCTCAGCCTTTAGATTACAAGCAGGGTTTGTCATTCACTTTGTGACTGTACAGTACCCAGTACAATAGGGTCTCAAGGAGATTTGGGGAAAGTTTGGTGCTGACTATGAGGGCTTTCTCTGTTTGTTTGTTTGTTTGTTTGCTAACTAGGCTGAGCTCTGCAGCTGCATTTTTGCATATTGCCAAAGTTTGTCTGAAGGGTTGCTATGAAAAGAGCATCATTCCTCTAAAAATACCTTTCTGCTCATGCTACTTTTTCACGGTGAAACCACAGAAAAGGAAACTTTTAAACTAATGAAATGTGAGTGAAAATATGTGGTTTTGCTTGGTGTAGGGGGCTGTTTGGGGTTTTTTGTTTTGTTTTTCCTAATAAAGTACCTGGTGCAACTGTTTACATGGTTCATGAATGCTAAAATCTGGACTTCTGCAAACCTAAGGGCTATTTAAAAAAACTCTCTGCTTTCATTCAGTTGTTGATTGGATTAGCACCTTGGAAACAACTGTTAATGTTGATTGAAGCTGGGTGCTTCAATGAAGCTTGCCAAAGTCATGTTAAGGGTAAAGAGACAACTGGTTTCCTATATAATCTGTTTTTAATCACATTGCCACCCTAAAGCTTCCAGCTCTTTTAGAAGTTGAGGCCCACTATTTGGACATCCCTTATGGCTGTAGATGCCATAGCAATGTCATACACTTCAAATATATATTGCAAACAATTAATTGGATTAAATCTGGTCTTTCTAAAAAAATTCTACCTTCAAATAATTAACTTCAACATCCATATGACATTGCATAGCATTCTCAGAGCAGCATTTTGAGTTTTCTTCAACGTAATTCAAAATAATGACATTGTTTGGACATCTGGAGAAAACTTCATAGATAAGAAATTTTCATGTTCACCACCTGTGGCCTCTGCCAGACTGAGGCCTCTACTCGTGGTGCATTCGTGGGAGTGCTTCTAATGTCTGTGTGGTTCATACTTTTCAGATTGATCAGTTTATGATGAAACATATGAGGACAACGTTGGAATATTATGGTTTTCCAAAGTCAGGTGTTTCACTTCATGCTAAAGTTTGACATTTCACATTTTGCCTTCATTCTGAATCAATTTTAAAAGATTCTAAGTGAAATAAATATTTAATGGAATTTTTTTTTATTTCCCATCATAGCACTCAAGAAGTAGTTACATATCACAAAGACATAATATGCCATCTCAAATCATGTCCTAGCAGGACATCTGATGTCATTATCACTTCTACAACAGGACAAGAAGATAAGCAGTTAACAATGTCTCCGTATACATTCTGAATTTTGAAAGGAATTATTCATGTTATTGGCACAGTGAGGCCTGAGCTTTCCATATTCAAAGTATAAATCAGATGAAGACAAAGATATTTCTCCTTTTAGATTTAAAATTCTCATCAGCATTAAATGAATGAAAAGATGAAATATATATGTTGGAGAAGACCACAATAATATAGATGAATGGTTTTATATGTATGTGCAGTCATATCTATTTCTTTATTCCTAGTAAAATCTTGTTGCATGTTTGCTTACTGCTTCACGCCTTCATTTAACAAATAATAATTTAAAAAGCCTTTGCTTGAAGGAACTTGTTTGATATTTCTAAGAAGAGAATTATTTGAGAATATTCAGTAATTTTGAAAATCATCTGTTCTTATGATATGTAATTCATAAGTGGATAACCCTGTTAAAGAGGGACAGTACTCAGAGGATTGCCTTTATTTTTTATGAGAAAGACACAATATAAAGGCCATCACTGAATTGGCAAGAGTAATAATAGCTGTATTAACCCAGTGAGAATTTATTACTATACCAGAACAAACAAATCAAGAGATTATACGCTATTAATGTAACACTGCAGTCAAAATCTGCACTTAAGCTCCAACTGTACTGACAAAAATTAAGTGTGGATACAGAAAGCTAACAAGAAAAATAAGAGGTCTGGAGGCACCACCTAATTCACCTAAGGAGTTTCTACCTTCATGTAAAAGGAAATAAATAGTAAAACCCTCTTACCTGAAGGACCCAGTCTCCTGAAAATGATACACTTCTACAATTGTAAAAATATAAGACATTTATGATCTTGTGGGAAAAGGAGCTCATATATGATCACATATGACCCCTAGCAATGTGAAAAGCAAGAGTTTGCATTATGAGAATAGCTCACAGAAACTAATATAATAAGTTGTAAGACAGTTGATAAATATTTGTCAAGCATGTTCTTAAAACAAGAAATTGTTTCTTGAACAAAATGGGTTTGTAAACCTGCCAAGTAAGGAAGAAAAGAAAAAGAAGAGTAAATAGATGGAGTAATTATTAGCATGGCTTATCTCACTTTTATTAGACAGTTTCCCATGAAATATGAGGAATTTGGGGCTACAGTAGCATATATTGAATACAGCAGCTCTTCCATATTGCAGTGGAAGGAGATAGAGATCTGCAGAATTTCACAAAGATTGAATTTCAGAAGCTCTTGCAAAAAGAATCCTACTGTTCTCTAGAGCAACCCCAAAATCTTGAGTAACCCAGGGACGAAATGTAGTTTCCTTGGTTGTCACGAATGGGTAATGCACATCCACTTGCCATTATTTTTCTTGAATAATCAAGGTGTTTCTATTATAGTTTCATCATAGTTTTTATTTAAGTTTGATTTTTTTTTCATCTTAAAGTGATTGAATGCTCATATAAAAATACTCAGAAGTTTCTACAATGTTTGGTAATGAAATAAATGTAATTGTATGCTATCCCTTTTCTTGGATTACCCTGCTCTAAAGCTTTGATTTTTTTCCGTATTAAAGAAGCAAAGAATCTTCCAACTTCTGCTTTTCACAGAAAATTTACATGACCGTGTCCATCCCACTGGGAAAATAAATGTAATGTTGAGTTTGATTCATGCATTTTGTCAATATAATTAAAATAAATTGAATCATTATGATTTTTTGGATGTTTGTTGGGACTCTGGCCAACAAAAGACATGACCAACACTGTAAATGATCTCTGTGGCCTAGAAGCTGAAATTCCAATTTTAGCAATTCTGGCCTGATCCAAAAGACATTTTGCCCCCTTAGGGGAGATAAGAATTATGTTACTGTGCTTCATGAATTTTTTTATAGGGCGAGGACCAGTTAGGCTGCATTGCTTGTGGACAGCAGAATGAAGGGTAGTAAAAGCGATGCTATGCCACTTCATCAGTGACAGATATGATGTGCTCCCCATGGAAGTGCTGTATAAAGCTAACATCCACACTGTCCATCATATGATTGCCGTGTCAGGCTTAATGGCTGCTTCGTTTGTTTTCCTCTTAAAGGTAGTGTTGTTTTGATTTGACTCGGGAGGCATTTTGGTTTTGAAGTCACTGTAACATAACAGATATATCTGAATACCTGAAAAGTAAAATATCCCTTGGAGAATAATCCTCTGTCAGTTCAAAGACAGCTTATTAAACTCTGTGCTGTAACTATTGCAGGCGTCAGGAAAGAAATAAATAAACCATTTGGAAAGTTAAAAATTAGCTTTATTTTAAACCGTGGGTTCAGTAACAACTGTTGTTTGTTTTAATAATAGTGAAATGTGGGCTGCTGCATCACTTGTGATGGGCAATTTCATTGTTATACAGACACAAACCACGGTAGGATTCAGTCCTTCTTGGGACATGCTGACGTACTATCACATGTGTGTGATCACTGTTTTCATATGTAAGCTCTGTTGCTATTTCTCTTATAACCGTGAATTTATACTGGGGGTGGGAACTGCAGTCACCTACAGTGATCTTTTTCAACTAGAATGTTGCATGCCCATCAGTAAATTGTAAATGCTGTAGGAAAACATGCCTTAGCATGTTACTCGCAGTTCAGTTTATTAAAGGGTAGAGAGTGACTCTGAAAAGCAAAACAGACATTTAATGGTTTTTTTGCTTTTGCCATATTAGGATCTAATATTTATGTATTAAGTGGTGTTGCTGTTATTCTTTGATTCCTTCCTCTGCTAATGTCAGAAAAAATACAAGCAGTAACCAGGGGGTTAAATTCCCACTCAACAGGCATATTTTTGGGTTTTGTATGGGAGCTGTGAGTAGAGCTTGGCGCTTTGCTCAGTGGAGGGCAGCGTTGCGTGACAGAACCAAGAGTCCAAGGGAAATGTGGCTGGCAGCAGACATACATGATGGGAACGAGACGCTGTACCAGCTCTTCCAGTTTCACAGAGACCTCGCGTTTTCCAGCTGTTTACCCTTGAGATGTAAAATGGCAATTTGGCATAGGCTAACAGCCCGGTGTGATGTGAGCATCTGCGTAAAAGGCTGCACATATGGAGCATGCCCAGTGGTATGAACAGCCTGTTACCCCACCCCCAGCCAATCTAGGAAGAGATGAAATGAACTTTGCACTTGCAAATGTCACTGAATACATTTTGCACAGGATTTTAAAAGGTTCTCTTACAAGCACTATTTTTAACAGCCAAATCCGCCCCCCAAAACAGAAAGGAAAAAGCCCTAGGTATTTTTCTGTGATCGATCTCAGTTTATGATCAACTGAAGCATCTCTCACAACATTTACCTGAAGCTGTTTTTATTTTATGTTTTTATCCTTCGAGTTGAGATTTTTGAAGGTGGTCTGGATTTTTTGGGAATGATTTTTTTTTTTTTTTAATTGGCATGAGAAAATTTGAGAATTTAATTGCAGTAGAGTACTTGGAAACAGTGAGGCTGGAAGCTTGAAAGGCAGAGGGAAGAGAAGGAAGGCTCTCACAGCAGAGCATGGATAGGAAAGGAGCTGTGATTCTGCAGTGCTCAGTGTGCACATGTTTTATGAGATCAGTGCCGGGCGCTGCAGCTGCGGACAGTAACTGAGCTGTCTGGCTAATGAAGGCCACCTGGATCAGGCTTCTGAAAAGAGCCAAAGGAGGACGTCTGAAGAATTCTGATATCTGTGTAAGCCCTGCGTTTTCCTTATCAGCTTATATCGTATGTATTGCAGAGAGGGAGAGAAAAAAGGCGGTGAGGAGAGGACAGTTGTTTTCATTCTGATTGAATTAGCGGAACTCTACTTTGTATGCAGGGAGATGCAGAGGGAAAGCAGAGCTGTCATTATTTATAGAGCTGTTCTGGCATTGTGGCTGCTTGCTTTGTGGCGATACGGGGACATGTGTTGAGTCCAGACGGATTTTATTAGTTGGAAGTTGATTTGTGGTCATTTGCATGTTTTGCTGAGGGGCAGAGATGCATATGAGCCATTTGCAGTTCTGATGGGGAAAGTGTGTCAGGTAAAGAGGCTGCCCTAAAATAAAAATGCATAGCAGAGGTTAAATCTCTTAGCAGTGATATTGTGTAATGGTAATTATTGATACTGAATTTGCATTTTGATTATAAAAAGTCTGTTAGCTTGCTATTTCTGTCACTGTATAGAGTTTTAATTTTTATGGAGCCATCCTTGAAGCTGCTGTGTGCCCTTCAGCCCTGCACTGCACCAGTGCTGTAACTCTACAGAGCAACTGGCTCTGCTTGCTGAAAAGCACACAAATAAGAGTGCAGGGATAGTGCAGGAAATAAAACACTGGGGAAGACACTTGCACTTTTGGAAAGTTTCCAGAAGGCAGTATTTACCTAGGCATAATTTCTTCTAAGTGACTTTCCCTTTTGAGCAGTTACTCTGTTTTCAGGGATACAGAAGTAAGAAAAAAGGCAAAGTGTATAACCACTTTTATTTTTTTTCTTAGTTTTTTTAAACATCAGACAAACTCGTGACGTTATTTTTCCTTCTGTTGTGCAGGGTTCGGCGGACTCCTACACCAGCCGTCCATCTGATTCAGATGTATCTCTGGAAGAAGATAGGGAAGCAGTGCGGAGAGAGGCAGAGCGACAGGCCCAGGCACAGCTTGAAAAAGCAAAGGTAAGGTGTTGTTTCATGTCACGAAGTCATAAAATGCTCAGCTTTCAAGTGGGGGTTGAAATTGAAAGATCTTTGTGGTCTCTTCCAACCCAAACCATTCTATGATTCTTTGACTGTTATCTCATCTGTTATTGATAAAACGTTTTTTTTAACATTTTAACATATAGATTAGACCTCTTATAAACATACACTAGACAGCAGGTGAAACTATATGTTCCATGAAAAATCACTTGGAATCAGTTTTCCATTAAAGGCACTTGATTGACTTCTGTATTTCAGAACATTTCTAATTAAAGATATGCATTTCTTCTTTTATTAAATATATGCATTTTTTGCAGTATATAGGGTCAAAGCTATGAGTTCTTACTGAAGATGTTTTTGAAGATGAAAGTTTACCCATGCATTGCTGTGGCACTGAAAGCTTGCAGTTCTAAAAATCAGCCCTCAAACATGTTACTCCTCTCCCTTCAATGAAGTCTCAGTCCCTACAGATCATGTGTAAATAGGGGGAATCTGTTACAAGGGTGTTTTTTCATTAAGACTTCACTGACTTTCTTTACACTTTGTATGTTAAATGACCCCATTAGTAATATGCTGTAGGTCTTAAGATTTCTCCTACCTCCATACACCTGGCAGATAGTGTCAATTTAGTAAGAAAGCACTAAGATTCTTCTTGTGTATCTATCTGTTTTCCATGAGATGCATTTAGGACTGTGAAGGGTTTAGCAGTGGAAGCAAATGGGCTTGTTTTCCTTTTATCTGTGCTGGATCTTTATACTACTGCACCTGTGAAAATTGTGTTCGTCTTATTTGTTGTCATTCATTTATCACTTTATTCCAGTTTTTCTTTTCTTTGTATGCTACCTGACAGATTTCAGTGTATTACTGTTTTCCAAAATCTGTTTTTCTTTCTATCTCAACAGTGTATTTAAATGTAAGATCCCTCCTCAGATCTACCTGATCTGCATTTTTCTCTCTCTTTGACTCCCCTCCTCCATTTTGCCTTGTTTTTTATTTCTGTATCTCCCTTCCATCCCCCATTCCATTTATTTTTCCACTGCCAGCTTTGCCTCTGCCCATTTAGGCCACCTGTTTTACAGGGGTTCTTCAGAAATCCTTGAGTCCAGATCACTGAGCTGTGCAGCTGATCGTGTGGCGAGGACCAGCTACGTAAATGATACTGAACTATAATGCACAAGCAGGCATCTTCGTGGGCCAGAAAATCTGAATAGGGAAGCCAAAAATATTTTTTTGAAAATGTAATTGTTAACTGATATTTAATAGGAGCTCCTAAAGCAGCTTTTTAATGAGCTGCTGGAATGTGCCAACTGTAGGAGGTGATGAACATCTCTTTGAAGTTGGGTCTTGCTGTCCTGGGATCACTATAGCAGAAACTCAACAGAAGCAGCCCTCTTCTTCCCTTCAGCCTTGTATTTCAGAGGTACTGGTGACTGTAATCAGGAGTTTCAGTTTTTATCAGGGCTGGTTTTTGCTAGTTTGAGACTTCTTTACTCCTAGAAAAGATGATAAAGGCTGCCTTGAAATTCAGGTAAAGTTGTGCATTTACTGACAAAATTCAGAATCTTTAAAAGAAGAGTTGAAGTAATAGCATCTTGCAGACTAATCAGGGTAGCAGTGCAGCTCTTACTGCTGAGCTGATGCATCTCTTACTGATGAGTAAATCTATGTGAGTGTTGCTATGGGAATTTGGCTTACTGATGCTGGCTTGAATGCATGGACAGCCCTTATGTAATATTCATGACCTCTAGCACAGCTGCCATTGTAGTTTGTAGAGAAACTGCTAGCAGACCCTGACTTTTAAAAACTGTATTTCTATACATCAAACCAATGTTCCCACTCCAGCTGGCAGAAGATGTAGTTTCTAGGTCTGACACCGTCTGAA
Source organism: Serilophus lunatus (assembly GCA_013399895.1). Taxonomy (NCBI): domain Eukaryota; kingdom Metazoa; phylum Chordata; class Aves; order Passeriformes; family Eurylaimidae; genus Serilophus; species Serilophus lunatus. The sequence goes on along the minus strand of VXBA01000731.1, from coordinate 287,218 downwards.
ACTGTAAGACAACTTGTGAACAGTCAAAGTAGTAGAGGCTCTGCCAAAATCAACCTGCTGTAACAATGGGTTATTTCAATCATAGAAAAGACACCACAAAATTAGTTATTTAAATAATTTTTGCTTTAAAATGGATTAAAGTTGGAATTACATTTAACATTCAACTAGAGAAACAAAAATGCTAAAGTCATTCCAGACTGTAATGCATGGAAATCACTTTATATAGAGGCTGTAACAAAGTGATATTTAGTCTAGTGTAATATTTAAATTAATATTATTAAAGAAATACGTACAATTGGTGCTTATGTTTGAAATTAATATTTAAAAGTATGTTTAACCCAGTAGATCTAAAATATGACAGGGTGTGTTTTTCTGACATTATTGATAATTCAGTCCTTCACCTCCCTGAAATACAGTAAAATTAATGAAGCAGTAGCTGCTGGAGTTGCTGCCTGGCTCCTGTCAGCCCCCAGACCTGTTTCCTGCAGGCAGCAGGTTTTGCTGTCTGCTCCCCATGGCTGCCTCGCCTTTGCCCTGACCGACTTCCAGGCAGAGCCAAGTGACACAGCTGCTTTAACTTTTTGCCTTTTCCTATTGTGAGTGGAGGTGTTGATCCTAAATAAAATCATTCCAATTATATTTGTCACGGGAATTAGAAGAGGATGACACATGGGAATAATGCAGTGGTGGAGGAAAGATGATAGTGAATTAAGGGCACAGATAAAGAAACTATTGAACTGTGTCAGACAATGAAAACATTTAACGCTTAATGACATCCATTTTCCTTCCTCACAGCTAGGGAAAACACGTTAAACTGAAGAGAAAAATACAGTGATAAAGCACACAATAGCAAATTGTGGGATGATTTTAAGATTTTTGTAGAGCCTAAGTGTTTGTGTGACATGGAGCCAGAATGTAACAGGCATCTCTGCATTTTCCCAAAAAGGGAAAATAAAAACAAAAAAGCTTGTAAGGAAAGACGCATTCTGGCCACTTTTATTCATTTATTTAATACAAATAAATGCTTCTCTAGAAAATGGCTAAGTGTATTTTGCTGACTCACTTAGGCATGTGACTTACTGTAAGGAAGGTGGGGCCACGGAGTCGTCCAGGGACAAAAATTAAGATGCAAGTGATGAGTCTACCTGCAGGCCAGCATCTGCTCCTGAGGGAAACAGATCTTCAGATGAAGATTGAAGCCGAGATGAAATGTTCTTTGTTAGAACACTTTAGCAATAAAAATGCATAAAGGTTGTTTTTCTTGAGTGGGTTTTTTTGTGTTTTGTGGGGGGGAGGTTGTGTGTTTGATTGTTTGGGGTTTTTTGTTTACTTGGTTGTTTTTATGTTAAAAAAATATTTCCAGGCACTGATGATTTCCTCAGTATCCTATTCATAGAGCATAGCATGTGGCTACATCTAGCATAAAGAGAGAGGACCTGTGTTTTGGCCAAATGATAACAATACCCCAAATCTGAAGGCTTGTTTGGATATTTTACTGTATTTCCCATTTCCACAAAAGCATTCAGAAGCTGGAAAATAATTATGTTATTGTGTTTATTGTTAATAGTTAAAAAATTATCATTTCTAGAGGCAAAAAAGCTTTTTAGTTTAGAAGGATGATGATTCAAATAAATGATAGTAAGTAAAGGTGTTTTTTTTGGTCTGTTCCTTGCAAGTATTCAATTAATTATCCCTTAAAATACTGCACCGAGTTAGAGATCAAAGGGAAACTGACATAAAAGTATTAATGAGACCCTTAAATTCAGTACTAATTGAGCTAAAGTTTGTACATAAGAAAGGAGACTTCAAGAATGATTTTTGGCCCTCTCCAATGCTGGTAAAATCAATTCAGACATTCCATTGATTACTTTTGCCTCAAGCACTTCATATGTTGTGAACCTAGTTTTGTGCCTTGTTTCTTCTCTTCTGCAAAAGTAGCTTCTTTCTTCCCTCCAGTCTCTTTGGATTTTTAGGTCTTGCCTTTTATTTTTGACTCCCATGGCTTCAGAGCTCCTTATTCAGAGTCTGTTTTCAACAGAAATCTATAACTTACTTTCCACATTTTAGAAAATTATTTTTTTCAGTTATTTCTGGTACATTGGGTACTGAAAGTGCCAGTAAATAATCCAAGTTCTGTTTCTCTGGGACTAAGGGACAGCTCTTTGTTCTCTGTTAAGAATTGTTCTCAACATCCTTTGCTCCTGAAACTTTTTAAATGACTATCAAAATCAGATTGTGGTCTTTCAGAAATCAGTGATTGTGTTCATAATAGGAAATCTCAGTACCTCTCAGCTCTGCTTTGCTTGCAGTCCACCTAATGCTCCACTGCTTAGCATCCTTTTAGGAGACAGTAGAAATTTGTAATATTTGCAGTCCTAGTTTAAAATGCCATTTCAATACTTTTTATGTTAAGATGGTGAACCACTGAAATTTTGATACCAGACTTCCCTGAGACTGTCTCTGAGGCAGTAATATAAGATGACAAGTTTTGCTTTTTTGATGCGTGCTGTAGTAGTGGTGATGGCTTGTGACTGTGAGCAATAATGCAGTATCCTAAGTGTAATGTATTGTTTCCATGCACGGGTTGGGGACCACGGCTTTGAAAGGCGTAGCAGGCTGAGATGCAAGGCTGAAGGCATGAAAAAGATTGTCAGATGTAATTATCCAGTGCAGTGTGCCAAGACTAGTTATTTGAGTATTTATTCACTCTCAGACATGTTTCACAGCCTCGGAATGACCCCATGCTGTGAGCAGGCAGCTGCAAAGCTAGTTGAGGTATATCTATTGAAGCTGCAGTAGCATTTTTGACGGGCCAGAGCTGCCCATCGCCTTGATGTACGTCCTTCCATTATGTCAGCTTGTTACATCGTGGAGATTCTTTCTACTTTTTCTCAATTAAGAGAACATCATGGTGCCGAACAGCACCCAAAGCCATACCAACATAAGATAGTACTTTGTGTTAACTGTTGTGTAGGGTAATATTTTTTTCTTTGATTTCTTCTGGTTTGCCATTTATTTTAGAATACTTTCATTGCATGTTATCATTTAGATCACTAATGCTTTGTGTCAGAGTTGCTGAGATTGTATGGGAGCTGGCTCAGTGGTGTAGCTGAAAAAAAATGAGTTGTTGATTCCGAAACACAGTTGCGAATCTGGTTGTTGCTTAGCTGCAGGCGAGTTCTGCATTGCTGGATCTGCTCGAATCAGGTTGCAGATACTCTTTTTCTTAATTTTCTTCATTAATTGCTGCTGCTTTTACTTAGGACTGCAGCTTTGGGGTGTGAAGCCACTTCCTTTATACTGTCTGTGACCTATGTTTGTTTGGGGTTTTTTTTGTTTCTATTCATGATCTATTTTGTCTTCAATTAAAATGAATATGCTTGTTCTACACTAATGCCTGTCCTTATATTGGTTATTTCCCTGAACACTTTATTCGTTCTCAGCATTGGGCTTCATTGTTTGGGGGCTGGAATGCTTTCTTTCAGTGGGTTCTCATATAACCTGGAATCAAATGTCCTAGAGAAAGTACCCTCTCTAATTAAAAAACATCTGTCATCTCCATACTGTGATTACACAGTGATCAAATCTGTTTACTAAGTATCATTTCCTGTTCTACTTCTTGGGCGTGAGTAGAAAAAAAGAGTGGTGGGATATTAACGCAGCCTGCATTTAGTTACCTAACTCTAGACATTCTTCAAATAATAGCTAAAGGGGGTAAAGGAATAGATAAAAGAATAGAGGCAATACTGAGAATGAGTTTTGAGGACAAGCACAGATCTTCTGTCTGCTCTCACCTGCTGCTTTCACATGAGCCTCCTTCCTCCCATGATGAGATGTCTGCTCTGACTTATTCTGTATGTTTAAATTACCATGTAAAGGACAGAAATTCCAGTGGTAACTTTTTGTAAAACTAAATAATTTCTTTATTAAAAGATTTCTAGAAGAAATATTTTAACCAACATAAGTATTGTAAGCCAGGTGCAAACATCTGCACTAGTTTAAAATCTTCACCTGTACCTGGCAGGCTCAGCTGATTAGCTGTCTGCCTCTGCTACAGGCTGGCACGGCACAGGTTACAGCAAAGGCCCTTAAACCCTGAATGCCTGCATCCTACCTGTTGCTGCTGAGCCAAGCTGCAGATAAAGTGTGGTCAGGGCAGCCCTCTCTGTGGCTCAGCAGCGGTGACTGATGGGTCTGGGTGTCGGGGCTCATGCTGATGTGGGGGTCCACAAAAGCTGTTGAGTGTTGTAAGCATCATACTAGAGTATGAGAAGTGGCCTTGGAAATGTTCTCTGTGACTGCTGGGGAGTAAGCGTGGCATGGGAAAGGAGGAATTAACATATGCCTTTGCAACTGCTAAGTCTGGCGCAAAGGTGAGCACTTTTGCTGATGTAGATAGAGGTAGATGCTGCTGGTTGCTCTAAGCAAAGTAATTTCCATTTAAGACACACAGGACCCGGTTCATTAACTTTCTTAAGGGTTATAGAGTCGGATTTACTTTTGCCAATGTCTGAGGCAGTACACTGTAGCCTAGAGCTTTGCTTTTATCAGCAACTCTTCCAGTTATCTAGATACCATGGTTTTTTTAGTGGTTAACATCTGCCTTTTTATTTAAAAGAGAATACTGATTGAAGCATAGAGGGGAAAATAACAAATCAGGACACAAGCCATTGTTCAAGGTAGCTATAATGTTTGTAGTGTTTGATTTTAAATGTCTGTGGTTCTGGACCTGTGTGTGCTTATACATATATGTGCACATTTGATATATGCATATACACATCTCTGTGTACGTATAGGTATAAATTTGTATATATGTCTGCACGCATAAGATAACTATCACTGGTGACTTGAACTGACCATTTATACTCTACAGCTGGGAACTTTATGTTGTAAAATGGTTGTTTTATATACAGGGAGAACTGTTGTACAAAAGCATTAACTTGTGAGAAAATATAAAGGTTTTGTCAGAGAACAAAGTTATCCTGTGATCAGAGCTGATAGTGGACTGTCATGGACTTTTTGGAAGCAGGAATGAGTTGGAGTGAGGACTTCAGTGAGTGGCTTGCCTTGCAGAGGTGCCCTGGCTAACACTGACCCACAGAATGTGGTGCAGTGCCTTGGAGAAAGACGAGTTTGGACAACAAAGCATTAGGCTTTCTGCTTGTTGTGCTGAAGGAACTGACCCAATTTCTGTTCAAGCAGACACCCGGCTGATGTGTGTTATTATGCAGTGAAGTTCTTCATCCGCAGTGAAAACAAACCTCCAGACACACTTCTTGAGTCCTTGGCAAAGATAAGAATCCCTTTCCTTCTCACTAATGCAGACTCCCAAAAGAACAGGAAGAAAGAAAGAAAAAAAAAACAAACAACAAAACCCACAGATATCTATGGGTTTTGTTTATATGTAATAAGAAAAAAACTGGAAGGAAGCTCCAAAAATAATCTTTTTTTCTTCATAATTGCAACTTGTTTTATAAGATTACACACAAGATATCAATGAGTTCTGACTATAGGTAATATTAGAATGCTTTGGTACAAAATCAGACTGACATTAGATGCCAATTCAAAAACATTTCCTTTGGGAAGTTTAATATTTTTCACATAAACTAGTCACTGATTGTATAATACAAGAAAAAACACTAGGAGCCAAAAGTAATCCTGTGATACCTGGAAGGAAGATACTCTGTGTTCCCAGGCTAGGAACATTTTAAGTGCAAAACTCAGCTTGAACTACGAAGAGTGTCTGGATTCTGCATAATTCATAGTATGAGAGAAATTAATTAAAAATGAAGATTCAGAGAGCCCCCACTGATGCTTTTCTGGTTGCATTCTGGATGTGTCCTGGGTTATTTCTGGATGTATCTTACCAGATAAGATACATATTTTCAAGCTGATTTGATTTTTATTACATCTAGAATCAAAAATCCAGTTTGAAAACAGATGCCTTATTTTCAGTATTTTGAACAAATCTGCGTTTGACAGGTATGAAAAGCAGGGATGCACCCTATGGTTTGAGTTTTGTTGTGCAAATATACTTGTGTTGTTGATCTGCAAGTCACCATTTTTCAGTGACTAGAGGAGAAGCAAAGGGGAAAAATGTCTTGAAAGGGAAGATGAAGGATCAAACTGCAGCTGCTTTGATTATTTTGACTGGAGATGTCAGATGTTGAAGTCAGAGGAGAGGTGCACTTGCTGCTTTTTTGCTCCATCCATTCTGCCATTTATTTGAAAATTGAGTTTTAAAAGGTTATTGGATTATAATATTTCACTTGGGGTAAAATAGATGAACACAAAGCACCTGGGGTTACTCTGTATCCCTATCACCTCTGTCTGTCATAACAGAAACACTTCCTCGCTGAAATGAAAATGAGAACTCCTTGAGTACCTGCCATCTTGTAAATCAGCTGTGCTTAGTTCTTTTAGTAATCAGCAGTAATAAATGGCAGGAATTGGAAAGGAAAATCTATTTCTGGCTTTAAGTAGCAGTGAAATTACAGCTGAAAGTATCCTTCCCAGAGGAGCTGTAAGGGAATGTACTATGCTTATCCCAGCTCTCTCATTACTTTGACCCTTTACTCCTTTTTCGCAGTGAGGCATGTGACTCACCCACAAAATACACATTCTGCCCTGCCTTCTGCCCTGGTGTTTCCTGGTAGATTAGTCCAACTGAGATGTAACACAGACCCATCATGGAAGTGTTCAGCTGTGCTGCCTTCATAGTAGCCCTGGTATGTTTAACAGATCCAGTCTGCTGAGGCTGAGCATGGGCCTGCCTTCTCTGGATGCCTTCCAGTGCTTGAGATGCCTTCTGCAGGCACAGGGGTGTGACTTGTGACAGGAAGAGAAGCAATAGTAGTGTTTCCAGTTTCTGTCCCTGCTCAGTTGGCAGGGACCTGGGGACCCTGAAAACTCTGTCAGTTTGAGGCCTCGCATGAGATACACATGCAGAGCTGAGCTGGGGTACATGGTTATACATGTGTGAACTCTAGTGCAGTTGAAGTCTGTACTTGTTCTTCATATAGGGAAAGGTTCCTTCCTCCTAGATTTAAACTCTACTCAGCATGAAATTGCCAGATTAAATCACCCAGCATAATCCATATCCTTGCCATTTGCCTTCTAGAGCAAGAGCTTTTCTTGGAGTTAGGCTCAGTGCTGGGTAGAATCTCCAATGGAAGCTCTCAAAACGGGAGCTTCTCTTGGAAGCCTGTGATTACGGTACAGCCCTGAGGATGAGAGGACGTTAGGAAAGGGTAATGGGGGCAAAAGAGAGTTTTGGAAAGGAGTAGACACTATGTGGCTTGATTGACACAGCCTTGTTCTGTGATTCAGCTTGAAGAAAATCCAGTGGGAAGAAGAAATGGGAAGCTGAATATTGGCATTTCGAAGTGGGTTTGAAAGACTCAACTTTTACATTGTGTTTCTTGGACAGTGTTTCTCTTTTTGACTGTTGTGTCTCTCTGGCGGTGCAGTTTATGGCAGCGGCTTTGACTCCAAAGCATTACTGTAAGAAGTTTCCATCCACAGCTGCTCAGTTCTTTTGTTTTGGAAGGGTTAATCAAAGCCAGGTTAGTTAGGCACAGTGGATGCAGTGCGGCATCATCAGCAATGGTGTGCAGTGGCATGGGGATGTGGATGGAATCAGTGCTCCAAACCACAAGGCTGGAAAAGTGAGTGAACCTTTTCAGCTCAGAAATCCGTCTTCTGCTTTGTGAGGTGGGATGTTGCACTTAACCTGCCTCTGATCCTAGTTTCTGATACAGCAGCACATGCACGTGTTGTTGGGTGTTCAGTTGCCCGTGAATTTGACTGCTTTTCAGAACTTTCTTTCAGAAGCTGTCTGATGTGAACAGGGGCAGGGCTCCACACTTCTTACTTAATTCCAGGAAAATAAACAAGACATGAAAGAGTATGAAACAATATATCTGTTTTATCTGCTTCGCTCTGTCATAAATGGAGAAAATGTTATTTTTGTTTCAGAAATTACATGTTTCCCTGTTTCTTCCTGAATACCTCTGGCAAATACAGGCTAGAAATTTTTCCTAATGCAATCTGTTGGATAGCTGTGTTCCAACTGCCTTTTCTCCTTGAACTTCAGTGTGTGTTGCCGCAATTTCTCTGTATTCATGAGCTATAGGCTCTCTACCACTACTGCAGGACTGTTGCACGCTCAGGTGAGAATGATGACTAGCATAATTCAACAGCTGGAATATATAATATAGGTGCCATCCTGTATGCATCTTTCATGTTATCACAAGGACAGTTTTTGATACCTTTTTCTGAGTTTTTTCCACCACTGAGTTGCTGAAGGTCTAATCATTGATTCTAGACACCGTGAAAGCCTGTTCTTGTACATGACTTCCCACAGAGTCTCCCTATGTGTTTTAATTCTGATTTGAAGTTGTTCCCACCATGCCCACTAAAGGAAACTCCTTTATGAGAGCCTGGAGTTGCAGAGATAAAAGGCCACTAAATGCACTATAACTTGTATCTTGTTCTCAAATGTTTGTATAAAACTAAAACTCATCATATGTGCATCAATAGCATAAGTTGTATTAATTGTCAACACAGAAACACTTCTCTTTTTGAAAAACTATAAAAAATATGTTCTAGTGATACGGTCAAGTTTCTTGTGCCTCTATGCAAAACAAAATAACTTCAAGTCCTGAATTCATTTATTTGAAGTGATGTATAAAGCATATGTTTGTTTTGTAAGATACTTCATTTAGGTGCTTATATATTCAGCATCAGTAATGCTATGATATCTGAACTGTCTGTTCTGATTCTCTTTATCCATATAATAATAGTATCAAGCTCTAGACATCATAAAAGAATACTATGCTGGTTCTTTTAAACAGATCTGTTGATTGTCTGTTGGTGTGTTGGTTGTCATCCATAAATTTATTTTCAGGAATTTCTATAAACCACAGCAAATTCAGGAACCTCCATGTCAAAACACAGTTTTTTCCTCCTGTTAAAATTATTCGTTCTGTTTTGAATGCATTAAGTAGAAGATACCAAGTGACAAAGTACACAGAAGGATTTATGTCATAAATAAATCTCGAGAAAAGTTCATGTAGTGATCCCTCCTCCAATTCAGGGCTAAGAAATATCTAAGCATTTAGGAGAAATATGGAGGACCTTAGTTGAATACCATTTTTCTTGATTTGTATCAGAAGTTAAGTTAGTTTCTCTTGCTCCAGGGCTTTTTTCAGTCTTGTGGAGCCATTCTGAAAGTTTAGGTGGAGATAAAAGTGGAAAGAGGCCTTAGCAAATCACTGAAATCTGTTGATGCTCTTTTTTCAGTGTAAGAATTTTGAATGGAAATAAAAGATAGCGTCTTACAATATTTTGGAGCAGTTCAGAATTTAAGTTGTAAATTAAGCAACTAATCAAGGTCTAAGAACATAAATTTATCTTGTTCAAAGAATATAAATTTAATTGATGAGTCTGGTCTCACATATTCATTCCTGGAGAGTCAAAATATGTGTTTCTGTAGAGTTTTGTCAATTTCTTGCAGAATGCTAAACCTTAAAAAATACTTTTTACTTCTCACTGTTGTAGTAAATTTTTGCTCAAATAAAGACCTTGTATACATTCAGTATTTCTTGTGACTTCGATTCTTCACATTTTATATAAAGTGTGACATCTTTAGTGAAGTATGAAGTCTTTACACAGTAGAAGGAAGATAAATTGCTGAAGACTTAGCAAATTGATTATGTGATTTCTTTTAGCAACCGTTGAATAGCTGCTGTGTGTTGCTTTATACTAAGGACAGAAACAGCTTTAGCAAATACTGGGCTCTGTGTAAAATCAGTATCAAGCATGCATAGGAGAGAAACCTTTTGCAGAGGTGGGGGACGCACATGTTCTTGCATAACAGTGTCAAATTTAGCAGTGAGTTGAATAACACCCAAAGAAATTTTATGCGTGGAGAGTAAGGCTTCTCTAATTAGCTGTAAAAGGCCAAATGATGGGTACTAAACACTGTATTATAGCAGTAGGCGTCTCTGCTGTAATGCATCCACCACTCTATCATATTTAAGGGACTGCTGGGTGTGGTGGTCAGTGGTGTTTCAGAAAACACATTAAAATAATCATAACACTGCTTCACGGTCTGCAGAAAGTTGTTTCATTTGGAAGAAGACAGAGGGGACAAAATTTCTCAGATCTTCTTTAAATGTTCTGCAGATGTTTCTGATCTTTTCCTCATCTTGTGTTCCCTTCTGAGTCCCAACACTTGCTTCCTCAGTGTCTCTCCCTCTGGGGATGGCCAAGAGAAGCTTTAACACCAGACTCTCCTTCAGTCTGCTTTTAGAGGTAGAAAGCATCTAAATTGCTTCCACTGCCTGACCAGTAGCTCAAAGATTTAACATTATTGCTAAAAGCCAACTCATACTGGCATGTGTAGAGCCAGCCATGGCCAGTGGATGATGCTGAGACCCGTATGGACACTGTCTTGCTCCCAGCGTCTGCTTTGAGACCTGGCTTCAGACCCCCTAAAGGATGAATTTCTTGGATTAGCCTAATTGCAAAGCAAATCTAATAAATCTATTTAGCAACACATATACCATGTTTGAATTATTAGTTCCTCTCAGAGTCAAATTCAGAGGAATAGGAGATACATATTTTAATGTCACTCTAACACCTGAAAGAAAAAAAATCTGTTAATATATTAAATGGGCCCTAAATCACTCCTTCCTCCCTTAAGCAGAGAGGAGGTAGGCTGCATATGCAGAAAGCCAGTTTTGAGTAATATATTTTGTTTACTGTAGAATGTTTTAATTGCAATATGAATTCTGTATTCAAGCCTTGGCTTAGTCATTATATTTAGCCTAGTTAAAGTAGAAGTTAGCAGATAGGCTTTTGCAATTTTTTTAAAATTACTCTGATCAGTTTAGAGTGTCTATCAAGGCAGGCACTTATGACATGTATAATGTATGTATGCAAATAATAAATGCAGGTAAAGAAATGAGCCTGCACTGACTGTGAAAGAAGTCTGTTACTAGGCTGCAGCGAATTTCTGCGCATTAAATAGCGAAAGAAATTCTTTCAACTTTAAATCAAAATGTGGTCCAAGAAGCTAAGTGCATTTATCCCACAGTTCCTTAAAGACACAAAGTCATCAACCAAGTAAAGCTTACTTTTGAAAAGGAGCATATTCCAAATATACTGTATTTAAACATGTTCCTAAGTAGAATTAATTTACAGTTATTTTTGTTTTCTATTAGACTGCACTTATCTGTAAAAATTAACACAGTGTCTTCTATAGATGAATGTTGTGATTCAGCTGTCATGCTGGAACAGTTTTTAGGTGACAGCATGGTGAAATAAAACAGAACTAATAGAGTTAAATGTAACCTAATGAGTTAAAATAGCTACTAGCAGTATCAGTTTTGTAATTCTCTTCATCCCATTGCCATCCAAGTTGTGGTTTGGGGCCAGGAGAGAGTCTGCACAACAGGAGAATGTAAGCTGGGGGTCAGAGGAAGACAGCATTTAATTTTGGTGAGAATGTTGGATGAAATGAATTCAAACTATGCATAACGCCATGGCTGAAGGTCATTCTGAATTAAGAATTCAGTTTCATTATTAAAATACCCTTGAAAGTACATTTTAAAAGACTTCTGCTTCACTTCATAAAATACGAGTACGTGACATCTGATGCAGGGCCATTCATCTCACCCCTGTATTTCTCAAAAAGGTCCTTTATAGAGTGGATAATTAATTTATATTTAGACATGAAATGACTAGTCCTACTTTATCTGAAATGCAAGGTTTGTCTAGATTTCATTAGATCCAGATCAGCATCTTGTAAGACAACTACAACAGTTCTCTTTGGTTGTGGGTTTACCCTAATTTTTTCCATCTCTCTATATATTTTACCTGTCCTCTTACTCTCTTCAGATTTCTCTTTTCCTCAATTTCTCCTTGTTAATCATAGTGATGAGGTGTCGATTCCCAGGCAGACTGGGACCTTCTCTGTGTGGCTGGAGCATCTCTGCAGGAAGGTAGAGATGCGGGGGGTGAGGAGGGCCTGGGAGCTGCTACCCGTCATGTGGAAAAGGAACCAGCCAACCCAGTAAGAAAATGTCATTTTTGCAAATCTAGAAAGCCGCCTATTGTTTAAAGAGAAGAGAGGAAATTATGAGGGGAAGGCTATGACCTCCTTTGCAGAAATTCCTTCATTGCCCCTGGTTGTCTCCTCAGCTAGGGAAATAAAACAAATTTTGTAGACAACACACATCATTGTCTAGTCTAGTTGCTGTGGTCTTTCTCAACTGCCTTCATTCATGTGTTTGCCAATCATTTAGCAAGTTGAGTAAAATTCACAACACATGAATTAAGACAGAACAGGAACTTACTTCTTTTTACCACAGTGAGAAAAGGGATCATTGAATGTGTGATTCCTTTCCAAATGCACACTTGTATGATTTCCTTGCAGTTCTTTGGTGGTTTTCTTTTTAAGAATCTCATAATGAACTGAGCATTTAATCCATTCCAGTTGCTTTTCTGTAACAATCATCCACATTTTCTCTAAATTCAGAATGTCTTTTTTCTGAAGGCTATTTTTAACCTATGAAAAGCAGTTGTGCTTAATATAAGGCTTATATTTGAAAAAGATGGACACTTTTGTGTGATGGACACACAGAGTTAAAATTATGTGTCTGTATGTACATAAAGTAAAATTGTCTTCAAGAATCAACTCTTAAATCTTTTAAAAGTGGTCACTCGTATTTCAAATAGTAGATTGTCAAATCACACCTGTGTGGTGTCCTGTGTAGAAAAGTAGATGAATTCATATAAATAAATAACAGGTTTCATTCTATAATGTTAAACAGACTGTAAGTGTAGTCAGTAAATATCTCAGATTATACACAACTTCTTTCATTTGTCTGGATTCCTTCTAAAGATAGGAAACTTTTTTTTTTCCATCTCTCTAAGATGGCTTTAACTTGCTTCAGTGCTGAATTCTCAATGTGATTTCCCTGGCATTTCATAATGTTTTATAAATCAAAATTAGTAGCTATTTCCCTATCTTTATAAAACACCTCATATTCTACATAATCTGTAGGAAAAAAAGGGGAAAAAAGTTCCTAGTTTGATTTAGTCAAGACTTGTGTAAGGCTATAGGTTCTGCACACAGCATGAAGTCAGTGAAGTAGCATTTTGGGCTCAGGCTTTGTAATTATTGCTGCCTCTTTCTTCCTCTTGTTCTTACCCCTGCTCCCATTATTTAAAGACAGGTTCTTTTTTACATGTTTCTTTGCTACCTATATCTCTCTGGCTATATGCCAGCTATATACTCTCTCCTTAGCTTGCATTGCTTGCTAATGCTGAACAGTTAATGCAAGTCTATATTATAATCTCTGATTTCATACTCTGTTTTTTGCATGTATCTGAAATTCTCCTGTTTTGATTGTTTTTTTGGGATGGTTTATGTTTTGTGGTTTGTGTCTGTTTTTCTAGGTAAGATACCTCACCTCGTGTGCATGAATGATCTTGTGCAACATATGTGATGGATTCAGTGGAGGCTTTTACATGAACTTGTCATAACTTTGGTAGAGTCATAGTGACCACTGTCTTAATTCCTGACCACTTGCTACCTAAGAATCTTGCCTCCTACTACTTAAAGACTTGTTTTTTCCTGGGTTTCATCTGCAATCTTTTCATAGTTCTCTCATTCTGCCCTAATTTAAAAAAATACTGTAGGGTTTGGTTTTGTTTTGGGGTTTTTGAGCGATGTTCACTGCTCTTCCATCTTTCAGAAATACAGTCTGAAAACCTTTAACTTCTGTGGTACCTCAGATACCATTTCTGGTCATCCTGCATGTCTTAGCTCAGTCTGTTATGCAAGCATTGTGATTTATGGTGGATTTCTTTTCTACTAAGCCTGATTTTCAAGATTGGAAAACCTCTTACATGATAACGTACAAGTTACCATACACACACTCACAGATGCTCTATGCATCTTTAAGACAGTGAGTTGGAGATGACTTTAGGATTGCACTTTAGTGTGTTGATTGCAGTTAGATATTTTCTCATGCTAAAGCACTGAAGACTCAAAACAATGAAAGACCTGTAGTCCTGATTTTTGGTGCCCCTTTCTTGTCATGCATCATCCACTTAAAATGTTGTTGGTAGCGGTTTCAAAATCAGCTTTGTGCGTTTCTCAAGAAGTTGGTTGCTACTTCAGAGTCTGTTAATAGATTTTTACTGGAATTGTTTTTTTATTGGCAGGTAATTGCCTTTTTTAATAATCTTCCAATGTGTCAGACATTCTACTTTTCCTAGAAAATTATTGTTGGTTTACAGTATGAGAGTAGTACTGCTGTTGTTTCTTGGTTCTTTGTTTCTTTACTTGCTTGCATCCTTAAGGTTGAAATATTTCTTCATGTGCATTTTGTGTGTTGTGATAACAATGACTGTAAGGTATGTTGGTAATATTGGTAAAAGCAATAGTCCACATGTCCGTTGAACATCTCTGTACTTGATACCTTTTTTATTATGATACCTGTTAAATTATGTTCTTTTGTTTTGGTGAAAAACCACAGACAAGTTTACATTTCTAATATTTAAAGTGTGGGTTACCATTACAAATAATGCCACCACATTTTGTGTCTGTCGCATTTGCTTTTAGTGAGTTTCCCTTGCTGTGCTTCCTTTGTTTGTGGAATTTTTTAATGACAGAAGAATATTGTCTTTCTATAGAAAAGAAGGTGCAATGATTGCAAATCTAGTGGGATGTGAAGTATTAAACTGTTCGTACATCAAGCATATTTTTATAGATATCCCTTCAATATTACTAGATAATGGTGAGAGAAATGTTTTGTGTTTTCATGCCTTATTTATTGGTTGAATCTTTGAGTTTGCAAAGGTAGTGCCTTCCTTCACTCTAACCAGAAATATTTTCTCTAAGTTCACATAGTTGTCAACACCAACTTGCACATCAGGAGCCTTAAAAGGGGTCTTTGCTGTGCTGCATAAGCAAAATTTGTTGCAAGTTCTATTTTATGTTTGTGATGTTAGGTGGTTTGAAATATCAGGAGACCAAGGAGAAGTTTAACTGCAATGGCATAAAAGCCTGGGAAAATCAGCATTTCCAACTTAACCTTTTATAGAAAAAAACAGGGTTCTGGTACAACTTAAGAGACATGGGAATCACTGTGTCTGTTACTGGTGCATTAGATGTATTTTTGCATTTTTAGTTTACTTCAAAAAAATATAATTTCAATAATTATCCCATGTTTCTATAAGAAACCATTTTTCCTATACAACAGAAAAATGTTAAGTATTACCACAATGAACTTTGGGTTTGGTTCCATTTATTAGCTGTAGTAATAAAAAGTGAATGTATTTGTGGGTCTTGAATCTTGAAAAGAGTAGAATAAAGATATGAGAAATGTGATACTGAAAAGATTTGGCTGGATGCTCCTTGGACAGTTTTGAAGCAAAAATTGGAGCTATGTGAAAAAGAATTGTGATTTGATGGTGTCCATTCATCCACCTAAATTTAGCTAAAAACTTGCATTTTTTTTAAGTAGGCAAAAAACTTTTAGCTTTCTCAGTTGTAATCTGTAGAAAAAATGGGCCAGATTTCACCAGGTTTTGACTGATAGAAGGATTGGACAAAAGGAGTCACTTTATATGGAAAGCCAGGAATTTACTGTTAATTTACTCTAACAACTATTGTTATTCCAATTTCAACAGTTTAGAATTATATACACTTAAAAGGATATGCACACAAACTTTCTAATGTCTTCCCTCTTTTCCCCTCTACATCACTGGGTCCTAAGGCCAGTGGCAGCTGTTGAGATTAGGATGGGGGTGCAGTATCCTGGGAGAAGCCCAATGCTGAGAAGACCAGTGATTACTTCCTCTTCCATATAGGATCCATCATGGGTTGTTCTTGCTTGTCATCATGCTTTGGAGCTTCTTTGACCTTAATTCTTCATTACAACCAGAGCTGCTGTGTATAGTCTGCTTTACGTGTGCTAGTAAGTGTTCTTCTCCTTTTACCCCTAAGAGTGGGTTATGCATAGTGCCCAAAGTTGAACTTGTTCAATGGCCAGTCATAGATCATTAGGCAAATTTCTTCTCGCCCTTGGGCCCCCAGGTTTATTCAGGGCTTCTGCCTTCATCCCATACCTGGATTTCTTTCTGCTGCATTTTATTATAGGGATACAGACTATCCACTCCACATAGTTTCATTGTTTGTTTTTAGTCTTTATTAGTTGCAAAAACATATCTAATCGATATTATACAACACAGTTGTCCAGAAGTAAGCAAAAGCTAAAGCAAAGTGCACAGCAGTTGCCTGGACTTACATAATTTCTGTTAGGAGCAGAAATTATCTGTTAGGAGCAGTTCTTTCCAGGCAGGGAAGGACTAGGCCCTTAGACCTGTAATGTTGATTTAACAATAAGCTTGTGGCCTGTCACAAGAGACAGCAGCACTTTATTTCCTTGTCTCCATGACCTGTAGAGTGTTGGTGTTCATATGCTCCTTCACTTGCCAGGTGACGTATCTCCCATTTTCCCCAGTGAGCCTTTGAGAGGAGAAGATTTGCACAGATACCAGACAGGCATCATGGCAGCACTGAGGTCTGATGGCTGGGCAGAGTTTTATTTAGTTAAACCTGACAGAGATAGTGGGAGCAGAGAGAGGATGTGGTGAGACCCCTTTGAGAGAGAGGAAGGAGAAAACCACAAAGAACTTCCATAAAACAGAATCTAGAAGATCTGGGAAGTGTAGCTTGTGATGAAGTGGCAACGAAGGGATGGAAATAAAGGGGGAGGGGAAAGATCAGAGAAGGAAATGCAATTTCCCCAGTTGCAGACCTCAAGAAGTCACGAGATTAACACTAAAAGCAATGTCATATATTAAGTGTGCTCCTGGTTTCTGAGCCTTTAGGCAAGGTTTGAGAAATATTTTCAAGCCTTTTTTCACAGTTGTAAGGATTAGAATATTAGCTATTTTATTTTAATGACACTTTGGATTTTAATGAAATTGTAAAATTCTAAGACCATGTACTTTTAGAATAAGAACCAAATAATCCAAGACTTTAAAACTGTGCATATTGGCATCACTATTGCTTCCCTTGACAACATCATTAACTGACAGGGAAGGGACGGGGAAGAAATATGAATGTTCCTTGTTCACTCACCTTTGCAAACTGTCTCCTAGTGCATGCAACTATCTGTACGTTTCTTCTACATTTCAAATCTTCTCTCAATAACTTCAGCAAGTAACTTAGATACTCCACAACATTACTGCCTTTGTGAGTTCAAGGGTTCTGGGAATTAGTGTACACAGTGACGATAATAGGTGAAATATAAAATGATTAGTATCTATTTGAAAAAATTTTTTGTGACAAAGGCTATATATAGCCTCAATTTTTCTTTTATTTTTTTTTCTTTCTAAAATGAATTTGAACACATTGTAGAATGCATCTTTAAAAGATGCAAATGCCTCAAAAGGAGACTTCCATTTACCAAGAAGAAAACCAGTTTTGTTGTGAGCAGCCTTAGTGCTCTCTGTCCATTGATTGCACAGCCAGATTTGTGTGAAGAGCCTTACAGAAAAGCCATATAGCATCTAGATTTAGTCACTGCTGTCATATTTCTATATTTGATCAAGAGTTTTTATAGAAATACTCCTTTTAAAGTAATAACAGTGTCACATGGGGATTATCTCAGAGGACTGTTTGTATCTCTTATGGTTATGACCTAAATTATCTATATTTAGAGCACATCAGAGATCTGAATACCTGTGACTTCACAGTTTCTACTGTGAACTTCAAGTTTTAGTCAATCCCAAATGCATGCAAGTAGCAATATAAGCTTCTTTAGTGGGGCCTTCTAGACCTGTGCAACATTTTTGCATGGTAAAATGCTCCTATTCTTTAAGCTGGTTACACAAAGGAGTAAGAACAGAGAAAAACTGTTTGTCATGGTCTTAATCTATGCATGCTCAGTAGTTATCCTTATTTTGTATTATTCGGGTAAGAATTTGCTGTGTTAGTAATTTTGTATTATTAGAGAAGAGGCTTACCTTTTCCTCCTTGAAAGATGTCTTATTCAGGTTTTCTGCCTCACCAACTTTCCCTTTGAGACTGTTCTTCGATGTGATATTCTTTACATTTGAAGTTATATATGTGATTTCTTAATTACCCTTTGCGATGCTTGGTCATTTTTTTGTCCAGGACTAATGTAAATTGAAAGGCAATTTATGATTATTGCATTAAAGTAATGGCCTTTGTACTTGATAGGTTTTATCGTATTGGTTGCAAAGGTTACTAATGGAAATAATAATATTGAATGGAGGACAGTAACCCTGTTAAATTGGAATTGATTATATAGTCATCTACTTGGATAACAAACTGAAAATCAAGAATCTTGTATTAAATGCAAAATTGTTACTGGTGAATTAAAGCAATGAAAAAAAAGAGCCTTTTCTTTTTCAAGGACTCTCATTTGATTATGACATCTTCGTAAAACACATTTTTATTTTAAATTAGCAATAGATATTATTTCAAAGCAGCTGGTTTATCACACTTTGAAAACTGTCAATTAGTTATTTATGTCTCCCGTCATGATAGGACCTTAGAGGATACTTCACTATTGATTTTTGCCATATAGATTATTGTCTCTTAATGAGTTGTATTTCCCGTTGTCCTGGAACTTTCTGATGGATATAGAAGGTGCAGGATACCTCAGAGGCAAAATTAAGCATCTGATTCCATATGGGATTGGATAAAACTACTTAAAGGATTAATTTTTTTTTTTCTTTCCCTACAAAAGACTGAGATTAACTTTTTCTGATATAGAACAACTTCTGGAAAGTAATTGTTATTATTTATTCTTATGTAACTTAACTTACACTTTTCTCAAAGTCATTTGCTAATAATTTGACTAATACCCATGACTCCCTAATCCAAAACCATTTTTAAGCATCATTTGAGGCAATTAGTCTGTAACTTTTGATCAGTACAGCTTAGTTAACATCTGGAATAAATAAATGAAATAAAAATTCACAGTAGCATGATTTTACTTTTTATGTTAGAAAAAAAATTGAATAGAAAATTGATCAAAAGGCAGGGCAGAGAGGCTGGAGATCTGTCATTCATGAATTGCTTATACAGTAGATAGTGAATTGCTTCCCTTACCTTGTTTTCAGCAGCAGCCTTTACCATGCCATAATCAAGGTTGGGAAGCAGCCTCTCTCTTTTAGTGGAAGTATCAGCTTAGTCTTAACCCTAAACTGTCTTGTTGATTAAGATCCTGTATAGTATTTGCTTAAATAATTAATCAATGCACATACTATCTGTTCAATTTTGTACTTTAGCTGAATTATACAAGCGAGTGAGAAGAGGTGTTTTGTTCCCTGTGTGGAGGCATGAGCCTCCCAGGAGATTGAGCAGGCTGCAGCCTCCAGGAGCCACTGACATGGGGACACAGTTGCAGAGCAGCACCAGCTGACAACCGTGTCCCTTGGAGCAGCAGTCCTGGGCTTCCTCCTTTGCCGCCTTGCTGTTCCACAATTAATGTACTCCAATTAAGTTCAATAAGATTTTATAACCTGAGTTTTGATCATGAGAAATACAGTGTTTCCTCAGGTGTTTTCGCGGTTTGTACTTGCATTTTCACTTAAGTAATTTATTTTGCTGTAATTTGTTTTTGTCATGGTTTGCTGTGCTGTTCCATCTCCCATGCACATGCATGTGGAAGATGTTCATGCTTCAGTATACTTCTATAGGAAGGTTTTTTCAGGTACTACCTTGCTGAAAGGGTGGTGTAAACCCAAGAATGATCCTGGTCATTTAATTTACTGGGAAGTCTCATTAACTTCTGTTTCCCTGTAAAGGTAGCAAACTGAGTTCAATAAGGTTGTTCAGTGTTGGCAGGATGTCTAACACTGCAACCACAACATTTGGCTCAAAAACTACTGTTAATTTCCATCTTCTCTGAAACAGTGGAGCCAGGAAAAAGCAGGGATATGATACTGAATGGAAAGCAACAGTCAGTGAGAGTACTGCAGCAGTCATTGAGATTTCTGAGGAACAGGACTGCCAGAGTTAAAGAGAACAGCCAGGTTGAAAGGCTGAGGCTGGATTGGGCAGTGGAGGGGGATCATGTCCTTTCCCCACACAGCCTGTCAGCAAGAGAAGCAATAGAGTTTTTGGCTGCTGCTTTGCCATGGCTGGAGGCATTAAGTCAGGACAATGAAATCCAGGAACCCCTTGGGAACTTCTCTAAGCTGCAGAAAGGTCTGTGAGGACCAGGAGGATGCCGGTAGTTAAAGCTGGAGAGATCCTGGATGTCTTTATGGGAAGAGTGAAGACATTCTGTGTGAAGGGCTACAGTGTTCTTTTCGAGGACAAAACCTAGTGAAGTGAATAGGAGTGGCAGACCTGAACTGCTGTATTTTCATTGCTGTCTTCATTTATGGCTTCTGTCTTGTAGCGCAGTTACCGTGTATGTAGGTTGCCTGTAAAGGTGACAGAAAAATCGCACGTCTTTTATAGCATATGTAAAAAAAAAAGAAGATTTGGATAAGTCACAGAGTTTTTTTACTATAATGTTAAGATATTGTCATGTTGTCTGTTTAGAGGATATGCATTATCCTCTACCTCAGAGACTTGAGTTCTTTTGAATGCTCTCATTTTCCTCTGTATGCAAAGGAAAGAGTAGCAATTTCTAAGCCTCAGAAGATTTTAGTCCTTTTCTTCGTATGAATTGCCCATTTACAGAAATGCTTGGTCTGGCTTAACATGGAAGTTTACTTTCCTGGCCTTTTGACCTTTTTGTGTTCTTGGCACTGGGTACAATTTATATAATGAGTTGAATTGTTTC
The DNA here is from genome assembly GCA_013399895.1 of Serilophus lunatus. Classification (NCBI taxonomy): domain Eukaryota; kingdom Metazoa; phylum Chordata; class Aves; order Passeriformes; family Eurylaimidae; genus Serilophus; species Serilophus lunatus. The sequence goes on along the minus strand of VXBA01000731.1, from coordinate 266,366 downwards.
TTACTTTAAAGTCAGATGTTGATAGTTTGAATCTCATTCAACCAGTCATATATGTTCAAGATGAAGAAGGAAAAAAGTCAGCAGACCTATGCCAGTGTGATAAAAGAAATAATTTGCAGTTGTGGGATGGGAGTGTGTGTGGAAGAAAGAAAAGATGCAATCGTCACAATACTTGAAACAGTTCATGAAATGCTGATGGGAGAGAAATGACAAGGCCAGGGAGTCTAGTGGTTTGTGAGGTTACGGAAAGTGAAGGCTCGTCAGCTACTATTACCCTTTGGTTGACCACTTTGATATGGTGAACAAAAAGGTTAAAGGTTTCATGTTGTTTGCTTCTTCCTTGTTCCTTCTGGGAACAGTTCCGTCCCTTTTCTTGGCTGGCTCAACAGTAATGTCCTGACCTTATGAGGCATTTTCCCAGGAATTAAAGTCCCCTCCCTCTGTTCCCTGCCCTCCTGCATCCCATGGGATGGTGCTTCTCTCAGCAATCTGACTAAATAACCCCCACAAAGAAGAAGGATGTGTCTCCCAAGGTCTTTTCACTGGGGTAGTAGGATTTTCTCTTTCCAGAAAAGAAACAATATTTATGATGAAGGATCCGCCGGGTCCTTGTCTCTTGTATGCTTTTAAAGGCTTTAAGCTTTTCCTAAGCCTCTCAAGGGTTACTGGGTCAGCTACAGCTTCTGCTTCCCGAGGAATGATTGGTTGGTTTCGATGTTAATGGTTCAAATCTGGTATAATGTACTAAGCTGATGAAAGGCTGTGTGTTCTTCACTGCTTGGAACAGGGCAGAAAAACATTCTCCTAGATGGCTTGAAAAACTCAGCCTTTTCACATATGTCTTAATGTTAACTTTTGTAGAGTTTAATGTTTAACTGAATTTGATATATACGATAACAAATATAGTTTGTAGACCCCAGATCCTTTTTCATACTGAATTTCTCTTTGTTGAGGCTGTCATGTCACTGGTTATACTATCACTAAGAGAAAGGAGTTCTCAAGTGCTGCTGTTAGATCTTCTTTTCTGTGAGTTTTGCTTTTGGTTAATTGCGAAGTATGATTGACATTTGTTGTTTTGGTTATACTGAGTACACAGTTGTTGGTTTTTCCTGTTCATCTACCATCACAAAACTTAAGAGCACTTGCTTTGTAAAAGACTTCTACTCCCTCTATCAAATTTGTGTGAAAGACTGAGAACTCACAGATGCAGAGGTCATGGTGTGTGGGATGGCCGCTCTGGCAAGCACCAGAGCACAGTCTCACTCAGCCTCAGAGTATGATGCCATAAGCCTCATTCCCATGGGCGCCCCGTGTAAAAGTCTCAGAAGCACTTTTCCTTTTGTTACTGCTTTCCCATAATTCCAGTGGTTCAGAAGGTCAGGGCAGACCAAAATACAGTCTCAATACAAAGGCCAACATAAACCAGACATCATCTTATTCCTTCTGAAATTAAAAATGGCCAATTCGATCCTATAAATGGGAAAAAAAAAAAAAGACAAAAAAAAGAAAAAGTGTGAGTAAATAATACTGATGCTGGTAAATCAGAAGGCATTGGGCTTTGGGGAATTTATTAGAACAATGAGTTAGTTACATGTCCAGAGCACATTATACTGAACTGGACTGTAACAAAGCATGAATACTTCCAATTAAAATTGTGTTTATGAGTGTTGCATTCAACTTGTTACATAAAATGAGACTAAATAAAGGAATCACTTTACATTTGTAACTGATGAGAAAAATTACTTGGTGTAAGTGTAGAAAAACTCTTTTCCACAGGAATTATTACAAGGAGTAGGACTCATTTCACTTAGAAGTCTTCCTTTCTTGAAGAGGGATTTTTTCCCGGAGAGAGCCTGAATATTTGTCCTTCTCCTGCCTTGCAGAGGAGTTAATTCTCTGAAAAGATAACTTTTTCATAGACAACCTTGGAGAACCCATGAGGGGAGGCCAGGCAAGGCATTAAGAAGGCTCAGAGAGGGAAAAGCAGGGCATTCTTTCATGCCTGGTTACATGCCATTATGTTTAAATTTCCTAAATTCTTCCAAGTGCCTGACATTTTGGAAGTACCTGCATTATCTTTCTCCACACTTGGTGTTTATTTTGTACCTCCAATCACAAAAGTACAAACAGCTGGAAAAGTCCGAATTATACTGGAATTTTTAATTTATAGGTTTTGTTTTTTTTTTAGTTTTATGTAAAAAAAGACCCAAATCAATACGTAGGGTGACAGGCTTGCTGCCTGAGCAGCAGCTATCTGCTTCTGGCCTGCCAGCATAGGTCTGTGTTTGCCAGGGTTCCATGGTTTCGTACCACCTGGCTGCAGTGCCGTGGTCAATGAGGACAGAGGAATCACAAGAACGTCTGAGGCCAGGCGACTCCCATCAAAATTCCTCAGCTACTTTGGTGGCTGCATTTCACTGTGACACTCAGTTTTTTCCCAGATTTTCCTTCCTTTCTGTGGCCCCTGGGTCTATCGCGTACACATTTTGGCAAGAAGGTCTGCCAGGTGACATAGAGCAGCCAGATAGTGAACAATTTAGCACTTTGGATATGCTTGTGACCTTCCCTTTGTGCTTGGCACAACAGTTGAAGGTGATGTGGAGAAGTATAAATAAAAAAGGAGGGGGAATGATTTCTGACATCTATTTTGATCCACGGGCTCTGTCCTTGCTTTGCTAACTGCTGTGCTTTTTTCCACTGGGGAGAACTCCATAGTAATGAGATCAGAGGTAAAGCTAAAGGCTGGATCTACCACTACTTCTACCGATTTTCTCCATGAGCTGTGCTGAGATGCAGGGCGGTACTGGAGCTGGAACTGCTTCCTGTGCCCCAGCAAGCTCAGTCAGCCGCTGCTCAAGGAGAAGTGACAGAACAGCATCCCATCAATTTCTCTCCTAACACTCTCTTTCACAGCTTAGGCTGTCTCACTCCTCTCGTCTTTGCCTTTTTCTTTCTTTATTTTTCCCCTGTGACAGTTTTGTCAGTCTTCAGGGTGTTTTAAATGTCCCATTTCTGGTGGGTGTAAAAAGCTTTTTGAGTGAATTCTAACACTTCCCTGTCTGGCCTATGGAGGCCAAGGCATAGTTAACTGACCCTCCGTGTTAGCTTCCCTTCAGTAGGTGATCCTGAACAAAATGCCCTCTGGAGTACCGCCTTGTTCCCATCTCTTGTCTTTTTCCTTACCTGTATCTTGGGAGAGTGGATGTTGAAATCACTGCATTGCCAGGTGACTTTGGGATTGGGACCAGCGTGTGAGTAGCAGACACCTGATGTTTTTATCTCTGTGCCTTAGGTTTTCGGGGTTGACTCAGGAGGCAATTCTGCATTAACTTCTTGGGTACTGTCGTTTGGACTCGGCATTACAGGATGTTTGGCTGTTTCTCTGGCTTCTGTGAGCTTCCATCTCCTGACATGCTTCCTACTTTGTTTCTGTCTTCTTTTGATCTTTCTGCTTGCAGATATGCCTGCAACCATTGTGTTTGGCATAATCTCTTTTCTTCCCAACAAACAGGGACACCCTCCTTATTGTGAGGTTTAATAGAGGACTTTATGGGCCACTTATCTGCACTTTATGTCTCAGTGAATTGCTACTGACCTGGCCTAATACAGGTGACTTCAGTTCTAAGTAGAGTTGTTCTTTTCTTTAAGGCTTGTTTTCTGCCCAGCAATTTACTTTCAGTTGAAATAAACCCCACTTTGTCTCTTTTAGAAAAATAAATCTTTCCTTTTGCCACTCTCTATGTTTTTATGCTTCTGTCCCTGCCTTGATGTTGCCACCATGAGCTGACTATCAATGCTTTTATGAAGTTTTATATATAGTCCTTAGATGCCACATTTATAAACACATGAGAAGTTCATAGAGTACCAGAAAAGGGTAATTAACTAGCCCAATATATATGGATATAGAACTGGATATAGGTAGGTAAAAAATAAATCATTTGACATATCCTTGTTCATAGAAAAATATAGTATGAGATATGCAGGAGAGGAGATTTGTTGTGCTGTTGACTCCATTAAGTCCAGCATGAGTTTGAGCAAGTAAGTGGAAGTAGCGAAACAGAGAAATTTTAGTGTTTTGTGAATGTTAAATTCTTTAGTTCACTGCTTGCCGGTTGATGCCCCTCCCCTCCTTTCCCCTCCCTTTCTCTTTTTCTCTCTTTCTTTCCTTCTTTCTCTGTTCAATATATAAGTACTAATAAGTGATCACACTTCTGACATAATAGCTGGCAAAGAATGGAGATACAGTCTAGAAATATACTAGTTTAGTAAGATGAACATATTTTTATTTTTAAAATAAATTTATATGAACGTGTACAGTTCACACAGTAAAATAAAATCAGGACTTAGAGGGATTTCAAGGCATTCCCAAGAAATCTGTTCTTCTGCATACCTCATAAGTATTTGTGTAACTTTTTCTTGAAACCTCTGACAGAAAACAAGCGACTTTCTGTTTTCTATACCTCCTGTCATCATTGCTGCTCGTGTCCAAACTATTACTCTTCTTCAAGTGCTATGCCCGAGACAGTGCAGCTTGTGCTGCATGAGGCCCCAGCCCCTCTCAAATTGTGTAGAAAGGTTGTTTGGGGCCACGTGGGCTGTATTCTTGTCTGATCATGTTCCATGGGATACTGTCTTTCACACATGCATGACAGTCATTTCTAAGTGCAATTAAGTTCCTAAATCCTGCCATTAGGACAGCTGTTGAGTCAGTTAAGCATTTCTTTCTTACAAAATTCATCAGTGTCTGCCCATTGGCAGCTTTCCTGATTAAATTGTGCTCTATTTTTCATTTATGTTATTCTTCCAGTTTAGAAAGACAGCATTGAAGTCTTGCTACTCTTTTCCACACTTGAATCACAGAATATTCTGAGCTGGAAGGGACTCACAAAGATGATTGAGTCTAGCTCTCTTAAGTGGATGGCCCATGTGAGGACTGAATCCACGACCTTGCCATTACTAGCACCGTGCTCTAACCAATGAGCTAATCTCAGATTCTTCTAGTTTCTCCCACTTCAGTATCATTTGTAAATTTAAGAAGGACATTCTGTCTCCCATCATCCTAAAAGGCAATGGAAATACTGAATATTTGGAAATAATTAATAGTAACACACAAAGACTACAAAGCTGCAGAAAATCAATTAATCCCTTTTTTCATATTTCATAGCCACCTATCATTAACTTTTCCAATCCACTGTGCAGTCAAATTACTTCAACAGTAATTTTAAATGTTGCTTGTGAGACAGAAGAGCAAAGTTCAGGCCATCAGTTAGTCCAGGGAGGGGGAGGGAGAGGGTTCTTGGCTCTCTGTGTATTCTCCTGTAGAAAGAAGTTAGGGCTGTTTGACATACGTTGTTACAAGGACTTCTCTTGTTATCTTTGCTTTTTCTGCATAAGCTTTTTTTTAAAAAAAAATGTGCGTTTTTTTTTCCTAGAAACTGAATTTGGCTGACTGTTTTTCCGTTTTTCATAGTCCCTTTTTCTTACTTACTGTGCTTCAAAAATCACCAGAGCAAAATATGCTATACCTGGAGGATTAGTGAACCTCTGTCTTACCTCTGTTTTTCTTTCTTTATCCTCAGTTTTTATTCCTTCATAATCAGGATGAGGTTTTAAACTTTTCCTGTAGGTGATATAGTTCTTTTCTTGATTTGATTTTACTATTAGTATAAATTAAAAGCAGGGAGGAAAATGTTTTTATTATTGCTAACTTTTGGTATATAATTTTATATATTTGGTATATAATTTTATGCTGATTTTCCACCTGTTTTTTGGTTCTCTTGTATTCATATTAATTTCCCTTTTAGTATACTTCCCTAGGTTTCTGGTTGTGCATGTTGCATCTTTTTTCATATAGATTAATTTGCACTTTAGCCCTTACTGTTATTTCACTGAGGACCTATTACTTTCCTGAACTACTTTTTTTCCCCTGAGAGTTGCTTCCCACGGGGAAGCATTAATACTTCAGAATACACTGAAAGTGTATTAAAATCTGCTTTCCTGGACACCATTGTATTCATTTTCCTGTTATCAGTCTTTCCTCACTGTTGGTGAGTTTTTCCAGTTTCTGGTCGGTCACTTGTTTCTTTCCACTTTCTTGTTTTAAACAGTTTATACTAGTTGATTGGAAACAAACCTAGAAGAGTCTCTTTTATTTTCTTCTCCCTACTTGTGACTTCCAGCATATTCAAAGGTGTTACTCTTGCCCTGCTTGGTTCCATTCTCCATAAATGTCTACCTAGTTTAAATATGCCATTAAGACAACATAATTGATAATTATTCAAATGAAATCCTTATCATCTTCTTCAGGCTTGATTGCTTATACTCTGTATCTTTCATGTCCCTTCCTTGGCTTGTTTGTTTGGGTTGTTTTCTAATGTTATCCTTAAATTAGAGATTTCAATGGTTTATCTCACAGTGCATTCTGAACTTCAGAGAAGGTCTATATATTTGTTGTGCTAGGAAGCACATTTCTTCCCCAGTCCTGGAAATGTTACCTTCTTCATGTGAATTCTGATTATGCAATTCTCACATGGCTCTGTTTTGCCCATTAAGACGTGATTTCTGTTGTGCAGTGGACTTCCACTTGCTGTAGTTACCATATTGGAGAGAATGCAAAGTGACAACAAAAAATTGGTATGAATTGTTTAGTGATACATAAACAGATAAGTTAATTCTCTTTATTTTTTAATTGGATGCTGATACATCATCTATATTGTTTCTTGTGAAACCAATCGCTACAAACCTACCATGATGTCATACACTATTAAATAAGTTATTTTAGAGTGAATATTTGAAAACTTCAGCTAATGTTGCATTAAAGTAATACGAAAATTACAAGGCTGTGTAAAGTTATTATTGCATTTATATTTATTCATTTCAGGTAATTTTTATTCCCATTGTGCAAAACAGGATTCGTTTTAGATGAAAACAAGTAAAACAATGTCACAATGTCTTCCAGTGTCTAACTCGGTAAATGGCACAGCCATGAAAACACGTACTAGAAGTTTTGACTTCCATACTAATCAACAAATTTTAAGTTTTTTTGTTCTAGCAAAAAAGAGTATTTCTTCGGGATGAAATACAAATGTAAAAATGTAAAATATATTATTTAAATAATGACTACTGACTTTATTGTCTTTCTGTTCTTCATATCTTGCAAAAAGCTTTTATTCGCAAAAAGCAGAATGTTTAGCTGCATTGCAGCTTAATATTCTACTCCTAAGCTTTGCTCCAGTTTCTTAATTTCTTTAAGTAAATTTGGAAGTAGAATATGTCTATTAATAAAACTCATTTAAATTTTAAAAAACCCCTGAATAGCAGAATTCTACCATCTGTTGTCCTGTATCCCTTGTATCACTTTGTGCACATGAGTTATGTCACAACAGCCATTTAAAACCTTCTGGTTGACTACAAGCTATTCAGGAAGGGCTAAGCATCTTGGAGTATAGCCATGGATTTTATATTTTTTTTTTATACTAGAGGAAAGATATCCAATTTTTAAATTGTTCTTTTAGAAGCTTTAATTTTTGCAGAGTTTTAATTGCTTACTAGCAAACCGTATTTGCTGCCTACTAATTCTCTGTATTTTATGAAATGGCATTAATGCACCAAAGGTGTTGAGGCACACTGGGGGAATGCACTGATGTACCACCAGATCCATAGCTGATGACATATATCAGCTATTTATAGGGAAAGGTATTTTGGGGAAAAAAAACCCAACCCAACAAACATTAAAAAACAGGGGGGAGAAAGAGAGGAATAAAGACAAAGGGAGAGTCCCATTGGCCAGTGATGAGATACCCTGCTGGGACTCCTCATCCTCTTCTAGATGTTCTCCCCTCTACAGTATGTGCCAATGAGAAAGTAGCTAAATTTGGGTTTCTCTGATATAAACTAGAACCTACAAAATAAAGGACAAACAGTTCAGGGTTTGGAGGAGAGAAGGGCTGATTCTCTGGCCAGTGGCTGTCACTTTCCAGGAGAACCTGCTGTGGCAACAGGTGAAGGCTTGTAAAAACCAGTGTAATGCTGAGTCTGGTAAGACTGAGCATGAGTGGCTCCACTTGCTATGGTTCAGCCTGAGGAACTATGTCCCTGCATACCCACAGAAAATTCAGTCTGCTCAGCCAAAGAAAGTAGAGTAAATTAAAAATGTCTACAAACCCAAATTAGAATTTTTACTGCCACTTTGCATTTTAATGCCATGTCTCTTTTTCTTACAAAGAGAAAATTGTTACAATTCTATGTCATTTTTTAAAATGTTTTTATAATAACTCTTGCTGCATCCAGCCTGGAATTAAACCTTAGCAGTTCTACAGCTATAATAAGAGTCAGGTTTATTGCCAGCTAATGTTTCATCTGCTGGCTAGATGACTAGCTGTGCAACAGCTGCATAATGTATTCTGTAAGGATTTCATCATCACAGCACTTCACTCTTGCATCTCATACACCCACCAGGAAACACGTTTTATCTTGTGCTCTGAGCAAGGAATCTAAATGAGATGTCTTAAGGAAAAGTAAATAAGAATATTAGGAAATATTAAAGAGAAATAATTCTGGTTTTAGCTCGTTACTGTGAGACAATATTTTTGGACAGGAATGAGATGAGAGCTCTCCTAAATCTTTAGATGATGATGATGATGGGCTACTCCTGGCACAGCTCAGATGCGGAATGGCCCAAAGCTTTTGGCTGTCTTTTTGTTGGCTTCTCCCCTGTATAGTTCTACCTGGTTCCTGGCTTATGTCAGAGAAGCCCTAGTACTGCTCTAGCTTAATTCTAAATCTTTAGAGGATTTTTTTTCTGTCAGAAAGGGATCTCCAGAACACATGGGCAAGGCCATGACTCTTCCTGTCCCTGGGCAGTAGAACTGCAGTGCAACATCAGCTTGGCTGGTACTAAACCTTGTGGGAACTCTTCCCTTCAAAGAGAAGGGGGAGGGGTAAATGCTCAGTGGTCTCCCTGATGTGCACAGACAGAATGATGGCCAGGCTGAAGGCTCAAGAATTGCCCTTTTGCCCAAAGCACAAAAGGAGTACTACAACAGATACAGGAGACTTAAAATAGATGAAGTTGGTGATGTAGAATTTATTCTTCCTATGTTTGTCATTCTGCCATAATTATGATATTTGTCCTAGTATTTTATGTGTTTCATATCAGCTTCATGTAAACTTTATTTTTTAAAAAAATCAATGAAGCTGTTTTTCTCATCAGCTTTCCCTTAAATAGCTCTGGTTCTTAAGTCTTAGGGTTTTTCTGCTTTCAGCAGATATTTGAAGAGCAGAGCCAAAGCGTGCCTAGACTCTAGTGGTCTGCCTCTAACAGAATATTAAACTATTTGCAGTCTATTAGTTCTGTGGTGGAAGTTGCAAGGAGTCTTTGGCAGTGAATATAAAAATTTCAGTCAGACTGATGGTGTCTGAAAATGCCAGTGTAACACTAGAAATGTATTGCCTGAATGATGTTTTTGTTCTTCATTTTAGTTAAATGTACAGATTTTCACATACACAAATAATTAAGTAGAAAAAACTTACAAACTGTGTATGCAATGTCAGGTGCTCCAAAGTTAGAAAATGACAGATGTAAAGTGGTTTGTGCTTTCCTGTGTGGATATATAAAGACATTACTCTATAATCTGATTATATTTAACAAGTAGTTGTTGGTTATCTTGTTTCTCCTTTCTTGTCTAGGGATTGGTGCCTTAGTTCCCTGCTTGGGAGATAGAGGCAAAAGATTTTTCATGCCATTTTAAAAAGACACAAATCATCCCTTATAGACCACTTGCTTTTCTCTTTTGAACTGGATGACCCTCATTCTTCGATGGCAAAAATTAATCCCTTGGAGGGATGTAGGATGCTATAGAGAGGTCTTTGAGTTTTACACATTCATGGTTTGTTGCAAGGAGAGATCCCTCTTGCATGCAAGTAAGATATAGTATGTATTGCTCTCTACAACTACCTGAAAGGAAGTTGGCTGCTTCTCCCAGGCAGCTACGGACAGAACAAGAGGAATGGCATTAAGGTGTGCCAGAGGAGGTTCCAGTTGGACATCAGGAAGAGTTTTTTAACTGAAAGAGTTGTCAGGCATTGAAACAGTCTGCCCAGGGAGGTGGCGGAGTCATTATCCCTGGATGTGTTCAAGAAATGACTGCATGTGGCGCTTAGTGCTGTGGTTTAGTTGATAAAGTGGTGATCAGTCAAGGGTTGGACTCTGTAATCTTGAGCATCTTTTCCAACCTTAATGGTTTTATGATTCTATGATTCTATAGTACTGAGGCAGGGGGAAAAATAGGATTGTGAAGTTAATGGTTGAGCTATAATACTGCACATAGTGAGGGCTAACGTGGAGATACCACCACCATTCCCCTGAGTCAAAGATTGCCCCATTTTCATTTTTCCTAAGTCTGGGATGTTTAACCTTTCAAGTTTAACAAATAGTCATTTACCACAGCTTTAAATATGTCCTTTGTGTTTCTGTGCTCTGTGTTTCTGTAATCTGTATCTAGGGTGTCAGATAGATTGCATTTGAATTTATAAATGAGAAGTATCTCAGATAGTGCAAGGCCTACACAAACAATAGATACTCAGGTGAGGAATAGGATAGCATAAGCTATGGCCATATAACATAACCATATGAAAGGAGCTGGTGCACTGAGTCAGCTGTAGTGTTTATTGTCCTCATATAACTTCTCAGTTTTAGTTCTACATTTGAGTTAAGAGCTAATAGAACATTTGACTTCTCAGAATCTGAAATATCATCCTTGGAACATGTTTTCACATATTCATATAATTCCTGCAAATAGAGCAGTCTAGCTAAAAAATGCATGTTTTGAATAAAGGAGGAATTTTTCAGCATAGTTTCTTAAAAAAACAAGCTTATATTGCATAAAAGTGAAACATTGTAACAAACATTAACCTTTGGCTCTAGCAGACATAGAGACTTTCTGATCCAATTGAAAAAATGAAGGGCAAAATTATTTAAATATTGGAACCAGCAATAAGACTTGCATGAGTAATACTGAATTAGGAAACATTTTCAATGATGCAGCATTTTTTAAAGAGCTTTTGGTAATAGTATCTGCATTTTTAATCAACCATTGCATTGCTGATTTATTTAGTGTTTACTTTAGCTTGCTGTGTCACAGATTTATGCTTTTCCTGGAAATTTTTTTTTTAATAGCCTGAAAATGTTACTGCAGATCTTTATGCGATCTCCAGTTTAGCCTAAAAGCTAAGATGTACTAAAATGCTGTCTCATAAGCTTAAAATGTCTCATAAATGTCTCATATCCTCATTCTGACATTGAAAAAAGATCTTGAAATCCCAACACAGTATTTTTATTGCAAATGACAGTTTTCATCTGCTGGCTTTTGCTGTCAGAATAAGCATGTTTTCAGTAAGCACAAACAGACTTTTTCATCTGTGCCTGTTTCCAGTGGTGCCTGTTAACTCCCCAAGTGGGTGGTACCAAAGAGCCACCTTTCTGGCACTCTTGCATGCAGACAGCACATGGCCACTGTCGAGTTTTGGCATTGTGCTCTAATAAAAAAAAGACCCTGCTCATATGAGAAAGCTGGGTGTGCGTCAGTAAGGCTATTTCAGTCTCTGCTGCCTCCTGAGCTGAATGCAAACCGACATCGGTGACTCTATTAAAATACGATTTCGCAAAAGGAAGTAGGAAACTTGACTTTCAAGCTGTGTGTGAAGATGAGCTAAAATAGTAATGAAAGTATCTCTAGAGAGTACTAGAGGACAAAAAAAAATATTGTCTGAAGTCTACCTATTGTTAAGAAAAACTGTATCTGGTAGACTCTTTTGTACCAGCTGGATGTGTTAAATTTTCCTTCTCGTTAGCATTGAGACCAGTCTTTGCTGTAGGAGGGATTCCAAGCAACTGGAGGGACTCAGAAATTTCCTCAGAAAATTTCACCAATGGGCCTCAATCCTAAGGAAAACCACACTAAGCTTTTAATAGCTGAGTTTCCATGCAGCGACACTTAACAGGCTGCCTAGAGTCCAAGAGCAAGGCTGATCGTGGCCATGGCTTGTGTAATGATCACATCTCCTTGCTGGCTGCTCTTGCAGGAGGGTGCATGTTAGTGTCAGACACCAGAGAGCAGTGGTTGTGATGTTTCCTAGGCAGGAATAAGCCAACCTTTGTAAGGTAGCAGTGCCAGCACTGTTAATGGCTGGGCACAGTTCACCTTGCCCTAATTTTGGAAAGAGATGTATTCAGATCAAACAATTTTGTGTCTGACCACTTCTCTCCTTAAGGAGGGATCCATGCTATCAAAAGCCTTAATATTTCAGAAGAGTTTGAATGTCATTATACCATGACATTGACCATAGGCTGCTACTTATTAACTAGAATTGTACTGTGTTTTGTTCTCCCACTGCACTTTTCAGCTCCTTCACTTTGTTGGAAGTGCTGAGTACAGCACAAACTCTCTTTTTAGACCACTTAAAATTAGAGCTGGAAATTCGTGATTTCTACTTGTAATAACACTTCATTTTGCTTGTACTCAAGTGTAAAATCGAGTATTTGTTGTCCATTATAGATTTTTATATCCTTCACTCATTGATACATGAGAGAACCATAGTTCCTGTATGTTTTTTCACCTTCCCAGGGTGAAAAGCAGGATGCACAGAGAGACTGTGCTGTCTGGGAGTACATAAGACTCACTTGGACAAAGCCCTGAGTAGCCTGATCTAACCAGACCTGTTTTGAACAAGAGTTGGACTAGGAGACATGAGAAGGCTCTCAGTTATTCTGTGGTTCTGGCTTGCTACCAGACTTATTTGTTGCATACACCCATGCCAATAGAAGAAAGCTTGATCTTTCCTGAGAAGTCAAATTATTGATCACTGCTTTTAGTGACAGCAGCTGTGTATGCTCTGGTTTTCACTTGAGACATCCACAAATTGTCATTGCTTTCTTAGCAGTGAGATTGCTGAATAGATGCTATTCTTAGAGATTGGACAATTACTTATTTGTAGTGAGGGTCCAGCAATAATCAGCATTTAGGACAAAAATTTCCTGTGAATTGTGTGTGTTCTCAGGCGGTTTGATTTTTGTTTCATGTGTAGCAGATGTATAAATTAGGGTACAAAATAAAAAAAAGGTAAATTAAGAAAGTTCATTTATTATTTTTCTTTGGCGTTCTTGAGCTACTTTTGTGAGAGTATATATTTCCTAACACTGTAAATTTCTTTAGTAACAAAAATCATATAATTCTATGTAACAGATTTTGAACAGCTTCTGCTTTATTTATTTGTCTCTCAGTCATTAGCAGGGAAAATAAAGTGACATGTTTTCAACACAGCAGTCATTAGGTCATCACGATGCTATTGATTTTTGTCCCATGTGGAGTATTAATATTGTTTATAGCCCAAATAGTATGTACAGGGCTACTCTGTGGAAATGGTGTCAAAGGCAGGTCATCATCTGTCATATTTGCTCCCTACTAAGACCAATAATGAAAAGTTCAGTAGTAGTAGCCACTTTTCCTCAACTGAAAGAAATGGTGTGGCATTTTAAATTTTCATTAATTGAAACCTGCTAGTGATTTGAGAGAAACTCATTACTCAAGAGAAAAATAATTCCTTGCTTTCAGGATAAGGTTATGCACATCTCTGAAAAGGGGGTAGGCTGAAGGATGAGTAGTTTTATTTAGAAATAAGGAGGGAGTGGACTTACTTTGAGACGTATTTTCTGCACTTTAACACAAATGCCAAATTTGACAAGCCTTTTGTCAAAAATGGTAACTGTAGTATTTTTCTGGGTCAGTTCTTGTCTTAGCTGGCAATGCCTTCATAAAGGTGTATTCTGATTTCACTTAAACTGGTGTAAATTCAGAGGAGCCTTTAATGTGGGAATGATCCTGGATCAAGCCATGGGGTATGGAAATGGTTTGGACAATGCTTTTGTCAGTTTCTCTACAACTTGGTAGGATATGGGGAATAGAGGTACCTTGATTATCAAGCAACATTCCCAAGGTTAGTTGGCCATGAGGGAGATGACCCGTTCTGTGAGAAGATTCTGTGTCAGAAAATTTGCCTTCTTGGCTGAGATCTCCAGAGGCTGCCTCCATTGGATTTATAGCACAGCATAAAAAATCTTAAATGAGCTACAGGAAAAAAAGGTTCCTGTCATGTTATAAGTACATTACTAGAAAACAGATTGTATTATTTTGGCTATGTTATTGAGTGAAATATTTCTCAAATACCAATTCAACCAAGCAGGTGTAAACTTGTTTAAACTGATAAATTGACTGAGACAGATACAATGTGCAAATGATTGTGTATGCATTCTATTCCAGACACACATTACACAAGACTAAGGGAATATATGTAGTTGAGTATGATAATACTGCAAATAGTATGGGCTTAGGAGTGAGAATTAGTATGAAGATGTATAAAGTAAAGGTTAAATGAGATCCAGATAGAAAAAGAGAAAATTGAGTAAGGTTGCTCTGGACTAGCTTTAATTTATGTCTGTTAAGAAAAGTGTACAGCCAAAGTTGGTTTAGCAGTTGATGAGTAAGATTTTGTTGATTTATATTCTGAGTTTAAACCAGAAGCTGAAATTGCTTCTCGAAGGACTCCACTCCACAATGTGTTCACTGCTGCCCTAGTGGTTGTTCTCCTTATGAATTCAGTCTGTTGGATGTTGTATATTTACAGAAGAAAAAAAAAAAAGGTGGAATTGTTCATTCTGAAGATAAGTGAACTTTTCCAGACTACTTTGTTTCTGTGAGAGCCATGAAATGTTGAATTGTTTAACATCTCTGAGCATCTGTCCTTGTAGTCCAGCCTATGGATCAACTGAGTGCTAAACTGCCATCCCATCTTTGTAAAGATTTAGAGAATGAACAGAAAGTGCTTAGCTGTTTTGACCCAGTCTAATTTTAGAACTGCACGATATGTAACCAAATGCTATATATATTTCAAATTATGCTTATGTCAAAAAAAAAACTTTTTTTGTTTTTTTTTTTTTCGCATAAGCCCCTAATTACATAACAGCTGGATGTTGTTTTTAGTTCAAGACAATGTAGTTCAGGAAAAATAGTGAATTTTACAGTTCTAGGAAACCTTCAGAATTATTAATTTATGTAAAAAGTCTAGAATTTAACTTATATAAATTAACTAGTTTTAAATATTCAATTAGATGAATTATTGTAGTCTAATCCCATGATAATTTAGTGTCCCTTTCTACCAGTACATGGTAGAAAGTACCAGTACCATTTCTGTGAGTATCTCTAGCTCATCATTCTGTTTTGTTTTTCCACTCAGAGTTTTACATTAGTTTTTGTCGGCAGAAAATGACAGAGGACTTTTACCTATTGTTACTTCTCTTTCATGCTGGATAGTTGTGGAGAATTTTCCATTGTATTCTTTTTCTTGAGTAATCAAGTGATGTCTTCTAACAGGAAATTTTAGATCACTTCTTAGAAGTATGTCAAGGACATGAGCCTGCTGAAGATGTCTGTTTGTTGTAGTGCTGCAGAGATTTTAAAGTCTTCAGTCAGCCTGAAATCTTTCACCCACTGATACTATTAGGAGTAAGTCACAATTAGTTGAGCAATTTTTTATATTTGCCAGAGGATATAGCAATTGTGAGAGTGGATAAGAAAGCACATTATCCATCCTATCAGTGTTTGACACAGATTGTTCTATAGTATTTCTGTTCGTGTTTTGAGATATATTTTTACAATGACAGTTTACTAGGCTTTACAAAATGATCCTTCTTAATAATGCTGAATGATTTTAAGTATTGTTTAGGAGATTTGACAATTTAATACTTATTCATCTGTATTTTCAGTGTTGAAATTAGTAATAGTGTAAAAAGCATAAATTCTGTTAGTCTGTAATTTTTACATTCAGGAAAGTTTTGGAGGTTTGTATGAATATTAAATCCCAGTAATTTATGCTATCTTTTATTTTTAAGAAAGATACATGATATCACTTAATTCAGTCCCTGTGTGACTCCTTCTTTTCTTTGTGGCCTGCCTAGTTCTGTAGTAGTTTGGTATCTGTTATGTAGGGTCATTGAGTGGTAGTAATACTGAGAGAATTGTAGAGGAGATGAATAAGATACGAATTTGAGCTGCTAGGAAGTGGATATACCCATTGCATTAACACTGCAAGATCTTTTAATTGATGTGGAGAATTCACCAAAATTTATTTTTGGATGACCACTCTCATAAATGCCCATTTTCAGAAATGTAATAATGAATACATAATCATATCACAGTGCCCTTCTAACAGTTTATCTGATTATAAGAAGGGTAACTCACTAAGTGTTTAAGGGACATATAGGCTACTTATTGACATACCTTTCTCTCATACTGGAGTACTGAAATTTGTCCTTTTGCAAGTCATTGGAAATGGTCAGAGTATGAGAAAGATGCCCAATTCAAAGAGCTCTTAATTTTGATTGTGTTTTTTAAATATATATATATATATATATATATATATATATAAAAGTGGCTATTATCTTCTAGCATAGTATGATAGCTAATAACATAGCATGATAGTATGATAGCGAATATGAATATATATATGACAAAGTGACTGTCACCTTCTAGCATGTACTATACTCATCTAAACCAGTTCTCTTTTGCTAGACATGTTTTTCTACATATTTTTTCATGTTAATGGGTAAATCAGGTTGATGTATCAGTTGTGTCAGTGTAATTTTTTAAATATTATTTCTGATATGAACTTTTTTCTCTTACATGGTACAAATACAATCAAGTTGTTTAAATAACCAATATGCATTAACACCTACAGAATGTTTCAACAGCAATAGGATTTTCCTTGTCAGAAGAAAATAGGCACTTTAAAATAATATTTATTATATTATTGCATGTCACATATTACTCTAATCTGTTAATTTTTTTTTTTGATAGAGCAGGTTATCTGAAAAGAAAAGCAATTGACTATTTGCAATGTTCTAATCGTGGCTAAACAGCAAGAGAGACATTCAACTCTTGGGATATGTAATTTCAACCTGTAAATTTATTCAGCTGTATTTAATTTTTTAGTCTGCCGTAGGCTTTTAAATAAGTGTCTGTTTAAATTATAGGATTATTAAGGTTGAAAAAAACCTTTATGATTATAGAGTCCAACCATTAATGTAACAGTGATACTTTCAGTCTTCAGAGCCCTTCTACCCAAACCTTTCTTAAGATTCTTTTTTTCACTAATTCCAAAAGAAAGAAGAGACAGGATAAAGTCCTTTTCCAATAATTTCCTGATCATCTCTTTATACAAATGTGTTTTAGATCCAGAATACCACATAAACATAAAGCCAATTCTGCAGTCTCCTTGCAAAATTTAATTCTGTTGAAACTGCCAGTTTCTTCTGGACATGGAGACTCTCTTGACCCCACTGTTATGAAAGACCTTATTATTTCTCCTTCTAAATTAGAAAGCTTTCCTAGAATGTGCACTTAGATGTAAATTGTTTGATTGTGGTAGTTCATTCAAATACAGGCCCATTTAAGGAGTTTTAAAGTCTGCTTTATTGGGACCCTGTGGCTTTTACAGTGCATTAGACCTAAATTAAGCAATAAGGACCCTTCTCTCCATTTATTTCCAACCATCTGTTCAAGGCCAGGTGGCATTATCCTTCTTTTAGAATTATTTATATATCTCTCTCATTATTTTCTAATGTATTTTCATGTGACAGGTCTCTGTCCTCTGGCACTGTGTGAGTTATCAGAGGAATTGTAGATGGAGCAGGCAGGGATTTTTGGTAATCAGAGAAATATAAAATGATTTTTGGTTTCAGTTATTTGTGTTTGCTGTCATGAAGTAGGGGATGCATTTTCATAACCACTATATTGAGAAAATAGGAAAACAATTCCTTATATGGGAAATGAGATATATTTTTTGGCTTGTCAGCTCAGCAAAATAACATTTTCAGCTGAGTTGAACTGATGATGGATACCAACTATTACAACTAAAATTGTTGTCTGATAGAAGTTTTAGCATATTAAAAGATGAAAAGTTATGTCATGCCTTCCTCAGTCACTTGTGAACACCTTCCAGACTTAGTTCAACATTTTAAAGAATATTTTACCAACTCTAATCTATAGGGAGTTCAAACTAGAAATAAGAACAGTGTGGAGGATTTGGGGAGTAAAAGTTTATCCTGAGGTAGGACAATGGTGGGTCAGAGGGGTGCTGTGTGATATCCTTTGTTGGGAGAGCAAGCTCATGGTGTTGTTTGACATAGAATAAAGTAGATTGTGTTGTTCTCCTGTATTCTGGTTGTACCTTTGAGAAGGTACAGAAGACTATACCCTCAGAAGGTATAATCTTGGCTGAGCTGGATGGCAGCTTTTGTTACCACACTTGTCCAGAAAGGTGTTCAGTGCTGGTGGTGCATGAAAGGAGAAGCTGTGCAGGAGACTGGGAGGCTAGTGTGCAGTCAGGGAGGTCACTGACTCTTCCGGCAACTGCTTCTTGGAAACAAAACTTGAGAAAATCCTCTCACTCACTAATGTCAGCTATCAGTATAACTTATGCAAAAAATTATGGGAATGAACATATCTCCCTATGGCTGGTATTTGGTTGTGACATGATGATCTCAGGGCGCATTACTGCGCTCTAAGAATGGCTTGCAGTGAGATTACTTGCTTCGGGGTCACTAATTTCCCTGAAAACTGCCTGGGGGCTGAGGCTGAGAGGGCTACACTAATGGCAGCCTTAGCATGAGGCACATGGGGGCCCAGATAAGAAATGTAGTGCTGTATGGTGCTACCCTGTGCGTGCCTTTTTCAGCCTCTCTGTCTCTGGATCTGTAAGTTTGTGCCTCTCAGAGCCCTAACCCTAGTAACAGCTTGGGACTGAGGTTGAAGTCCTCAGCACCATGTGCTGTCCAGATGGGAAAGATGTGGAAGGGGCAGTGTTGGTGCAGTGTCATGCTGCCCTTTCAATGCCTTTTTCAGCCCCAGTGTTCCTGGAGCCATAGGCTTTGTGACTCTGAACCCTAACCCTAACGGCAGCATGGGGTTTTGAGGCTGAGGAGCCAATGCCCATGGGTGGCCCAGATGAGGAAGGTATGGAAGGAGCAAAGCTGATGGAGTGCTGTGCTTCCCTTGGCTTGCCTTTTGCAGCCCCAGTGTGCCTGGAGCTGTAGGCTTTGTAGCTCTTGGAACCCTACCTCTTGTAGGAGCCCCAAGCATTGAACTTGCAGAACTGCAAGCTGAGTATATTGTATGGATTGTTGACTAGATTGTGATTTCTGATTACTGATTTGATTTATCTCAAATTAATTCGGAGCTCTATCACCTGATAAAACTATGTATTCTATGAAAATATGTTGATATAGTAACTCGTGTTAGTAAATGTGATTCTTTATGTTTTGCATGGATGCTATGAGAGTACCCTGTAATTTATGTGAGTTTAAAAGGATAACTTAGAGAAATCATTTTGTGAGTATATGTTTGTACATCATGCTGCTTATCCTTTGTTTTTCAGTCAAAACCTGTTGCATTTGCAGTTCGGACAAATGTTGGGTACAGTGCAGCTCATGATGACGATGTTCCAGTCCCAGGCATGGCCATCTCATTTGAAGCTAAAGATTTTCTTCATGTTAAAGAAGTAAGTAAAACCAGAGTAGTATGTGAATCACTCTTTAAGGATATATGTGAGTAACAGTGCTACTACTTCACAATGTTGATAACACTTCACACTGTCAAAGAACTTTTCAAATGTTATTTAAGTAAGGTGGCAGCGTATAAGGAATTGAATGTTCTTGAAAATGCTATCTTTGTAGAAGCAGTGACACAAATTCCTCAAACTCAAATTAATGAATTTCGGAAGGCAAACACTTCTCTTGTCTAGTAAAAATCACTTACAGCTCCAAAAGTCTGTGTCTGACTATTCAAAGATAAAATATTTTTTATATCTTATATTGTTTTATATTTATATTGGTTTTGTTCTAATCTAGTACTACAAGGCTTCATTTTGATTCAGCAGCCAAGGGTTGCTTCTCTTTTATTTGTGCAACTGCATATCCATTAACCCCTAAATCCTCAGATCAACTTTTTTTTCCCCCACTGAAGTTACTTTCCTGGAGCAGACAATATTTTCTAACAGTTACATACTGAAGAACTGGTGTTACAGTTCAAGATTATAGCAACTGTCATAAAAGGTGCTTTGCATTTGCTGCATTGGTTTTCTTTTCCTGTAGTTTGAGCTTGAAAATTTTCAATTTTTATATTTACAAATATCTGATTTCATTTTATTTCTCTGCTCCTTGTAAGACAATCTGAAGCAAGTAACTTTGAAGCTTTCCCATGCAGGCCCTCTTCTGTAGCCTGCTGCTCCTTTCTGAATGATTCTTTTATATTGTGAGTTTCCCAGCTTCTAGTCATATTCCATTGGGGTTTCTTTCAAAATAGTCCATCTGGAAATGGAAATTCTTAGCAAAAGAAGTAGAAAGTTAGCCTAAGGTTGAAAGGAACCTAGCTAAGCATTTGGAATTATGTCTTTGCCTAATTTAGACTATCAAAAAAATCCCTCAATAGTTGTGGTAGTTGATGCACAATGATTCTGCTAGTGCAGGTGCTTTGCAGATGCAACAAACACTCCTAGTACAAATATAGAAACACAGGTGGACAGAGGGAACACAAAAAATGGACTTTTAGTGCCTTTATACTGATGACTAATGATCACGATTTTCCATAAGTATTAAACACACAAACAGGGGATACTTTTGATTCAGACTGCATATAAGGAAGAAAATACATTTTTCATCCGATGGTAACGTGAAAGAATCATTCTCTTCTGTCTTGTGACAAAAGTAGAGATGAGCAGGCACAGGGTCCTGATGAAAGAAAACCATCATCATTTCTGGACAGTCTTGAAGCACTGGAAAATATGGCTCAGTTTGGTTAGATCAAATGATTTCATATAGTCAACTATTCCATCTGAACTTCAAATGAGGTGATAATCTTAGATTTTACATCAAGTGTTTCCCCCGTTTCCATATGAACCAGAAACACAGTGTTAGCAATTTTCTGTTAAAGTTTATGCTTTTTTCCTCACAGCATAACTTAGTTGTACATGTACATAGGAGAAAATTGGGATGAAAAAGTTCTCTGAACTTTTCTGTATCTCCAGAAATACCTTTAAAGGAAGCTTAGCTCAGCTGAGTTGTTACATGGCTACATGTTATTTGTCTGTGGCTACATCTAGCGCTGGGGAAGGGAAAAATAGACTAAAATGTTCTTGCAGTCTCAGGTGTAATGGAAGAGGCACTCTGTGCTAATTACCTGTAAACACACCTGGTTTTCTTGCTAAGATGTCAAGGAAAGTTGGTTGTATAGTGATGCTAGTCCAGAGATGTGTTGAGGAATGGAGAAGTGGAAAGGGATCCATAAGGAGTCAGACTTGTACTTGGATCTCTGGTCCTGCATTTGGCAGCAGCTGTTGTGTCTGGGTGTGTTGATCCTCTCCTCAGGAGGGTGCCCCAAGCAGCAGCCCCTTCCCTACATAGCTGCATCATCCCACTTCATCTTCCATGGCCACGCCCTGCTCATTATCCAGGACTCTGTATCCCACTGGATATTGTTCATTCAGTACTTTTGGTGCTCTCTATAGTTAATGCTGGGAGAACTGAAATGTCCAAACTCCAATTATTTTTGCAGATTAAAAAAACATATTTGACCTTAAAATGCAGTGTTGCTTTTATATTTTTATACTTAAATTTTTGCTAATAATAGAGAAACTTAAGTTAATGTCCAATAAGTTTTGCCTGCATAATGATGCCATACTTGGACCAATGCTCTCCTCTTCTTATCTGCAAGGACTGTTCACCAATTTGTGCTGCTGAGAGAGCTCAAACAAGAAAAGCCTCAGTTCAATATGTACATGGAATATGATGAAAGTACTGCAGTGATTAAGTATGAGGGAAATTTATTTTCATAATTAGATTACATTCATTAAAACTCAGTACACATAAAGATGAAGGATTCCTTCCTGCAAGAAGAAACATGTGCTACATCATGCTCGCTTCTGAATCTTCTGGGGCTCTAATGCATGGTCATAATTTTGCTTTGTGTTTAATTCATATTTTTCTTTCCCTTGGCACTTTAAGCACAGGTGAATTAAAGAGAATCACCTCACCCCAGCCAGCACCTTAAGAGCTGGACATCTCACTACCAAGATTTCCACTATTGCTTTTTAAAATCAGAAAGTATTATGTGTGGTATTACTTACCTATAAAAGTATCTTGTACTCCTTTTCATATACTGATACAGCATTTAGCTTTGAGACTTTGCAGAAGTGAATTCCACATGATCTTATTTTTGTATATCATAGAAGCATTTCTATAAGTCCTAATAAAATTAACATTTTTGTGTTCTGTTTTACTGTAAGACAGAGTAAAAAAATAGCAGCTGTCCAAATTGTAATTTAATGGTGGTTTTTAATTACCCATCTCTTCCTTTTACCAACTTAATGATTTAGTTCGCAGTTTGTGATGAAATGTTGTAATTTTAATAATACGTTTCACTGTAATACAACTTTGAGAAATTTCTATTCCAGATTAGCTCCTATTAAATGCTGTTATTCTTACTTATGAAGACATCCCACAGGATGAGTATTATAGATCTCCTTATATTTTATGAGCTTAAAATTTAGGGTTTATTTTTTGTTAGCTAAATATCTTACTGTTGGTTTCAAACATCACAAGATTTCTACAGTTGCCAAAATGAAAGACAATACTGCAATTTAGTTGGTGTGTTAATGATCCACCAACTATGTATTCATGGTAAAAATTAATGTCTTTTTATGGGAGCCCACACATTTTGCATGTTTTATTCCTAACTCTACACTTGTTAAAGCTACTTATTAAATAATTGAATATGCACTATAATATCTATATTAATAGATTCATATTCAAGAAGGCATCCTTTGTTCACATTCAAGTGTTCTTTTATGCTTTCATAAATAATCCAAATTATCCAGTATTCATATCTGATGGTAGTTATTCCCATGGAACACCGAGAGTATTGCATGTGTGGCTATACATTAGAGCGACCTGTTCTCGTCCAAAAATGGTGAATAAATAATAATGGAAAAAGCAAATAGTTCTTCTCTACAGACCACTGCAAAATAAACAACCTCCCCCCCACCTCCTGTGTATATGTATGAATAAATGTATTGAATTCGAATAGTCATTATCTCATGTTTCATATAGCTGAAATTCAGTTAATTGAACTATCTTGTGAATTTGTATAATTCTTAGTGTTTTTAGTTGTCCAAAGATATCATTTACTTGTGGATCTATCGTAGTTTAAGATGCAGATCACATGAGCTATCTGCAGTAGGCTATATATGAGCAGCAGAATTTGGTCATGTTTCAGAAGATTTTAGTAACTTTAGGGACATGAGAGTTTGAGATGTAGTAATTTTTAATTTAAATGGGGAACTGAATGGAATAGAATGAGTAAAATAGATTATTACAGAGCTATAAAAATTGTAGCAGTAGATTAGAGTAGATCTGAAGAAGTCTCTGGTTGAAGTCACCCAAGGAGAACTATTAAGGGAGAACAAAAGAAGCTCTCATGTATGAGTGGAAAAGACTGGGAAGCAATTAAAAATAAAGATAGCAAAATGGGTAGAAATAAAAGCCAGGAAGAAACATGAAGTCTATGAAGGAAGATTTCTACCTAAGAACTGTGGATTTTAATAATTTAAAAGGAATAATTATTTTAATGTATTTCTGAATGTTACCACAATTCTTCATTGCCATAATACCATAGCATAGTGATTAAGTGTAGGGAAGAATTACAAAAAATGTTACAGCTGCAAATTAAAACTAATAACAAAATGATCCCAGATCCAGTAATTTCTTGGTGTGTTACTTTTTTCTTTTTAATCTGTAGAAATTTAATAATGACTGGTGGATAGGAAGATTGGTAAAAGAAGGCTGTGAAATAGGATTCATACCAAGCCCAGTCAAACTAGAAAACATGAGGCTGCAGCATGAACAAAAGGCGAAACAAGGAAAATTCTACTCCAGGTAATGAGAAATCATTTAAAATAGTAACACTGTCTGTGATGCAACTTGGAAATTAATGCTGTGTATTGCTCTTATGTATGCTTAATTATTATAAATGGCAGCTGCAAACACTTTGAATCAATGAAGGAATTAATATATAATTATCTGTATTGCTTATTCTTATAGAATATATATCATTATTTTATATAATAGATTATTCATTAATAAGCTAATTAATGTCATTGCTATTTGAGATGAAAAGTAGTTATTTTAGATTTGTGGTCAGTGGTAGCCTACAATGGAAATTAGTCCATTTTTTTTAAATAAAATATTTGCTAATATACCTGGCTGTTAGCACATTTACTATATACAAGCTCAATTTTTTACTTAAAAATTGATTTCTCTAAATTCTGTAGCATTTATTACTTGTTTTCATTATCTTAATATTTCTAAACAAGTTTAAAGCTTATTTAAAAAGTTAGAGGAAATGTCAAGATGAATTTGTTCATAAGCCAAAGCCAGTGTCTGTTAGTTAGTTCTTAAGGAAAAAAATGGTCTCGTCAAATTTATTGCCTCTAAGTACAGCTTTTAAAAATACTACATTTTATGATGGAAACTTCATGTCAAGTAATTTTTTATCTCTGACTGCAGCATAAGAAGAAAGAGTCAATATCTATGTATTGAACAATATTGCAAGATAGTAAAAATGTCATCTTTGCTAGAGAATTCTTAAGAAAGCAGTTCTCCAGTAACACATGTGGAAGCAAATGTTACTTGTTAACCTTTGAGTATATAGGAAACAAATATTTCCAGTGTATCTGAGTGGGATGGACCTGGAATTGAGTTAGGAACCATTTGGGAAGCCAAAAATGCTTTCCTACCTCATCAGGAAGGGCAGCAGTGGTAGGAGGACACCAAGATTCTGCAGTGCTTAGCTGCATTCACCAGCTGTGAAATGCCTTTCCCATGAGTATTCTCTCCTCAGCAGAAGGATGCCAGATTCCTTATTCCTCTCCTGACACTTCAGAGATTTGATCACTTTCCAAATCGTAAAGGCTTCCATTCTCCAAAACTTCTCAATGAAGATAACACTGTCCTACAATACAAATGCATTAACTTAATGCTTATTAATATTTGAAGATAAAGTGGAAACAGCACTATCACATGAATTATTTGAAGAATGAAATAGGCTTTCTTGTATTTTTTTCAGAGCTTTTCTCATTCTGGTAACTGAAATAATATAACTAAAAGTATTGATTGATTTTCATAGCTTGGATAGGTTTTCATGAAGTAGAACTTCACAAAACCCTGGACTGCTTAACTTTGAGAGAGTTTTTTCCCCCCTAAGTATTATCTTGTATTGAGAAAGCAACTTCATTTAAATTGAAAAGATGATAGACAAACACAGTCTCATCTTCATTAGGAATTTATCAATAACTCTTCAGTGAAAGGAAACAGAAATGCTCACTGATTTAAGAATTAGTCCTAGTAATGGATGGTAATAATTATATACCAGTAGCCATATTAATAACTGGATTGCGTTAAAATCATGAGGTAGTGAGAGCAGCGCAATGAATTGCACAGCAGCAAAAGGAGAATGATGGATGTTTGCAGTTCCTCAGTCCTCAAAATGCACACACATTTTGTGTGAGATGTATATTTTATACCACTGTCAAAAATAGTTTGCCCCACAGCTAACTCCTTATTTAGAAGGCAGGTAATAAATCAACTAGAATAAATACTGAGAAAACTACAGAACTTCAAACTAATTTATTACTTTACTCCAGTAAATCAGGAGGAAACTCTTCATCCAGTTTGGGTGACATCGTTCCTAGTTCCAGAAAATCGACGCCTCCATCATCTGGTGAGTAGGTTATGAACCCTTTGGTTTACAGACTTGTAAACCTCCTCTGTTAAAATTGATATACATTTCATCCTAGTTTTCTTATTCCCTATACTTTATAGGTAAAATGTTGGTGTTGCATTACCATATAAGGCTGGTTTGGGTAGGTTGGAAATAATGGAGTCAATGCCAGCAAGTTTGGGCAATGATAGACACAAAATTCCCTGTTTGCTTTTATCGTGGGATTTTATAGCAAAGACATAATAAATTGGTGAGACTACATTACAGTAAGGTAGTTCAAGGTTTGGTCTGGTCTGAGCACTCCTACTGAGCAATAAATACCTTCTGGCACAGGAGAAAAAGCAGAAATAAAAATAAAATTTCCTGAGAGGTTTCTCCAGTAGCATCAAGAAAGGCATTCTTTTAAAACATCTGGAACTTCTAGTTTCACAATTCTGAGGAAGTGCTTCACATAATGCTAGGATACTGGATATCTTTTGCCTTCTTCGACCAATTTTTCACAAATACTCTTTTGCATCTACAGCACCAACAAACATTTAACTTTAGTTAGATTGGATTCAAGAGGTATGAAGCAAATACATGGCAAGTTGGTGGAGACAGCTGACATTAGCTCCTTGAAAAAAGCGTAGCAGAATATTGCAAAAGAAGAGGATTTTGTTGAGTTCAGCTGCTGCATTGCTGGGTGATTTATCTTCTTATATACATTTTGAGTACCTGAAAGCAGAAAGTATTAACGTTGTTAGCACCTTGTCTACTGGGGCAAAGACGTGTTTTCCAATCATATTCATTTATATGGAAGATTCATTTATTCAGAGGACTTAAAAAGAGGCTAAAGATTTTAAAGCATTTACATGGGCATTAAAAGAGAGATGGAGAAATTCGATCATGTGATGGCAGTAGCCTCATTTGATTAAATTAATTGAAAAATGTGTGTCTTTCTTGTGAAACCATGAATTTTTTTTTGTAACAATTATTGCAAATTATTACAACTGAAGTTTGTTTATCAAAACTCCAGTTCCACTTAAATTCTCTTTTTTTTGGGAAATAATTTTTTAGTTTACTAATATATGTTCATCACAAGTGGGTAGAACACACCTTAGTCTTCTATTTTACACTGGCTTTAAATTGTCATGTTTACTGTTAAGGCCAACTATTTCAACAGCTGCATTTTTGTAGTAAAATTGTCTGTGGACCCACATTGCAATTTAGCAGTTTGAGTATCTGGAATACTGTAATATTATTTTTTTTATCGAAAAACCACTTCCAGAATGTTGCATAGAATTTAGAGGTAAGAGAACCAATAGCATACCTAGGGTCACCAGCTGACTGATTACTAGCCATCCTGTAATTTTCATTGCATTGGACTGTTTCTTCAGACAGTAGTTTCCAGAAACATGATTTTCTGGGGAAAGAAGGAAATCTAGGAAAATTTATTTGGTTACACTGAAGATTTGGAAAATATTTATGGATAGTACACATAACCCTATTTTGTGATCATAAGATTTTGAGTCTACAGTATATTTTTGCTTATCTTAAGGCATCTAAGAAAGATGAAAGAGGCATAGTTTGTGACTAACACAAGAACACAAGTGACTTTGAAGTGCAATTGGCTTATTTGACTCTTTGAAAATATAATCAATTACAAATACATAAATTATTTAATGAGTTGAAGAATGTTAACTAAGTTAATTTCATTTTTTAATCTTGAGTCAAGGGTGTTTTTTATCAGGACAAAATGGTGCTGCAGAAAAAACAAAACTAACCCACAAACAAGATGAAGACCCAATGAAAAGCAAATGAAAGGCAGGCTCATATCCATTTAAATAGTCAATATTATATTGATATTGAAATCAATCCATACAGCCCTTGTGAGCCACCAAACTGGGTAAGGATAATGGTGAAAATGACTTTGAAAAAAATCCAGTGAACTAAAGATAATTAACAGTAAAAGAACTGTCACAGAAGATGTTATATAGTGTGAAGACTGAGAATGAACAAAGGAGATATTGACATCTAGCTGATCAAATTCTGCTTTTTTTTTTTTACAGGAAAAGCTTAATAATGCTGATTTTTCTTTATTGACAATTTTAGTTGAACACAGACCTGAAGGAGTTTTAATATGCCTTATTATGAGTGATTTGCAGCATCTGTGCTGGGTCTGTACTCACGAAAGATAATATGTTCTTTTTATACTTATGAAGAGGATGAAGGAACAGTGTTGCTAGAAGAAAATGTTACATGAGTTCTCTAGCTGTTTTTAGAGCAGAATTCTAGAAACAGGACGTAGATCTACTCACCGGCTTTCCTGGGATGGGCAGGCTCAAAGGCACAGTGACTCAGGGATGTGTGGATAATTGAAATGGAAAAATACACTTTATGCAAACGAAAGAAATCACTTCCTCAGGTGTCTCTTAAATCTGTAGCTGCGCATAGGCTTGACCGAAATATTTGTTATGTAATTTAATAGCACATTCCACTGTATTAGTTCATGTCCCACTCATCAAGCAGATGAAAGCAGGTCACTAAGATGGTTTCATAATAGCTTGCAATGATTAATTAAGGGTTTGGATAAAGTCAATGCAAACGATTCTGCTTACAGATCTATTTAGGCTTAGATGGCATGGCAAGATAAGCATGTGATACCAGGGTGCGTTGAGATCTTCACATACGAGGGTGATGTTATACAGCACATTTGTGGTTTGCTTTTGTTCATCTACTTGTTTCTGAAGGCAAGTTTAAATCACTACTTAAGACCAGGATTGATCGTTGTAAACAAGAAACCTTTGGTTTGGTTTTGGTTTGGTTTGTTTTACATGTAGTTGGCAGGTATCCGTTGGACTCAGCATTGAGGATAACATGGATTGGTGTTTTGAAAATATATTTATTTCTGAGTCTATGATGATTTTTGTTGAAAGTGTTATTACTTACTTGATAAAGAGAATAAATAATTTATAGTTATGGTGAAGGTGTTGCTTGCCATATATTCTTGTGGGGTACAGGTTGAATAGCAGAGGTTTATTGTATTCACTTCCATTTTCCCCTGCCTACATCCTCCTCATAGGATCCATGTCTCTGAGACAAGCTGGGATAAATTTCTTTTCTTCTGCTACCCATTCTTTTTAGTTTTCACTCTTAGTAGATATGGGTTTATTATTCCTAATAAACATATCCTATGAGTAAAATGCATTTAGCTAAAGGGGTTTAAAATGCCAATTGTAGTCCACTCTGTGATAAATGCAGAAACTGTAGTACCAATATCAGGCTGATTCTGTCTTCCAAAGTGATTTTTCTTTTGTTTCTTCATTTCCTATAGACATGGTAGTGACATTTTAAATTTCAGTTGATGATGCCCATTTTGAATTAGTGTTCATTGCTATAAAATGATCCAAATGTTGTTAACCAAGTTTTGTTGTTTACATTAGTGAAAGTGTTACCTGTTCCACAGAACTACTTTGGATTTACACTGGTGTAACAAGAACAAACTTGGCCATTGGTCTATTTTGTAAATGTTACAGTAGCTGTTACAGATCAGCTTCTGTCTTCTAATCCTAATGTACCGCACCTTTAAATTTTTCTCTTTGTTTTATTGTGTTTTGTTCTCATGGTTGATTTTTAATTTTTATTTATTTATTACTCTGGATGGTTTTATTTCTCTTCATCCGTAATTTCCTTTTTTAACCTATCTTTGCTTTCCCTGTCATCTGATAATTCTGAATTGTTTGTCTGTATATAGCTATAGACATAGATGCCACTGGCTTAGATGCAGAAGAAAATGATATTCCAGCAAACCATCGCTCCCCCAAACCCAGTGCAAACAGTGTAACATCACCCCACTCCAAAGAGAAAAGAATGCCCTTCTTTAAGAAGGTAACGCCGACTTCCAAGCTCCCATCTGTCCACCTGCTCACCTGCACTGCGTCACATTTCTAGTCCTGTTAACTGTCTGCGTCCTTTGACAAGCCAATAACATGCATGCTTTGTTGTTCTTTGTTTCTTTTCCATGCTGCTGTAGCTAAGCAGAAGCAGAAATCGGTAAGTTTATATCGACGTTGCCTGTGTTTATCCTGCCACTGGCATCATTAGCATTATTACTTCATATTAACAGTGCAGCTATTCTAGAATTAAGGAGGAAGAGATGTATTGAGCTGTTAGCAGATTCAGTACAAGAAAACAGGCAAAAGTTCAGTGCATCTGTGAAACTCTGCTACAGTATTTATCCTTTTTGATGGAATAATAGGACACACTTAAAAGGCCTTCTAAAAGTCTGAGAAAATTATTTCTAGCAAATCCATATAATGCACCTCTCTAGTGTCTGCTTACCCTTTCTGTCTTTCTCAATTTTTTTAATTACTCAGTCTATTGTAATCATTATTGGAATCTATTAGATAGTTTGTACATAGAAAACAAAGAATAAAAATTATTGTATTTTTAATTTAGTCCATATTTAGGCTTCTAATTCACTAAATGCAAAATCAAGGGATGCACAAGATCAATGGAAAACCTCAGACTTATTCTGACAGTTTACTCTGAATTTTTCTTGCTATCATGTTTAAATTCTCTGCCAAATTTTCTTGCCACCCAGCAGCCAGACTTTTTTGGTATCTCAGCTATTGGAAATGGCACTGGTGGTTCTCAGGAGAACCAATGTCTTCATAGATAACCCAGATAATTAAAGAATTAGGCAATTGGCATCGTGTTACAACAAGCTACAGTACATCTCTGGGGGAATAAGTTTGCAAGGCATTAGGTAGCAGCCAAACCGTGCAGTGAAATACCACATTCCCACTTTTTTGTTTGTTTGTTTTCAAATCTTTAGCCTTCATATCTCTTACTCTTTTGAAGTACTCACTTAAATCTACAGTTAATAACCGACTCGTATAGTTCTTAGACACAGTGAAAAGTGACATTGTTGTTCCTGCTGTGGATACTTTCATGTTTAGTAAGTAGACTTTGTTTCTGTCACTCTTTTGTTGAACTCTTTTAAGTAACATTGAATCCTTCTCATTTCTGAAGTCACCACTACTGGCTTCAGTGGGGTCTGTTAAGCCTAGTGTGGAAATCAACAACAGTTTCTTGCTTCTGAGTGATTTCTTACTTCATCATATTTATAACCAGATAAAAATGATAACAATAATACATGTTGACATGTATTGCATGTCATCTGTATAAGCATCTTTCAAAGGTGCAGCTTCTAGATGAACTGCCTTAGGCCTGGATGGCCATTAGTTCCATCTTTCTTCCACACTATGGTGCCTCTTTTCTTCAGTATCAGAATCATTACTGGTTATAGTGGGGTTTGTAATACTGACACTTATACTTAGCACTGGATGGGCATCCCAAACTAATCTATGTAGTCAAACTGTTGAGCAAAAGTCATATTTTCAAAACTGCTGATTTTTATTGTGAGCTCATATTTGAACTTGAATCTGCAATGGAAGCTATATAGCTCAGTGCTGGTCTCATAGAAAATATTAGATTCCCTAATGCTAAATTAAAGAACTTACTGCTTCCATTAGATAACTTTTCCTCAATTTTCTGCTGACAGCTTTTTTATTTCAAGCTGTAAAGATTAGAGAAAAAAAATACGTGTTTCAACTGGATAGATTTTTAAAATACCTCATATTCCATCAAATAAGGTAATTTCTGTGCTTGCCCTAATTGTCAAATAGCTGGTTAACTTCTAGAGTGAATGCCTTCAGTTGAGTCAGCCACATTAAGACAAAGATCTGTTGCATCAGGACACTCAGGCTGTAAGCCCTTGCACATCTGTAGTGAATTTTTCTTTGAATCTGTCTCAAATACATTTATCAAATTTATTAATAACGTTAGCAAGAACAGTGGAGGATTGCATTTTGATACTGGTACAGCTTAATTGCAGGGCTTTCCTTTGAAATGTGTTGGCTCAGTTTCTGTACTGTGTAAAAGAAATTCATTTCACATGCTTATGATGCCTTGGGCGTTGGTATTCATTCCTATGTTACTAATTATCTGGTGAAACTCCAGGTAACAAAAAATATAATAAATTACATTGAAGAACATTCACCAATATTTTCTATGTTTTAGATTGCTTTAGACTGCTGCTTGTGAAGCATTGTGTGCTGTCACTGTATTAATGTCTGTCTTTGTGGGTTTGTGTTTTGGAGTGTATATACTTATTTTAATGTTATTGTGAAGCACCTTGGGATACACTGAGTATTGAAACAATGAACTGTGTTTGTATTCTGTGATCTTAGCTGATGTATTAGTACTATGTAAGCATTTGAAAAATAGATCCAGCATTTGTTTTTCCATATCACCCACACTTTTCTGGGTTTGGATTTCAGTCACATACTTCCCCAAGAAGAAGATAAACCAAAACTTCCCTTATAAACAAAAAAGTTGTTCTCATAAGACCCATTCATGGTGATATATATCGCATAGCCATTTATTAAAGAAGAAAAATACCCCAAACCAACAGTTTAATTATTTATATTGTATTATGATAACAAAATAATTTTTTTGCAATCTTTGGAAAGAGGCAATCTTTTTGTCTTTGAATTTTAAAATGATTTTTAGAAATTGTACATGATACATCAGTAGATACTTTGATAAATATCCATTCTTGGGTCATGACAGGCACTTCCCAAAGTGGAAGAGTTGCTATCCCAAGCTCTGTTTATGATGATTTTCTAGAAATACTAACTTGATCAGTCATTATTTTGATTTCATTTGCAATTGAATTGTGGATGCAAATGTGGAAGTCAGACTACGAGTGCTGTCATGGGAATTTGCAGTGATGTCACAATGTTTTGTCAAGCAGTGGGCAGATCTGAGCATTAAAAAAAAGGAGAAATGTTATGTTTTTCTCATCGCTTTTTGTTCTATTTTCCTTTTTCATAATTTTCCTACATACAGTTTTTGTCAGAAAGATATATCACAGCTCTAGAGACAATCATTTCAAATCATTAGCTGTTGGAAATAACCTTTTCAATTTACTAGTTAGGAATTATGGGGACATGTGCATGAAGCTCTTATGTCCTTATCCTGTGTCACCAGTTTTTGGGAAAAGTTAATGAACTGGAGTTTCCTGTGTTGGTGACATCGCTGGAAATTCATGGTGCTTAATATTGTAAACAGTGCATAACACTTTCTCTAGGTGCTGTGACACTGAAAACTTTATCTGTTTTGCAGACAGAGCACATCCCTCCCTATGATGTAGTGCCTTCTATGCGACCAGTAGTTTTAGTGGGGCCTTCTCTGAAGGGATATGAGGTAATTGATTGCTTTGAATGTTTTATTTGCCAAAATCCTGTGCTTCATTTGTATTTGATCATTTGTACCACAGACAAATATCTAGGCAGTTTTTACTTCTACTAAATCACTGTTTATTTGTATTTTATTTTGTGTCAGAATTGAGATTAAGAATAATTTGCATTCCAATCCTGTTGTTCAGATATAAGATTTACTGTCGCTTTATTATACAATACTATTAGCATCTAGTAGTACTAATTTCCTATGTGATTCTTAATTTATTGTTTGTTTGATTCTAGGTAACAGATATGATGCAAAAAGCATTATTTGATTTTTTAAAACATAGATTCGAAGGGCGGTAAGTACTTCGCAATGCAAGTATACTTCTGATCAGGTTTCATTTAGGTACTACCAGGTTTTTAAGAAATGACATTGTAGAAAATGGGGAATGACAGCTAATTCCTAGATCAGTGAACTATAATGTGGATTGGGAGTTTACTTGGCAGAGCACACAGAGGCTGGTTACAGTGGGAAGTGTTATGGGATGTATATTTGTTGAGAGTGGAAAAAAGGATAATTCTTTCTTGGTGACTGTGACATTCACACTCCAAATTGCTAGATATTTTATTTATTTCAAGTATTTTTCAAATGATATCTCATGAGTGCTTCTCAGGTTCTGAGTGAACTGAAAAGACCCACCGTTCCTCTTCATCTCTAATTTCTTAATTGGTATCCTCCTTGAAAATAGTGATATGAGATTCAGACAATCTAACATATGGGATTGTCAAACTTTTGATCCCTCAAGGAAGTATCTTGGTTTGACAGTGGTTCTGGACTCTATAGTGGGAATTTTCAGCAGAACTAGGGTGCAAAGGTGGGGCAATCACCCACCTTGCTGAAATAGGGTCACGCTTGATAGCAGACATGCTGCACTTGCTGGCTTCTGATTCAAGCACTGCTGTTAGAGTGGACTAGGCCAGGTCCACTGTGGTTTGTATTTGAGCCTTCAGATGTCTTACTGTAGTTCAAATGTCAAATGATAATTTGTCTCTAAAAGCAGATGCACAATCTGTAATGCAAAGATCATGGACCTGTGGATCAGAGGTATCAGGTGCATTCTACATATGTGATTATATTGTGACTGGATCAAGTTCCAAATTAATATATGCTAATGGGTTGACACTGTGGAGAGAAAATTGAGAAAACAGGAATGTCTTATAAAATGTCTGTAACTTCATGGAATGTTCTGTTTAGTTTGCAAGTGGACAGATTAATAGCACTATTCTGTCTGTCCTAGTGCTGTCAAAACTTTCAAGAGGGAGATTGAGGTTTCTTGTGAATAGCCTTAGCTCTTTAAAATAGCAGGCATTGTTATTTAAGCTGTTGGATTTTCTCAATCAGAATAATGATGTCAATGCCTAACCAGAAGAACTCTCTCCTAGAAGAAGTCCCTCTTTATATTATTCAGGATTGTCAAACCTTAAATACCTACCTTGAGAATTGGAAGTTAACAAAACAGTGGTTGATGCAAGCAGAAAAAAAAATATTGCATCTTTATGTCTTTAAGTATTTTAGAGCATGTCTGATTTTCAGTTGTAAATCCAATTGTGGCACAATGAATCCACAAATACTCTGAATACAATTGATGTCTATAGTAGCAGATTTGAAGCATCCCAAACTTCAGTAGCAATCTGAATTGTTACTTGAGGTCCTGAACAAATTTCTGCAGGAGGTTCTTAGATTCATGCTGCTGCTTTCATCTCCCATACCGCTGTCTCCACTCTCATTGCAATTATTTCACAATATGAACACATGTACCCTTTGTTTTGAGAGCAGACTTGGTCTTCCTGGTGTGACATATCTCAAAAAAGCATTAAAATGACCTTAGAAAGACATTAAAAGATCTTAAGATGTAAAATAGTATTTTTCATAGATAGGCAAGTAGACTGATAAATCTAGCTTTATTCAATAAACCATAACTGCATTTTAAAAAAGACAAAAAATTTCTATTGCATGTAGGAAGAAAGACTGGCAAGAAAACTGTGAAAAAAAAATCTGTGAAAGATTTTAGTGTCCGTCTATTAGCAAATGAAGATAACTAATGAATACCCCAGTATACGTGTTGGATTTAATTTTAAGACATTAAGAATTATATTACTAATCAGTATTGTGCAAATAATTCTAGTTTTCCATATTAACTTCTGGATTTGTTACTTTTTTTTTAGGGTTTTAGATAAGTGTATACACATGTTGAGCTGATTGGGAAGTGACTTATTGGATTATAATTCAGATGAACAAACAGCATTTGATAGTGCATTTTACAGAGCTCCCTGTTCTTAGCAAATCCATTTCCTTCTTTTAAATTGCAAGTAAAATCCTATAAGGAAGAACAAGGGAAATCATCAGTCTAATTTAACCCTCAGCACTGGAAAAATGTGACCTCTAAACCTCATTAGTTCAGAGAGTTTGAAAGGGAACTTAAGGGTGATTTTTGACCCTGTAAAGCAAAACAAACCAAAGTAATTGTTTTCCTAGGAAGAAGACTATGCAGAAGGTTATGTAGCAGGTCAGTGCAAACAACTGAAAGTAACTACTTCTTTCTTGGCCCATGTTTTCTTATAAACACAAAAGTGAGCCTGCCAGATACTTAGCCCAGAGTTTTGAAGTGCATTCAAAAATGTACTTCATTGAAGTACATGAACTTCATGAAGTTCCCATTTTTAGGTGGCCAGCATATTGCTGGATATTTCTGGAAAACTATAAGCAACTCTTGTACTCTGTTAAAGAACACATGCTAGCACAAAATAAACAATTAAAAAAAGAAAAAAAGATATATTGCTGTACTAGCTTCCCTGCTAAGCCTTACCTTTACCATTTAATTCTGCAAATCCTTGTATGTCTTATATGTATGGATAAAGTAGGCCAGGTTGTCATTCATATTGTTCAAGAAATCAGGGAAAGGAGAAGCCAGCCTTTCCATAGTGGGCATACTGATGCAAAGTCAGACCAGAGATTCTAGGGAAGTCCCATCTTCTACAGCACATCTCTGGTCCCCTCGTGCCTTCTGTCCCCCCAGATGTGTAGCATTGCAGGCAGTAGTCATACTGCATTTCGGGACTATACAGAAGGAGGATGTCTTAGCAATAGTCCTTGTAGCCATATTAGTTAGATGCCAAGGTTTTTCTCTGTTCGCATTCTGGAAAGCATAACTGTGCTGATGAGAAGAACTTACTTTCCTGTAGTCTTGGCCATCCTCTAGTGTTAAGTGAGACCTGTCCCCACATCCCATAAAGATAAATAACATTCTGTACTATTTTACTGTATTTATTTTTGCAGTATATCAATTACACGAGTCACAGCAGACATCTCGCTTGCCAAACGCTCAGTATTAAACAATCCCAGTAAGCATGCGATAATAGAGCGATCTAACACAAGATCAAGCTTAGGTAAGTACCTATAATGATGCTATCTACAAATTGCCTGTAAAGTGTGCTACTCTCCATTAGTATGTCAAAGCTAAAAATAGCCTTCTCTCTGCTGTAAGAAAATCACAATTCACATAATCCAGAAATCCTGGCCCTAGAAATCATTTTAAAATCATCAGCAGGTAAACTTCATAAAGTGCTGATCTTGGTTTAACCTGCTTATGCTCAGTTTTCATGTTTTGCTGCTTGCCTCAGTGGGGAGAAGTAGCCATCCGTATAAAATCTCAAGACATGTTTTTCCAGTTGAATAGAAATTGCAGTTTTCAAATACTTGGAATTATATGGATATTACAGATTTTATGCATTATCTTTGATAAGATTACTACTAGTGACAGCTACTGATATGAGGCCTCAAAAAAGTTATGTAAGTACACATTTTAAGAATTTTGTATCTGTTTAAACTAATCCTGAGGTTGGTACAAAAAAAGGATGCAAAAGGGGAGATGTTTTGAAAAGACTGTAAAGCTAGGTTCACAGCATTCATATCTGTTATCTTACATTAGTCATTTTGTAATGAAGCTTGTCCAGTTTTATAAATCATTAAAAAGTTATTAACCAGAAAGAAAAACAAGCTTAGTTGGGAAGATGTAACTAAATGCCACCATCTACAGTGCAAGTGGCTACACTGGAGCTTGTCATCCCAAGGTGTCGTTAGAGTGAAGAGGAAAAGGTGGTCACTTTGGAGTCCTAATTCCTGACTGACTTTAGCCTTTCCTCTAGTGCAAGATTTATTATATCCAAGACTCTGCTGTTGCCTCTGGTGCATTCCCTGTGTAGAGACACCTGTAGCTAGCCGAGGGGTCTGGTGGAAGGTTCCCTGTCCATGCAGCGAGGTTGGAGCTACAGGATCTTTAAGGTCCCTTCCAACCTAAGCCAGGAATCTGCATACTTGTTAGGGCACTCGGCTGAGATATGGCGCATGAGCCCTGTACCAAGTCCTGATCAAGTCCCCAGTCAAATAAAAAA
>VXBA01000731.1:218445-228763 GCA_013399895.1 Serilophus lunatus | reverse complement strand
AAAAAAAAAAAAAAAGGAGGAATTTGTTAGATCAAATACGAATGCTCCAGTCTTGTTACTGGCTTTACAATGCTGCAAGTTACTCTTAGTAGCCTTTAAGAGAGTTTGGTTTCACCCCAAATACAACATTGTAAAACTAAGTTGGAGTCAGAAAAGGTAACTGCTTTTGTAAGACAGTGAGAAAGCCCTTGTGCAAGGCAAAACTAAAAAAAAGGACGAGGAGTGTTATAGCCTGTTCTCTTGCTTACCTGCAATGTCTCAAGGTTGCAATAAGAGTCAGAATTAGAAAATACCATTGTAGTCTGCTCGTAGGTGGCCTCTCCTAGCAGTGATTCACAAAGATGACAGTATAACACTGCTGTGAGTATTCAGCTGGCTGAAGTAGAAGAGATGAGTGACAGTATCACACTATATAGTGGAAATTTTATTTTTCAGTTCGTGTAATGAATTTCCTGTAAGCCAACAAAAAACAATGGTAAAAGAATATTAAGTTTACAAATTCAAGTTGTGCAAAATTGAGGTTAGGAAGTGATAGTAAGAAGGCTACCTGCGCAGCTTCTTAGCATCTTCAGGCTTACGTATGCTCTGGTTCAGTCTTCGGCTAAGTGTTTGCAGTCTACTTTTCCACCGGTCTTCTGCCTTAGTTTTCATGAAAAAAAAGTGTGAAGTAATGTGAGGAGTTGGAATTGTTCAGTGAATTGCTATTTCCCTTATTTGTCCATATTAACTTATGCAGTGTACAGGGCTAGAAACTTGCGGAAGGCAAATGAAATTATCTAAAAACACATTCGGACATTTTCAGTTTATGTTCCTGTTTTGGAACAAGGATCTGAATTTCAGTCTTAAGCATACTAAGCACGGTTTTATCTCTGTGTTTCAACAAATATTAATTCTCTGTTGAAAAATGGAATGACTCCAGTGGGAGGGAGTCTGTGGTATCCGGTGGTCTGCAAACTGCAGCAGTGCAGCATGGCGTGCCATTGGCCTCTCTTCTGAATCACAGCAGCCTGCACGTATCACCCAGGGCCAAGAAGTAGCCCCTTGGCACTACTGAAGGCCCAGTTCTAGAGATGGCAGCCTGTAAAGCTCACCAAGGTAGTGCATGTGCCATGGTGACTCCCTGTGCCTCGAGCCAGGGTCAGTGACAGCAGAGCATGGAGGCACAGAGGGAAGGAGTGTCCTCCTGCTTCCCTTCCTGCTGGGCCCCTCCATGCTGACTGCCATCCTGCCACCGGCAGTCCTGGCTCACCAAGTCAGAGGTGAAGTGCAGTCCTGAAGAGTGCAAAGGGAGACTGTTTTTTTACTGGGTTAACTGAAGAGCCCAATGTAATAGTGACTTTTTGCTTCTAATACAGGACTGCTGTATAGCATTGGACCAGTTATTTACAGATTTATTTTTTTTTAATAAAGATTTTCCCCAGTGTTTTCTACATGCCGAAAATCAGCCTGTTGCGTGGTAATGCACTGACTTGCAAAAAGGCAGATGGAAACTAGGCAGTCCTTTGTGGACTACTGAAGCTCCTGTTGAGTACCTTGTGAAATACCAGCCTTGTGGCTTTTCATTCCCCAGAAGTCCTCTTATTTTAGGCTCTCCTCTTTGCTGACATTTAACTGGGGAGGTATTCTTGTCATTCCCTAGCTCAAAGCCTAGCTCAAAGAATTTTTCCCTTCTCTCAGATCAGTACTCATGTCCTGTACTGACAGTACAGAGCAGCAAAAGGAATGTCCTGAGTCTTAGTAGTGACTTCGAAAAGAAGCTTCAAGGTTATGTTCCATTTTGGAAGAAAGAATCCTCAGAAATCAGGATTTCCTTTTGGCTGGCTTCCATATTTCTAGGCTGAATGTACTTTTTACTGTGGTAATTACTCTGAAGAATCAGACACTACATTTTTGAAATTGGTTCTCCCAAAATTATTTATAACTTGTGATTATTCTTTGTAATTCAGTTTTCTATTGGAAAATACAAATAATTCCAGCTTCTCACCTAACTAGGATGTTTTTTATTACATCAGTAAAATTCCACCAGAGTAAGTTCCACAAAATAGTCCATAAATAATTTATTCATTCTGCTTTCATGGAAAGACTGGGGCCATATGTTTTAAATGAGGTGTGAAACACATATTTGACAAAGAAGAGAAAGTAAATAACTCAAATGGCATCTTATCAGTTGATAGTGTATGGAGTTGCATACTTAATGAGACAGCAGCCCTATAGGAACAACTTTATTATATGTTCCTGAGTGTGCTGTTTTATAATAGAGATCACAAAAGGTTTGATTTAAGAGACCTATTTTGGCATTTCCTACTTTATTAGTATTAGCTTTGCAGTCAATAGTATTCCGTACTAATACAAGTTTCAGTCATGGATAAATAGTTGAGTTGGGACTCTGATGACATTCATTCTTTTCTGGTATCTGCTGCAAGTCTG
This sequence comes from Serilophus lunatus, assembly GCA_013399895.1. Taxonomy (NCBI): domain Eukaryota; kingdom Metazoa; phylum Chordata; class Aves; order Passeriformes; family Eurylaimidae; genus Serilophus; species Serilophus lunatus. The sequence continues at coordinate 226,336 of VXBA01000731.1, read as the reverse complement.
CTAGGGGTCCTGAGAAATGAATTTTTTCTCTACCTATATATTCCCCTCTATAAAATAAAAATAATAGTGCCTTTTCTCCAAATCGGGGGGGGGGAAGACAGAATTTCAATAAACAATACATTTGTGCTTTTTCTTATTTTGTCCAGACTATCTGGAATGGCATTGTTCTGGCCAAGGTATTTAAAACTGGTATTTATCACATAAATTATCAATAAAAAATTGATCTTGTTAAGGAAAAGCAGGGTTTGTTTCGATTTGCCCTGATGAGGTCTCTTGGCTGCATAGCTGTGGGATGAGGGGAGATAAGTTACTGTCTTGTGCCTCGTTGAACAGTCAGTGGCATGTGGATGGAGACCCATGTGTTTATTCCTGCATCTGGTATAATTTAAAAATGTTTTTTTATTATAGCAAATATAGATCTCCAGAACTGCTCTGTGTTAATCCAAATCACTCCCTCCTTAAGGATTCAATGGGAAGCTATTCCTTTACTCACCCACCTTTGTGATGTGGTATCTCGTGCAGCTAGACAGCCGGGCACTGATGCTCATATTTGTAAGCAGCAGTTTAACTGCAGCAGAGAAGGCTATTTCTTAGACTTTTGAAAATATGTTTTTAGTATGTGTTTTAAGTATTATTTTAATAAGTGTTCTGTCAATTAGTTAATATAGAACAAAGGTAATGTTCTTGATACATTAATACCAAATACTTTTTTTTTCCTGGGAAATAAATTAACCTCTTTTTGAGAACTCTTAATACATTACCCAGTATAGGTATACAATATTATATATATTATTTATAGCACAGAAAACAGTGAAGTGAGCATTATTTGGAACTGATTTAATAGATAATCCAGAAATAATTTCAAAGAGGCATAGACAAACAATGAGATAGTCAGGAATAAGAATAGCTGTGAGGAACTGAATTGACAGGATTATAGAGGATTCTCAGTCAGTTTAATGCTACACACACCTATCGACTGACAGTTTGCTTTTGTAATGGAATCAGTTAAAAATAGACTTGGGATTTGACTCATTGGAAACCAATGCTACCACTAAATATCTAATATAAAATTAATGTTCTCAGGATATTTTAAAAAATAGTGTTCTGCTTGTAAAGATTTAGGTGGACAGTACAGTCTTATTCCTCTCCTACAAGAAAGCTTGTTTTGCGTATGAAGAGAAATGTTTGCTTGTCCATACTGTTACATATTTAATATGTGAGATGCCAGAACTAAATTTAAGGAAAGGGCAAATAATTCATTTCTTTAAAAGCCTAGGCAAAGTCTGTAATTTTGAACAGACTTATTTTTCCAAGAAGGTACAGTGCATGGTTAAATCTCATTCACCTGAAAACCAGCCCCAATTGGTTTAGTTAAATTTTTATACAGGCCCATGCCATTTGCAGAAACTGCTGAACCGGCTTTGTGCTTTTGCTGCATTTCTTTGTCAAAAGAACCCAAACCTTTTTTCTGTGTATGTTACACTTGTTATAACCTTACCTCATGCTGTATGCTTTGTACAAAACCTGACTGTCTTGGCTTTTTCCATTCTTTGCTTCATTAATGCTCTCCTTTTCCAGATGTTTTAGGTATGTATACAAGCTTGCAAATTACTTTTCCTGCTGTTTTGTGTTCAGTGCTTTATTGTACTTCACAGAACCACTGTGTGTTTCTTGCATCTGGCTCACTGATAGACAAAAGCCAATACTGTACTGTGTTGCTAAGTCTTTCTTTTAAAAAAATTTTTGATTTTCCTTATTTTTTCAAACAATTACAGAAATAAAGTTGACATTGACAAGTAAACACTAAAGATTAGGTACTCCACTGTATATTTCTAAAGTGTGTGCACTTCTATTCTAACACAGATATGTGAACGTTGATGTAAAATATATCACTGTGTGTATAGTGAATCGATTGCAGTCACATGCCTAAGAATCCATTTATTTGCTTTCTATGTGCATATGCAGTAACCTTTCAGGCATTACATGCACCCACTTTGTATGTATAGTTGAGTGTTAACCTTTGGAAATTTTTCTCTGGAAAATGTATAGAGCTCCCATTCACATCTTTAGGTTGATATCCCAAGGTTTTGTCTTCTGAGAATGAAGCATAAATGCTTGAAGAAATAGTAGTAGATTAACTGTGCAAATTTCAGCTTTGTGTTTTTATTTTCTTGGTGTTTGTTCGAAAAGCAGTTGGATGCTTGAAACTATGGTAACAATTTATTTGTTTTATTTATATGTATGTACATATGTATCAATACATATTATATACATAAATGCTAATGTTGTTATGTATTATCCATGTTTGGTAATTTAATGACAGCTGTATATAAGTTTCAAGTAAATTCTTCCCCAACTATAAATCAAAGATAAAAGAGTGCTAGCTAGGCCTTATAAAGATCCTTCGTTACTTACAGAGGCCATGAAACAGGAATGCAAAGCTGGGATTTAACCGAGAATATATTCCTTTTCCAAAGTCTCAAGGATCTATAGTTCAAAGAACAGAAATAGGTTTTCAATGTGTTATGGAAAATCCTGATTGTCCCTTTATAATTTTATCTTCAAGATAGCTGAGACAAATGTCCATAATTCTTACTTCCAGGCATTAAATCTTCAGATATGTTAATCTGTTAAACCTGAATCTGCCTTGAACCAGAATGCTGTAATTAATGCAGCAGCTAAGAGCTTTTGTGTTTTCATGAGGACAATGTAGCTACACTTCTTTTTGCATACAATTTGGAAAGAGTAGCGAGAAGTTCCTGAACCTGTTGTAATTTATCCGTCTCAAGTGTCCCAAAATGTTTCCCTAATGAAGTTCTTTAGGTAGTTCTGGATTAGAAGTTTGGTACTAACTTTCCAATACTCCAACTTGCAAATAAGTTTTTGATACAATGTTGGCAAAGCATTTAATGAAACTTCCTCCGTGTTTTCAAAGAATATATGGGGTGGAGGTGGGGGGTGAAATCATAATTTCTGTAAATTAGAGGTAACTCTCAGCAACATGTCCCTATATTTTCTCATGATACTTCATAGAAGGATGTGTGATGGGCCATTATGTTGAAACAAAACATGTGCTAGAGACAAAAGAGTATAGCAAGCTATTAGAATAATTTTTAAGGTTATGGATATCTGTATAATAACCAAGATACTTGGACAGGTGAATAAAATACTTTTAGCCACTTAGCTGTTTGCTTAAAAGCAGAGTACAGTTTGCTTCCCTTAAAATTATTCACACTGTAGTTTGAATGGATACAGGGTTGGGTTTTTTTCCTCCTGGGCTCATGGAACTTATTAAAAGTTGTTGTCCATGTCTTCATTTTATCCAAGACTAAGGGTCTGAGTTGTTTAACCAGAATGCAAAGAAGTATAGGTTAACTTCTATTCTCTGACATGAACTCATAATTTCCATTGCCATGACAGGGCTATGATCACCTCTAGGATGGTTTTTGGTTGGTCCTGCTGAGTCTTACGCACTTTGCATAATAATTAAACTTTCCCTGGAGAAGGAACTGGAATCCATGTGTTTTGCCTCCCACTCTGAGCATCAGGCTGCAGAGTCAGTATCTCTCCCACTCAGTGAATACGCAAATGTTTTGCAAGTGGCACACCATCAGCAGGAGGGGTTGAGTAGCCAGCAGTGGAGTAGTTCCACGTTCTGTCTGTGAGAAAGGCTGAACATTTTTGTTTATGTTTGTCCTGAAAAAAAACCAACAGGCCTAGGGAACACTTACTTATGTATGGACCTACTATGTATGGACCAGAGCTGTAAAAGTCTTTAGCACTGCACTGAGTAATGAGATGTGGTACAGAAATATCGAAGTTAGAGCCAGCTTGGAGTGATGATATCCATTCTGAACTATGCAGAGACACTTGCTTGGTCCCCTGGGCAAAGTGAATGTTAGACTGCTTCTTTGCCCAGTTCTATTATTCCACATACTCCTTAACAGAGTGTGGGAGAGCTTAATGATGGGAGCAGTGCTATGCTTCTGTATGGCACCTTCTGGAGCTGCTCTGGTTCTGCCTGGCACAATCATCTCAGTGCAGCTCTCCCCGGTGCAGTGCTCATCCACTCATGCTTCTGCTGCTATCTACTGATTTCAATCTTTTCCATTCATAGGCCATTAAAATTTATTTCCAGTTTAAACTTAGCATAAGAAGCATCATTCCATGAACACTATTGTTTTGCTAGCCTAGAGAAATAGGGGAGATAGTATATATATTTATGTGCTATTTGTTATTTTCAAATGACACTATCTGTTTCATATTTTCATGTAATTACAGTATTGACTTTCACGAGATGTTAGTGCATTATAAATAGATCTTGGTTATGTTGAGATTTCCAAACATGGCATCGTATCCATCAGTACTACTCAGACATGTGCGTGCGTTAACAGCCATCTGAATTCTGCCTAAACTGAGCCTCAGCAGGCAGCACCTGCAGCACCTCACCCCACAGCTCCCCTTCAGCAGAGCCCAGACTGGAGCACCAAGCAGAGCAGCAGACATGCTTCTCTGCTTTCTGCCTTATCCCTCGCAGGAGCCCCATCTGTTAGGCATGAGTAACACATGCAGCCACTTTTCCTGGAAAATATTGTCATCCTCCCACTCCCACCTTCCCCTTTTTACATAACAGCCTAGTGGCTAAGGTATTTGGTGGAGGCCAGAGAAATGTAGCTATACTCACAAAAGTGCATTTCTGTTAAAAATTTGATTAAAACACCTGTAATCTCAGTATCTTTTGACCAATTGCCTAAGGACTAAGCTAAAGCATTTATTCCCTCTTAATTGCTTGTGTTTTACAAGACTTTTTCCTTTGGCGCAAAGGAAGTGGAGGCACAAAGCCTTCTGCTCCCCAGAACTGAGACATGCCCACAGCGTGAGATGGGACATGTACTCCTGCCTGAAGACCATGGGACTGAACCTCCCTGGCAGGGGGAGGAATGGAGCCCTCTGATCCCTGCCCAGCATGAGCACTCTGTTAGTTCCCGGCCTGCCCAGAGCAGCATTGGTGCTTGAGAGGAGGAAAGAGGAGAATGAGAAGAGAGAGGCCAAACACTTATGTGCATATGTGGTTTCTTATTAGCTTGCTGTGGTTTGCTCAAACATCATGTAGCTTACTGGACCACCCTTGGTACCATCTTGGCCTCCTTGCTTTGTGCAGTGAGCACAGATACCTAGTGCAGTCCAGAATAGCCTACTGTGGCCAAGTTGCCTGCATTCTGGTTACAGCAATACCCAATGTATACACTCTGGTCGTCTTTCACTCAATATAAGCCTACACGGACATGCTCACAAATTAAAATTTAAAAATTTGTATTTTGTCAGTCAAGCTCATTATTTTCTTCTTAACTGTGACTTGTGTAAGACAGCTCAATAATTATTGCTTTGTTTAATTAATTTTTTCATTTTCTTGGGTTTCAGATTTGAGCTTTCTTCATTTCTTAGTAGTTTTTTGGTGCAAGACATTCTACATATTTTTAAAGCACTTGAGATGAACCCCAGATTTGCTTCTTTCTCCTTTGTTGTGGAATTGCTGACATTGCTATACACTTCTCATTAACTATATTAATGGAATTTAGTAATTAATTATTTTTAGTAACTTTTTTGTATAAAAGACTTAGCATAGATAAAATCATGGCTACTGATGGCTGTTCTCCTCAATTTATAAATTATTTGAAAGCCATTTATTCAAGGGGCTGCTAAATATTTTAAATGGCATGCATTGACATAAGTGTGTTCTTTTCATGCCATATGTCTGTAACATCAGGAGCCCTGTTTAAAAATCTAGAATGCTTTGTCTCTGTGGCTGATTCAGTAAAAGTAATAATTTACATATCTGTTTCTATGAACAAAACAGAGCCACTGGTACCATAGACAGTAGACAAGGTAAAATGAAATAGGTTAAAAGTCTCATACTGTGCCTAGTTGACAGTATGTGAAGTTCACTGCTCCTTGTAGAGATCAAAATCCCTTTGCTGCATTTAGGCCATATTTTATGGTTCCAATTTGGCCTTTGCAGGCCAAAAGCATGTCCATTTTGCATCTCATCCCTGCCACAAAACTGCCATGTCATCAAGGTCTTCCTAAAACAAAGTGCTGATATAGCCACTGCTCTGTCAAGCTGAATGTCCCAGTGACTCCTGGCTGCTATGGATGCTTTCAGGCCAGATTTAAAGGAGGATGGTGTTTCTCCAACTGTGTAGCATTAAGATTGTTCTTTTATCATGGCGTTACTTGTGACCCTAAATTCCATTGTAGTTCATTGTATTATTAGTGAATTGGCACAAATAAAATGCAGTGTTGCTGTGTCTTTGCCTTTAGGTAAGATTATTGTACTGAACTGTGAAAGACTTTTGCTTGTAATTCACTTGTGACGTCCAACCGGTGTAAAGAATATTTTTTGCACCCACAATTGGATAAGACCTTTACTTGTGCTCTCATTGCACTGAATTGCTGTTCATTTCAGGGTGCTTTAGGTATATTGAGAATTAATATCTGGAAGCAAGTTTAAATGTGCTTTATTTAAAGTTGTCTGGGAGAGGTGTACTTACTGTTTCTTAGAGTTGATCCCTTATTGTATGAAATAAATAGTTAAATGCTTCTGTCATTTAAAATATGTTTGTTTTCTAGTTACTAGGGAGACCATATGAAATAAGTTGTAAGGGTGACTTTAAAATTCAATAGCTAATTTCTGGGTTTGAATGTTGTAGCTGGGCTACCAGCGTTTCATGATGATTTTCCCAGTAGATCTAATCATTTTTATATATCTCATTATGCTTGGTAAATAGAATTTATTGGTATTTGATGTTATAAGTTCACTCCAGTTATTGCTCTCCAGTACATAAGAAGGGACATTATTATAAATAGATGGTGTTCATGGAGGTGGGAAGATTGCAAAGCTATTACTGTGCTGCTTTGAAGGTACCCCACTGTCACTGTTCTCAGCTCCCTATTTTAGCTACCAGTGACATTTGTGTTACTATCCTCAGATGACATTTCGAGTTCTTTGCTTACTTGGCAAAAGTCTGAGATTTGTGTTGAGTGTCTTGTGAAGGAATCTGCAGGTATAGAATTTGGTTTTTGAGAGATGTTGCTAAAGCAAAGTGAAAACCAAAGCTGTAGCAGTAGATAAGGCTTTTGTCATCTAAAAAGACAAGCTACTATTTTATAGTAATTGCAACAATCTTATGTGTAAAGTCAGAATTCAAAGGAGATTTCAAGTTAAATGAAAGCTTTTCCAGAAGCTGAAGAAGTACTCTAAGGAACAGGAGATCAGACCCAGCCAGCATGGGTTTACAAGGGGTAGGGCTCCTTTTAGGACCAGGTGACCCACCTGGTGGATGTGGGTGATGCTGTGGACGTTGTCTATTTGGACTTCAGCAAGGCCTTTGATACTGTCTCCCACACATACTCCTGGAAAAGCTGGCAGCTCGTGGCTTGGACAGGAGCACTCTTTGCTGGGTTAGGAACTGGCTGGACGGTCGGGCCCAGAGAGTGATGGTGAACGGTGCTGCATCCAGCTGGAGGCCAGTTACCAGTGGTGTCCCTCAGGGGTCTGTGCTAGGACCAGTGTTATTCCGTATTTTTGTTGATGACATGGATGAGGGTATTGAGTCCTTCATCAGTAAATTTGCAGACGACACTAAGCTGGGAGTTTGTGTCGATCTATTGGAAGGAAGCAGGGCTCTTCAGAGAGACCTGGATCTGTTGGATAGCTGGGCAGTATCCAATAAGATGAAATTCAATAAGTCTAAGTGCTGAGTCCTGCATTTTGGCCGCAAAACCCCCTGCAATGTTATAAGCTGGGGGCAGAGTGGCTGGACAGTGCCCAGGTAGAAAGGGACCTGGGGGTGCTGATAGACAGACAGCTTAACATGAGCCAGCAGTGTGC
>VXBA01000731.1:180261-218426 GCA_013399895.1 Serilophus lunatus | reverse complement strand
CTATGAGGAACGATTGAGGGAGTTAGAGTTGTTTAGCCTGGAGAAAAGGAGACTCAAAGGTGACCTTATCACTCTCTACAACTTCCTGAAAGGAGGTTGTAGTCCGGTGGGGGTTGGTCTCTTCCACCGGGCAGCAACTGACAGAATGAGAGGACAGAGTCTCAAGCTGCACCAAGGAAAGTATAGGTTAGACATTAGAAAGAAGTTTTTCACAGAAAGAATAATAAAATATTGGAATAGTCTGCCCGGGGAGGTGGTGGAGTCACCATCCCTGGACCTGTTTAAAAAAAGGCTGGATGTGGCACTTGGTGACATAGTCTAGTCAAGGTGTTAAGGCAAGGGTTGGACTCAATGATGTTGGAGGTCTCTTCCAACCTAGTAATTCTGTGATTCTGTGGCAGTCTCTGGTCTTTTTCCCATCCATTCTTGACTGGAGAGGTAGAAGCACATATATTAGCTTACCAGTCATGCTGTGTAGTTCCTTATCCCTCTCTCCTATACTCAAGTTAAGAAAAATAAGTACTAAAATACTTTTTAATTGATGGAAAAGATATCTCTCCATCTTGAGACTGAAGTGGAAACTATTGGCTTATAGGACTATAGTTACCTGCAGTTACTGCCCTGGTTATGTTTCACCATAGAACATGCCCTGAGGCATACTCTGCCCTAGTAAAGGGTGTTTCAAAAAGTATAGCAGGAAATTTAGTCCATAGAGACCTATAGTGGCAGAAAAGTGCTTCCAGCAATGTAGCAAATACTTCTTCCCCAGGCAAAATTATGATACAGTGGCATAGAGACATATTTTGCTGGTTATAAATTGTCTTGAACAAGGGTTTTTTGGCAGTCTGGAATGGTCTTAAAATGATACATTAACTGATAGTGTTATACTGACTGAAGTTGAGCCTAGTTTGAAATTGCAGGAAAGGAATTCAAACTCATCATCAGAACAGCATGACAAATTATGTCTGATATGCTTATTCTAGTTGTCATTTGGACTTAAATTAGGGATAGATTATTGACTATCTTCTACTAAAACTCTGAGACAATGATATTCAGTGATTTCAACAGTATCTCTACACAACAAAGTTGCAGAAAATATAACCATGAATGTGCCAAAAAGCGTCAGTTCTGTCTTAAAAAATGTGGTCCTAATTCAGACTGCAGCTGGGCCACAGTGCTCTCACTGACCAGAAGAAAATCATGCACCAATGCTTTCCATACCATGCCATGCACATCTCACAATGTTTGCTGCTGTAAAAAACTCATGGCACGTACTCACCCAAAACTGGAGATAACTGCAAATAGTTGGAAGTGATCTCTAACAGATCAAAACTATGTCACCCTCCCCCAAGAAAGGATATCATATATAGATTTTCTGATGACCATTTAGATGTTACTTCATTTATAAAATGACCACAGCAATCATATTGATTTGGAACCAAACACTTTGAGCGAAACCAGCTGGGATGCCTTGCACTCTCTTGGAAATGTTGCAACCTTATTATGGTACCTGATTTATTCAGTTACTAGTCTAAGAAAGCAAAAATTAGTCTTTTCATGTGTCTTGAAAGAGAACATTTGATATAGAAAACTCTCTGTAGGCAGATCGGGTTGTGTTTCCTAGCAAAAGTAAAGCTTTTGCCAGTACTACACATAAAAGGCTGATAGTGTAATTTAAAGAAGCTCTATTAAAATTTTTGGTACTGCTTGTTGATCTTTAACTTTCTGTTGGTTATCTTCTAATACTTACATTGAATGGCAAAGATATTTATTCTGGTTTTGGTTCATGGAGCATGCACAACCTTAAGGGAACCTTAAAGGGAAACATATACGAATAATTGTCTTGGCTGACCTGATGGCTTTCTTTGTAGACTTGCATACATCACCCAGGTTCTGTAATTTCTCACTGTATAGCAAGATTTGAGCAGGAAAATGTGATTCCATTTCAAGGATGATTTTACTATTATAAGATTTAGTTTTATATCATTGGGGAATGAAGACAGTTTCTACACCATTTGTGAAAGCGGATGCAGCCCATCTGTTTTAGAGAGGTTTGCCCTGGAAAGTACTGCCAATCAGGCAGGCTGCTGAGGAGCTGGAAGCATGACTACTGGAAGAGAAGATGATTTTTTTCTGGGGATTTCACCTTTCCAGAACTTCTAGGGTTGTGAGGAAGATACCACAGCATTATTCAGATTTTTGAATTATTTATCTTAAAAAAGTATTTTACACATAATAATCAAGTTTTTTACATGATACCATAATGAGACAAATATATGAAGGAAATTCTGTTTTCCAGAGGTTTGATAAGTTGAAGTAAATTGAAAAATGGGAGTTTCTGCTAATACAGACACCTCAGTACTTCCTGATGCCTACCTCAGGCACTTTGAGAAAACTGGTTACTGCATAAGACTAAAGTCTGAGATGAAATCATTTACATGTAGGAATTTTGTAGCATAGTATGATTACTGTTTGATGCATCAGGCATTCATACCTCTTTTTTTCTTACATACATGGTCTGAGGTCTAGTCAGAAGGTCTTAACAGTGTTTCTCCAACCTGGAATGGCAGGAATCTGTGAGGTGAGAGAGGCAGGCAGTGCTGCCTTGAAGGATATCGAATCAGAGCTGAAGTGCTCTCATTAATGTTGCATTCATTACCATAGTGTGCCAGGGACCTGCATGGATAACAACTCCAGTAACCAGAGGAGGAGCAGCACACCAGTCTACCACATTTTTACATGTCTTAAAATTGATCACCTCTTAGTATTTTCATAACCCTAATTTTCTACTTCTCTGCAGCTGAAGTTCAAAGCGAAATTGAACGGATTTTTGAATTAGCAAGGACACTGCAGTTGGTAGTGCTTGACGCTGATACCATTAACCACCCTGCTCAACTAAGCAAAACCTCTCTGGCTCCCATTATAGTATATGTAAAGATTTCTTCTCCTAAGGTAACTATTTTAGTCACCTTCATGCTCTGTCAGGTTGGGGTTTGTTTGTTTGTTTGTTTGGGGGTTGGTTTGTTTTTCCTTTTGGCCTTCAGTGCCGATAATCACATGTTCTCATTCAAGTTCAGAGGCTATATATTGTTATTGCTTCCCTTTGGATGATGAAGTATCTCAGCTCTAGTGTTATCAAAACCCATTTTGGAAAAGATGCTGTAGCTCCAGTTGTTTTTTTAATTGGTATTGCACTTTTTGTAGTAATCATGTAAGTTATGCTAATGGTTTGTTAAATCAAAATAATACAGAAATAAAAGAAAAATTTTCACAAAATGAATATCAGACTGATGGGTAAACTTCACATCTCTGGATAGATGTTAACTCTTTCATTCCTTGAAAAAAGCATGCACAGAGCTTGTGAGGAGATATTTGAAAGAGAAGAATGTGTCTGTGGGAAGAGAACTCTGGAGGTCAGTTAAAAAAATTCAGCTTAGAAAAACAAAATGCAGAGAAAAGTAGGAGGGGAACGTTTCAGCGCCTGTAACAAAAAGGAGATGTTGCAAAGTGAACGTTCTAGAATAAAGAGCATGGGAAATGTTCCTGAAACCAACAAATGAAGAATTTCCTCTGCTCAAGTGAGCAGTTTAAAATGCAAACATTTTAAGTGGCTATATATGTACATTAAGTCTGAACCTGCTCACTTTTATTCATGTCTTACTTTTCACAGGTTTTACAGAGGTTGATAAAATCTCGAGGGAAATCTCAGGCCAAACACCTTAATGTTCAGATGGTGGCAGCTGATAAACTGGCACAGTGTCCTCCAGTGAGTTACTGTTAATTTATGTCTTGTCTTTGAAAGGTGCCTTTCTTTCCAAGCATGAGGTTAATTTCATAATTTTCAGGAATGTTTGCCCTCTTCTGGCCATAATTCACTATTGCTTTTTAGCAGAAAGCCTCTTGAAGTCTCAGGGCTTATCACAAGAGTGCAGGGGGGAAAAAAGTCCTAGTCACAAGCATTTATTAGGATGCATGCTGATACATTCAGTGCTTCAATAAACTGAACATTCGTTTTACTTGCTAATTTTTAGAGGAGTTTCAGTCTAAAGAATGAACCCTCTTAGTAACTATGCTTTATGTCTGGTAGTTTAGGGTGAGGCCAGTGGTTTGAGTAGCTCCTCTGGAGAATATGTCACCACTCCCCACTACTGTTGATGTTCTTGATCATAGTTTTGGCAAAGAGCTGAGGGGTGCCTGAGAGCCCTGTGGTTCTTCTGTGCACTGAAGTAAATTCTCTCAATTTCTACCTATGAAGGGAAGGTGATAAAACCCCAACTGCATCTTAAACATGGCATGCCTTGCTACCTGCATTCTCAGCTGCCAAGAGTACGGATAAGAGATGAGAAGATGAAGGTTCAGCGTAGTTGCAGATATAATTTGCCATGATTACAGAGCTGAGTGAAGGGAATATCTTCTTTAAATTCAAGCGTCTCATTTAAGAGACTAATCTCCTCAGGTCCCCAAGAAGTCAATGAAGAATGCTAGAGACCTGCATAGGCCCTTAAAGCTGCCTTCTGCCTCCTTGACCAGGGAGGAAATGGAGGAAACTCACCTCCTAACTCTAGAAGCCTAAAATAGACTGTATGACTAATCTCTTACCTAATATTTGTACAACACTTGGAAACTGAATGATCTGTATTACTTGTATTTCTTACTGTTGTTAGTTAATGGTATGAGTTTGTCTTAATTTTCTCTTTGTTATTCTAGGTATGGAGAGTGAACCCCTTTTCTTGCCATTCCATTTTTTCCAGTGGCTAAACACTTCATTAGTTAACCTTTCTTTCTGTATATTTGAGGTTTAAGATTTGCTCATGCTGCTTCTTTGTGTCTTTGTTGACTGTGCAATTACTAAGTGAAAGTCATGAGGACTTGCTTTAGCAACATTAATGCTAATTATGATTGCTGTCTTTTGTATAGATTGCATTCAGAAAAACAAAAAAAAATCAAAAAAAAACCCCGAAAAGGTGAAATGTCCTAATACAAGTACTAGAAATGTGGTTCATTTTTGAAGTGTGGTCAATGTCTCTAGCTGACTTCCCTTTAGCTAGTGATTATTCTCACTAAAACCTTTCCTTTACCAGGAAATGTTCGATGTAATTCTCGATGAGAACCAGCTTGAAGATGCTTGTGAGCACCTTGCTGACTACCTGGAAGCCTACTGGAAGGCCACACATCCACCTAGCAGCAATCCTCCTAACCAGCTTCTCACTCGCACACTTGCAACAGCCACTCTTCCTATTAGCCCAGGTCCAAATATTAATTTACAGGTACAGTTTTTATGGCTTCTCTACTTTTTTTTATGTCAACTTCTTCCTCTTCCAAAGCACAGTGGTAGGTTGATACTAGAATATGCTGAACATGTTGTACTGTTGTTGATGAGTAAGAGCTTTTTCAGTAGACATTCAACCATTCAGTATAAAAGGCAAATACAGGAACATTATTGTTATTGCTATTGTATTCATAGTAGCATGTGTTTGCATACTGACTAGGGGGCTGGTTCTGATTCCAATGACTTAGCCAGCCTGACTCAAAACATTTGTTGATGTGAAGTGGAATACTTCAGGTTTTATTGTGCCCAGGACACCGCTGTGCCAGTAATATGTGTACCGGCCACAAGCATTTTTATAGCTGGCCATATGTAATCCAATCAGAGAAATAAATCTGGGCTAATACTATGGACATTACAACCTCTGGTAACTCTCTGACTCATGGGCAGACTATTGCTAATAGGCAAATCCCAGCCCCAGAGGCCCTGCATGACAGATGGGGTTATGTACAGAGCAGATCCACACATGTTGGAGGGAAATACGTTCAAATCTTCCCATAGGCTATGAAGTTGTAGAAGTTGATTCTCAACTTCTGACTGACTGTTTTGGTGAAGTCTCAAGGTCAAAGTGGCCCTTCCAGTGTTTCTTTTGTTCTTCTATTCATTGGCCACTGCTGTGAAAAGTACATACTTACTTCAAGCCAAACTCTTACATAAAACTTGACTCCCACTGCACTGCATGCTGTGCAGAAAGACCTTGAGAGGTGTGTTCTGAACAGCGAGGACACTATCTAGTAAGCTGGGAAAAACAGGCACTATTTCCACCTCCATGCTGATGTGCCTGTTGATATGGGCATATTATGCCCCTCTATTCTCCTTCAAATTTTGGTTTGTATAATTGTATTAAGCTGTTCAGCATAAGGAGATGCTGTCCTTTGGATATTTGTTGCATGGCGTGAAATGCGATCTTTAAAGATGGTACTTCATTATAAATAGTGAGTGACATCTTGAAGCAGTGAAGATCACAGTGGAGGTTAAAGTACATCTTTCCCAGATCAAATAATGGCTTACTACATCTAAATTTCTACCTAAGTTCCATATTTGCCCATAAGTTATATACACATGCAAGTTACAATTTGTAAGTTTGGCTAAGAAAAATGCCTTCTTTTAGAAAATCAAAAGAAAAAAAATGTGTCTGCACCCCAATTAAAATATCAAAAAAAATTGTGCTTTTTTTATGGTCTTGCAAAACAATTTTTTGTGTCAAAGAATTTATTTCCCATTAGAAAACCACATACTTGACAAGTTTGTTTTTTAACGAGAAAAATTTCTTTATCCACCTTGCAGAGTATCTCCTTCTCTTGCTTTCAAACACAGTTGTAGGAAAAGAGACTGTGAGCTATAGCTCATTTCTGCCGTTTTTTCTATCCTCAGAGTTGAAACACCCTGAAAAAATGGTGAGATGGAAGAATTTCTGAGTATGAAATTTAGTTTTATTGTGTGCAGACTTCTTAGATAAACATTTTTTGCTTTGTCAACTTTTTAATTACTTTGTTCAAGGTTTTTAATGCCTTTCAGGTGTGGATTTATAGTTCACTTACTCATTTTATTAACCACATTCTCTGGAGGAACTATTACAGAGTTTTAATAACACTTTCTGAATGTTGTGCTGTCTACTTACAAACTAACAGATTTTTATTTGAAGGACTAAAAATGAGAATGTATTTGCAGTTTCACAGTTTGTTTGTAGGTCTGCTAATACAGAGGTGTGAATCAACAGAGGCCCCTTATGGAACGCAGAACTTTTACATTCTTTTGATTTCATTTTCCTATGCTTTATCTTCAGCTGACATCTCAAACTTGAGTCTGTCACTGCCTTGGCACAGAGTGGGTTTATTTTCTAATCATGGTGGCATGACCTGTTCTCTCAATAGTGTTAAGACCCTCTATTTAGAGAATTTAAAGTCTATGCCTGTGCTGTTTTTGTGGACTGCTCTGCAGGAAAAAGCCAAGCCACCCGCTGTTTGGCCTGGAGAAGCCACGTCTGCACTGCAAAGCATTGGAGTCATCCTCCCCCACGTCCCATGCAGTGCCCCTTTGCCATGAAACATACTTGTTTTTTGTGATTTTTAAGTCAGCTTTTGTTGCCAGCTGCCATAGTGGATTTTATAGCACGATGCTGACTGTGCATCGCATGGCACAAGGTGCTTGAAGCTGTGAAAAGTGTGAAATGGGCAAAGACCGTACTGCTCCTGTCTATCCAATAGAGAGCTTTGGAGCAAACTTGTACGGATATTGTTGGCTGATTCCAAAAAGACTGGAGCAACCTCACACACGTATGGTGCAGGTGATCAGGGACCACTGCGTGGAAGTAAGGAGCAAGGCAAATTCACTCAATGGACACAGACTTCTCTCTCCAGTCCAAATCGGAGCCCTAGTTCAGTTATGAACCACAAAGCCAGACTGTAATCCAGATTCAAACATTGCCTGTTCAATGTCCCAGTTCTAAAATTAATTTGGTCATAAATCCCAACAGCCCTAATACTTCTGAAATTTCAGGTACTGGTTCTAAATTTATTCCTTGTGCACCTTCACACATATTCAGCAGAGAAGATGCATCTGAGCTTGTAAAAAGTAGCACTGTTCAAAGCAGGTTCAAATAATGGGTTTTATTAATCATAATTATGTACAGGTACATACATACATCACATTTGACCACATGAGAATTAAAGGGTTTTATATGTATAACAAGTTTATGTGTCTTAACAAGAGTCATGGTGATGAACTGATAAAAATTTTGTTTGCACAGCCAAAGCAGGCACTGCCTTGGTCTCATTCACTTTTCCACTTGATTTCATTTACAAGCCAACTCTGTTGAATCATTTCATTTCACCTTGAACACACCTATTCATATTTACAATTATTACGTATCTTTCTGGCAAATCAGAAACATCTTGAGAATCACACAAACAAGTAACTTGACTGCTGTTTGTGTTACCTTGTTCTCATCAATACCATCTGTTTCAAATTAGGAACACTTGAAGCAATCCAGCTAGTCTCTGGGAAGTTTACAGAACAAAATGTTGTCTTAGAAAATTAGGATTTGTCAAATTTATCAAATTGCTGATTTCAAATATGTTGCCTTTTATAAGTTTCTGATGAAATAAGTTTTTATTCCCCTCTGTCCAATTTCCTGTCATTTTACTTTTTGAGTTGCTAGGAAACCCACCTGCCAGGATCTGTGACTGAAGGACAGAATTTCCTAGCTCTTTTCCACAAAATAGAGAGACAGAAAGAAGAAATGTCCGTGAACTGCCCTGAAGGCAATCCTTATTTTTAGGCAACTCTGAACATGGAAGGGCAGTCTTAACTTTGGTAAATTCAAAGCAGTCTCACAAACAAATGCGTACATATCTCTGTTAAAACCTACTTTAATTTTATGCAAGCAGAGATCATTTCGTCTTGATGTTCTTTCAATAATTTTTAATAACTCAATTTCACCATAAACTATTTCTTAAAATTTTTGCAATTAAGTTTGAAAAGTCTGTGGCTGTGATTTGGCAATAAAAGCAGGTTAATGTAATGAAACACCCAAATGAGTTAAGTAATTCCACTTGTTCGTTTTGCAGTGATTTCAAAGCATTATGCGGGTGAAGAGTAGGTTTTTTACCTGGTAATTTTTATTTCAGTCTTTTAATAGCGGTGGTGTGTTAGGAAGTTCTGTATGTGATAATATTACTCTCCTTCTGCTTTTCTTGGCAATGGTCTATATTCTTGAGCTCTTGAAATTATGAGTCTAAGTTTTCATTACCATAAAGAAATTAAATTATTGATGAGAAAACAGAAGGTCAGTGATACTATTAGTATCATAATACAAACTTTATTCATAACAGATCCAATTACATTTTTTTTCCTTAAAAAAAATTTAAAAGAGCCAAGGTTTTGTACTTTGGTCTTTGCTGAAGCAACCACCTTAGCCCTCTAAATCACTTTCCCATAGCATCTGTTTCCAAGCAGACATCTGTAAACTCTGATCTGATATCTGCCCTCTCCTGGCATGATATGTCCTCTAATTTTTCTGCAGTTTGTCTTGTTTCTGCATGCTCTCTTTCTGTTTGGAGGGTGTTGGCATTTATTGCTGACTGGAATAGAAACGTCACAAGAGATGAGAAAGTGTCACATAATAACCTGAGTGCCACTCTCCATTCTGGTGAGAGTGAAAGGAATTGTTTGTTTGTATTATAATACTGAATTTTCAGTAAAAGTTGAATTCTAATGGCTTTTTTTTCTAGTTTAGATTCAAAGTGGATTGTTGTGTACTTAAATTTCTGTGGTTTCATGATGCTTTCTAGTTGAATTTGATATTGGAGAAAGTTTTTCAGTGTGTATGCCTCACGTACTTGAACTTACTGCTGGTTCTGATAGCAGGGATCTCAAGGAGACCAGAGGAATGACCATTCGGTTCCTGAACGCAGTGGTTCACAAATTGAAGAGGAAGCACGGGTTGAGCCTATCAAGAAATCCCAGCACCGCTCTTCCTCAAGCCAACACCACAACCATCGCAGTGGTGTTAGAGGCCTTCATAGGCAAGAAACTTTTGACTCAGAAACACAAGATAGCAGAGATTCAGCTTACGTAGAGCCAAAGGAGGACTACTCACATGAGCACGGTGACCACTATGATTCTCACAGGGATCATAATCACAGAGACGAGTCCCATGGGAGCAGTGATCACAGACATAGAGAATCAAGGCATCGCTCAAAGGAGAGGGACCGCGAGCAGGACCACAATGAATGCAACAAACAGCGTAGTCGTCATAAATCAAGGGACCAATATTGTGACAAGGATGGGGAAGTGATATCAAAAAAACGTAATGATGCAGGAGAGTGGAACAGGGATGTTTACATCCGTCAGTAACTTTTGCCTCTGGCAGTCTTGTGTTTCTTTGAAGTCTTGTAACAATGCCCCTTGAAAATATCTTTGGGTTCTTCATTGCAGAACATATGGTATCCTTCTGTATGCTGATTTGTATTGCTGTTGCTTGCATAGCAATAGCATGAAATAGAATATTCATATACTTATTTTTCTGGTTAGTGCTATATGAATTAGCGTAGTACAACTGAAGAGTTCCTGATGTTGTACTATGACATTTTTCAAGCTGTTTTTGGTAGCTGCCACTTGAACAATATCTGTTGCCATCAAGGTGTTGTTAATGTTTTTTAAAAAAAGGTATATTTGATGTTTAATACTTCCCGTGTATTCAGCAAGCCAGGATCAGCACATAAAAGATTCTAAAACTTTTTGTCTGCTCTGATTTTTAATTTGTATGCACTTGATTTGCATATTGATTTAAGCACCACTCTGTCGCTTGTATCTCTGGTGGTCTCCCTATGAAGACAGAATTCAGTCTTGCCTTACACACAGGGGATCATGGAGTCAAAATCTATTTTCTATGTACTGGTACTGTGTACTGTATATACAGTTTATAAATGTTATTTCTGCAGACACCTTCTTACTATATAAGTTTGATCACACTGTTTTAGAGTCCTAATGCCAACTCAGCAGATTTGCTTTTGAATTACTGGCAACTGGAACAAGCCTCACTTAGGAAATCTGTAACAGTGTTCAATCTAAATACTTCTTCTTCTGTAGCAGAAAGCTTATACTTATTGTAAATATGGATGAGTGCTTGAGATAAAGGGTGTAACTCTTATACCTTATGCTGTCCTTGCAAACCCAGTTTTGCATTTCAGAGTTATGGTAAAGATAATGACTTACCACTATAAATTATTCTTCTCTGTTCAGGTCGCAGAATTGCAATGAGCACAGCTTAATTTTTGTTCTATTGTCAGTATAATAGAGCAAACATGTTGGAGGTGTGTATGTGAGTGGGTGGGTGGTGGATGGGTGGATGGGTGGATGTGTGCATGTTCATGTTAGGCGGTGAAGTGTGAGAATCTACTGAAGAAAACAAAGGCTACTCAAGAGCCCAAAAGTCTATTTCTTCATTCTGTCTCTATTAAATTAAAAATCCAAATTGCAGTCAGGGAATATGAGGGAGTTTACTGACCCAGGTAATAGGGAAAGCATAAATTTGCTGGCTCTTTGAGAGTTCAGGAGAGTGAAAACAGGCAAATGTTACTGTGAGTTTCACAATGTAAAATCTTAGTATTTTTGAGTATTTGTTTTAGCAAGAAAAGTTTACACAGCTTGTGGAGAGTTTATTTTGTCGGAAAATAAATTTTTGTGGCTTCTCCACTTTTTCTACATTTGCTAATTCCTCTGCATTCCCCCTCTGCAGCCAGCTCATTGCTTTTCATTCACTTAAGCTGTTGTGCTGCTGTTGAGAGCATAGAAAAATGGCTGTGACAAAGTACTTTGTTAGGAGCTTTCTGGAGAAAAAGCATTGAATTCAAAGGGTGTGAACACAGTTTGTTTTGCATTGAACACCTGTTGCACTGGTAAGTGGGGGCAAATTCGCTGTTATTTTTGACTCCAGGATCCTTACCTTTGCCTAGTGTGAAAGCTGTTCTGCATCACATATAGTCTTTGTAGTACTTGTATGAATGAAATACTTTTTGTATTTCCCTGTAAATAGCACGTTACATAAAGACTGTAGTGTGATAATAATTAATTTACCTGGAAGTTCCTTTGCTGTTTTATTTAAATTCAGGACTATCAGCGTTGCCTGATTTTGAATATCATTTTAATGAAATGGATAAGATATATGGCAGGTGCATATTTTCTCCAGTCTCCTGTCCCAGCACCAAAGTAATTCAGCTGAACTCCCTTAAGCATACTCTCCCCTCTCCCTGATGCTTTATAAGCATTTTTTTACAACAAACAAAGAGTGAGAAATTCTGCTGTCAGTTATCTGGACATTCCTCCCAGTGCTGCTGACTGTTGTGGTTGTTCAAGGGTAGGTTTTGGTTCAAAGCATGAACTGTGGGGAACACAAGAAAAAAGGGTTATTTTTCTAGAAATGAAATTCTCATAATTTTTCTAAACATCACTAAATGACTTTGTAGACAAAGGAAGAATAGGTAAGTAGATCTGCTGTATTACTAAATGGATATATAAGAGTACATACATGGCTTTTGATACAAGAGAATTTTCAGGATATCTGTGAAAAATGACATTGGAATTTATTGTTTGAATCATATCAGTTCACATGTAAATGGGAAGAGAAGTTACATTGTCTTGCTCTGTGTAGCCTGGCTTTAGCTAATTTACCAGCTGTGGTAAATGCTGTTGCTCCCTAAAACTTGTGACAGCTATGTCCTCTAAGAAGTGATGCTACTTCAATACCTTGAATATTTTGTTCCTTATTTGTTGGGTTTTTGGTTTGGATTGGGGATTTTTTGTTTGGTTTTTAATTTTTCCTTCAGAGAGTATTTATTTTTCACTTTTCTTAAAGTATTTTTTAAGGAATATTTGGCAGAATTTCGAAGCACTGAGTAGTATATGAAAACTATGGCATAGGTAGCTGTGTATAGACAAATAAATGAGAAAATAAAGAGCATAGTCCAAACCCTGGTATTTAAGAATGGCCTATAGATTGATTCATGAAATATAAACACCACAAGAAAAGACAGGTCCCTATCCAACTAGTCATAGAATCATGTTTTCTATAGTGATGTTAATTATGTATAGACAACATACTAACACATGTATTTCTTAGGCAGACTCACTGAATAGGTTTTATTAGCCTTGCTAAGGTACTTTCCTTCAGTTGCTGTTTTAAGAGTGACAAATCATTTGCGATGTGAGCTTGTACTACACATATTGCACAATACCACCTGCCTGCTGAGCACTACTTTGAAAAGCACTTTAACAGAGTTATGTCAATTAAAAGCTTTAAAACTACTCCAACGGGAGGACATATCAAAAACTATCATGATGAAATGTCTTTGCAAAGTTTTGCCAATAGAAAGTTTAATATTGCATTAGGATACTAATGAGTTCATATTTCTGTATCTGGTTTCAGGGGTGTTGAATCTGAGAAATGGTAGAGGTCCCAGTGAGTTCCAGAGTCTTCTTATGTATGCATGGTACAAAACAACCTGCAAAATTTCTATTCAAATGAGCTAAAAAGATAATAAAATTAGTGAAACAGAAGGAAAGGGAGGAAGATAAAATAGTTAAGTGATATGTAAGTCTTGGCAGCTCTAACTCTATATATTTCTGAAGATTTTAATTATATGGAAGGAATGGGATGCGTTTCAAAATTTGCTTGTATATACGTTAGATGATATCCTTATGTTCGTGTATTACAAATGAATATACATAAGTGCTGAGTAGCTTCAGTCTATCCTTTTTGAGTTGTTCAGTGTCACACTGACATCATGGAAGAAAAAATTGTCGAGGAGGGACAGGAAGGAGGTGACAGTAAGAGTCTCCAGACCACTTAAGGGACAGGACAGTGGTGAAGAATAAGCAATCAGGTGTACAAAAGCAACATCAGTAGAAGTTAAGAGCTGAAACTATTTTTATTAAAGCAATCCATAAATTACTGCCTAGAACTTAAAGAATTCTTCTAGAATGCTCATGAATTTGTATTCTGCATCTGGCATCAGGAGTTCAGAATCTGAAAAGAGTTCTGCAATTTTTGTTTCTGGAGGCATAAAATTAAATACATAGTTTCTCTCAAGGCTTTGGACCTATTTAATGAAGATGAATTTTAAAGCCACAGTTTCAGTGGAGCACCTCTTTTCATAGAAATCCCTACTCTCTTAACCTATAGCCCTTATTATAAATGGAGGATAAGGAAATGAAATTTCACTCACCAAACCCCGGATAAATATCGATAGAGACCCATTTTTACTTCTTCCTGCTTACCTGGTTACTAATCCTATATATGTAGTTTCTGCCCAGGTCTAATACCCTGGTCCTTAATAATTTCTGTCGTTTATGAATTTGTATGTAATTATACTTTTTAAGCTCTTTTGGTTTGTAAAGTCATGCTTACATTCCATGACACCTGCAAAGGCTTTAATGGGGTCCATTATGATTCCCTCAGCTGGAATGATGGGAGTGGTCTGACTGGTTTTAATCAATGTCTGTTCGAAGTAAAAAAAAGTTGGTGCAAACTGCCTCCTGCATTTGTTAGTTGCTAATGTCTCTTCAAGATTTACTTTGGTTTGTGGTTACATTTGACCTGTGATTGCTTTAACACATCAGGCTGAAGGCTCTTTCCCAAATGTTTTTGACTTAAATTCTATTCCATGGATGAAAAGCACATTGCAAAAAAACTTGATTACATAGTCTAAAGAAAAAAAATCAGAGAAATTATTTTTCCAAGTGTAATATAGCATTTCTGGTGTAAATTTACTTATATTTATTACTTCATTGCAGATCTTTCACCAACAGTTCTTCTATCATCTGTAAAATATGTGGATGCCATTTTTACTGTGAATGTCTTTAATCGAAAGTTATTTGATCAAATTTATTGCTTGGCAATTTGTCTCTTAATTTATTTCTCCACCTTTATATAACAAACTGTTACATATGAGCTTACAGTAGTTTTATAGACAGTTTCCTTTTATAACTTACCACCCTAGAAATGTGTTCCTACGCAGCCCCAAAAAAGATTTATATCAGATATAATAGATTAAGCTGGTTTTTCTAACTCGTCCATGTTCTCATTTCTTACTTTATTCTTGTCACTTTCATCTATCATTCTTACCTCTCTGCAATGAATTCTAGCAGTAAAATATTGGATTTGCTCATAAATTTTTTAGTCATGAACAATCAAACATTAAAAGGTTCCATTTTAAACTACCCAAAGTAGTTTCTTGTTGATCACCATCACCAGGCTATTTCTTACTAAAATACTCCCATTTTCCTTAAAAAGCATATGAAATCCTGTGATCTAAAAGCTGGTGCATTCCACAACACTGAAACACGAAAAAGCTGTGTAATAATGTTATAATATGTGAGGCTGCCTATTTTAGTATCTTTATATTGACCAAGATAAATATTTAGATTTGGCACTATTACTAATCACTATTTCTGCAAACAGAGAGAACTACTTTTCAGACTTTCTTACAGACTGGATCTGATTGCATGCTAATCTATTTTGTAGGGTTAATCTTTCATTACAATGGCAATAACTTTTTAATATATAAATATATATATATATATAAAAGCATATTTATATATATTCAATTGTGCTTCAGCACCAACAGCTGAAGTATAATGTTTCAGTGTGTAAAGACTCTTATACGGAAAATAATCCTATTATGTCTTTAAAACAGATATATACTACACATCAGAAATGTGTCAATGAGAAAGCATTCCTACACTTTTTAAGTCACAGTAAGATTGGAAGAGAAAAAAAAAAAAAAAAAGGCATCCATCCAGCTTAGCCAAACCTGTAGACAGAGAAGGGATGTTGGCTCCTTCAAGGGATTATTTGGAGCATCTTAATTGTGTTTCTGCTCTGAAATACTTGATGAAGAAGTCTCCACAACTCCCCGCTCCCCATTTACAACAGAGAGAGGGGCCTAGGGGAAATTGCTGAGCCTTATCTATGCTGAATGTACTTTTAAGTTTAGCAGTTGACTTTTGCAGAAACAAACTTGGTAGTTAAAGTTCATCTATGAGTAATTCTGTTCAGGTGAAGTCTGGTCTACAGTTGCACCTGAATCAAATGCAATTTACTTTTTCTTACCACTCCCTACACCCAAGAAACTCCTCATATAAAATCAAGTGAGGCCACCTTCTTGAAAAGCCTATTTGTCATCCAAAACTATAGCTATCTGGGAAAGTCAACAAATATTTCACTAAAAAATAACAGTCTTAATTCTTTCAAATTCTGCATTGCACAAATCCTGCTACTGAAACTGGAGGTAAAATTCCTTAATTTATATGAATACACAAACTTCAGTTTATAGTTTATGTGTGCTGACTAATGTTTACAAAAATTATGTATTCTGCAAAAAAGAAAATGCTTTTTTACTAGCAGTGAGTTAATGATTTCAACATTTACAATAAAAGACAAATTCCTTTTGTCAACAGGTATATATTTTAACCATAGTTTGACTAAAAGGACTATGTAACATGAGCTTTCATGTTTCTAAACACGTTTTCTCAAATCTTCTTTAGACACATTGTATTTAATGACAAGGAGTGACCAATAAAAGTAGCAAAATAGTAGAGAAGCCTTTCATCCTTCTATCCTGCTAGGATAGGTCTTGCAGAGAATGTAAGTCAACCTTGGCAGAACAGAAGAGACATTTGTTTTTTATTTAAGAACAGTGGAAAACATACAGTATCAAAACATTTATAGAAAATACAAGTAAACAACTAGACTATTGAGAAACAGAATTATATTGTTTGTTTTGATTGTTAGCAAATACAAAAGCACTTCTGACAGCAGAAAGACAAATGATAAAAGAACTATTGCTCTTTTTAATCCACCCAAATAGTTAGGTATGAAGAGATAAGACATTGTTCAGATAATGCTTTTTAAAACTGGAAACTGATGAGAGAGAGGAAAACAAACACACACAAATGTCAGTTTATGTTTTTGAATTGTACTTACCTTTCCTTCTAATTTTAGTGCTATTGTCAGTTCCAGTAGGACTGAAAAAAGAGAATACTGTTCAAACTGGAGCTGAAGCAGAATTTTCAAATACTTATAACATCTTTAAGAAATTTACTAAATCTTTGAGCAATGTATTAAGGCAGTTCTCATTAGCATTAGTTTCAATTTTCATATGATTTTAGCTGGTGATGCTTTCTAACCAATAGAGTTAATATTCTCAGTTGTTTGGGAAGGTGATTTGCAACATTTCAGATGGTACTATGCATTGTTTTCTGTCTTTTGATATATTGATCACAGCTGTAGCCCCTTCTGTTGCAAATGTTTGATTTTAAAATTGTCACTTGTCAGCCAGTCCAATAGGCTATTTCAGAACCAATACAGTTTATGCATGGGAAGTTTGATGTTGAAACAATATTTATTTACATTCCCAGAGTGAGATGGTTTAATATATCCATGCTGCTATAAAAGACATGCTACAAAGCCTAATCGTATTTTGTGTATATACTATGTGTACAGAGAATATTGCTTGTATTAAAATAAAAGAGAAATGAGGTTCTAAGTATCAATTTATAAAACAGTTCTTTGTAACATGTTACAGTGTTTTCTGGAGCACTAGTTAATGAAACATTAACTATTGGTAAACCTCCATTGGTAAACATCCTTCTTGAAAATTCATTATAAGAGTTCTCATTTATTTTATTTATGTTTGCATTTCATAAGTAGCTTACATCCCCTTCCCACGCCTGCTGCACCTGATAAGCAACAGCAGTATGAGTGAACATACTTGTCATTCAGGCACTGACCTGCTGTAAATACAAAAGCAAAGGGAGACTTAAAATTGACACAACCCTTCCCCCAACCATGACTTTCTTGCTGCAACCTGTGGCTCTTTCCCATCAGAACAGCTGGCAGATTTTCATGCTGCCATAGCAACCCTGCCGTCAGTCCGTTGGCTTGGTAACATTGCAGCAGGAAGAAACGCATTTCATATCTGAACTGTTCTTAGACTCACTGAGGTGTTTTTTCAGGTTGCATTCCCAAATCCTTATTTACTGTTGGATTTAATAAATTTTGCAATGAAAAATCCTATACAGTCCTTATTTGCCAATGTAATCAGGTCATCTTCCCTGGAATCTTGCAAAGAATTAATATCGATTCCTTGCAATGTCACAGAAGATGGATCAAATCTCTGCAGCAGCTTCAATTGATCAAGTGACAGTCCAGCTCCCCTCATGCCTTCTCCTCCAATGTGAGGTTCCTGTTCAAGTAACAAAGAAAAGCAAATTATTGCATCTGTAAAGATCTTAAATGCCCTAAATGTATTCTGCTGAGTATATGCAGAGCTACCTCAATGTTAATGTGAACAAGCTAGGTTTGTATCATTCACACTACAGGGATTCAGAAGTAATGTGGCCTTCTTTTCTTGTCTTCATCTGGCCAATATTATACAAACTTCTATGCAAGGTTCAAAGTACCTTGAGGGGGTGGTGTTGCCCCTCATCCGCTTTATCTCATAGTTTAGAGCACTTGTTGAAGATGAGTGCATAGGTATAAATCAATTTGTTACTCAAAGAACTGAAACATCACAAGAAAGCTGTTATCATCAGACAGCTAGTCTAAAGATTTTAAGTTTCCACTTTTAAATGATGTAGCACTTCTGTGTACTGACTAATAGCCGTGAGTTAAGTCAAAAACAGTAATTCCTTAGCCCATTACTAATACAGTCAGTAACAGCTGCAGAAACACCTGTATTCTTCACATTAAAAACTTTAACTGGAGAAACTGAAAGCTGCAGTCGAGAATACTTTACTTTCTGAGGAGGCATTGTTTTGGCAGATGATGCAACAGAAAAATCTAAACTTCGCATTTTCTGTCAGGTAATAAGCCTAAAAAGTAAATGGGACTACTGTTAACATGTGTGCGTCTATGACGCAGAGAAAAAAGAAAGCAATGTTTAGGATTGAACCTCCTGAATTCAGAAGATTAAATTTGGCATCAAAACCCTGGAGAGGAGAAGGGCTTAAAATCAGAGCCTTTCTCTCATCGTTCCTTGTGAGTAGCCTTGACTGCTTGTTATTTAGTACACTCCTGGAAGAAACCTAATTCTTAGCTGGATCTTTTTTCAATGCATTCAGTAAGGTGTAGAACAAAATGTGCAAAAGCTGGCACTGCTATATCAAAAGTAGATCTCCCTTGTCAATCTAATCTAATGCAGTCTATAATGCAGCCTGCAGCAGACCATTTTTTAAGCCATCACACTTCCCTAACACATGAGCTCACCCAGTCAGCACATGATGCAAGTTAGTTGCTTAACCACGTACTGTGTGCTGTAAAGCTGGGCAGCCAAGAGGCTGCAGCCTGATTCTTCTCTTCCTTTCCCTCAGCAGGATTTCAATGCTTTCTAGGTAAAAGACAAACAGAGGTGTCTATAGCAAATGGAGAGAAAAATATCGTACAAAGGGAGACAAGGGTAGTGACTTGAGGTAATAGAAGGATGGAAAGGTAAAAGTCTAGGGAAAACATTATTGCACATGTTCAAGCAACTTGCTCAAAGAAAGACCAGTGTTTTCCTATACCCTTTCATTTTTACTTCCAGTTAAGATACTGCATTTAAGATGATCTACAGTATCTCCTGTGTAAACCCCTAAGAGGAAGTAAGTTCTGCACAAAGGATTAGCTGCCATGCAGTAACTTCCACCTATGAGAACAACACCTGTGGCTCCATCTCCTGTTTTTTCCTTACTCACCCAACATGATTCCAGTATCTGTTGCCAAACCGAGAAAGAGAGAAACAGTGGAGTGGGTATAAAAAGATGTGTCCACTAAGAGACTAAAGAACACGGGAAATAAATACATAATGGAATATGAGGTAAGTAGACCCTAGACTCCAGTCTTTTGTTCATTGGAAAAGATCACCTTAGTTTACACTACTGGGAAACTGGTTATAAGGTAGTATAAACAATTCAGTGGCATCTCATTTAAAAGATACTATTCACAAGAGATTAATTTTTTAAAGATATGGCATTTGTGTGTGAAAAACGGTGCTTTATTTAAGACTGGTATTAGTGGTGAGAGAAAGCCTATTAAAGCAGAATTAATCTTGCAGTTCATTTAACAGAGCTTGTGTTTTGCTTTGTCATTCTATCAAGGAGAATTTTTTATGCTGTTAGGTAAAATGTATAGTCTTAGTTGAAATGACTGGAACTGAAAAATTCCTACTAAATGGATGGTAAGAAAGCAGACAGAACAACAGAACAAACAAATCCTTGCTTCAGTTCTGTTATATCTTTACCAGCCTTCATATACTTTCTCATTGTATACCTATTTTATGTATCTTTTTAATTTCAGTCAAAAGATGCATCTAAACTTCTTAAGACAAGTCATCACAGAATGTATAATTAAGCTAAACAGGTATCAGACTTAAGACTTTTTCTCAAAAGGAAACAACTACCCCACCCTGCTCATCACATCATCAAAGAGGAAGAGGGCTGCATGCGGTCTGATGACAAACTCCCTTGAAGTACTAATAAAGGTAACAGATATTTTTGAACTGTATGAATTGTATATGTTATGGATAAAAAATTCTAGCCTGAAATAAATTTGTTCCCTCATTCCTTTAAAATAAAGCAAAAATAGCATCCATATGTATAAAACCCTCCTCCCTCAAAACATTTATGGCTCATCCTTTATGCACATCTTCACAACTTCAGTGGCATTAATAAAAAAAAATTCACCCCTTAGTGTGCAAAAGAAAATAAAATACATGCATTAAAGAACAATTGCAAGAGAAATTTTAACCTGTTTGAATTATCTTTTGTCCCTGTTGTGTTTTAAAAGACTGTTGTACAAGTCAAAATAATCACAATACACAGTGGGAAACTATTTAACGATCCCTAAATGAAGCTCAATTAAGCACAAAAATAGATTTTAAGAAATCCTTGTTATTTCTATCCACAACAGTTAAAATTGTCCCTAGTGAGAAAGAGACTTACGGATAGTAAATACAGCATGTAACTTCACAGTTCCAAAATGAGCTTACTAGATTGTTGGAAGTATCCTGAAAATAGTTACCTGTGGATGAAGCTGGAGACATGGAAACCTTTTCAGGGCCCAAGCAACTTGCTCTTCATTTTCAGAAAGTGTAATCGTACATGTACTATATACTAAAACACCTCCTGGCTTCAGCAACTTCACTGCCTGCAGAAAGAGATAAACAATAGTTCAGCTTATTTTTAAATGTAAAAACTTGCATATTAAGCATTACTAACCAAGAAACCATTAAGTTATAATATTAAAACTTAGCACTTAATTAAACTCAAAACTTTCTAAGATATGCATTAGGATACTAATTCTTCTCAGTGAATACAGAAAAGGATCCATGGATTAGAAAGATTCTTCTTTCCAAATAGGCAGTATAGTTCATGCAGTTTACTAATGCCATTGAGATGATTCATCTTGTAAGATCTGTTATTTATACAGCTCTGCATATCCCAGGCAGATTAGGTATGTTTTCACCACCTGCTGCCAACCATGGATACACAATACTTTTATCAGTTATATTAGATGTCAGCTCTTTCCACATATTTGGCATGGGAGCTGTATCTATGCTGCTTTTCAAGCTGTCATTCACTTTGTATATGTATCATTCAGATTTAGACAAGTTTCATTAAATCTTAACTTTCAGTATCAGCCCATGCACACTCCTTTGCATGCTCCTAAGTCACCTTCTCTATGACTTAGACATTTTCAATTATTATAAACTAGAAGTGATGAAACTAAGGGATTAAAAAAATATACCCTTCCCATGCTCCAATGAATTGACTTCACCTAGCAATGTGGTATAGCTGAGAGTTCATCTGGTCCCTAACACTTCTTGAAGGTAGGAGAAAATTTTCAGAACACTTCTGAAAAGGTAGGAGAAAATAAGGCACCATTTTTTTTGGTATGAAGTTTTATGCTGCAAAAGCATTTATATTCAGTTTAGCTTATCTGCTCAATGTTTGATACATACCACAGCGAAAAGCTTGCGCTGTAGTGGCTGATAAGAGGTCACTTCCTTTAAAGTTGAGGAATAAGCCATGTTTGGTCTCTGTCCCATCCCACTACATGGAGCATCAAGAAGAATTCGATCAAATGATTCTGGTAAGAATGGAGGTCC
Source organism: Serilophus lunatus (assembly GCA_013399895.1). Taxonomy (NCBI): domain Eukaryota; kingdom Metazoa; phylum Chordata; class Aves; order Passeriformes; family Eurylaimidae; genus Serilophus; species Serilophus lunatus. Next base: position 196,454 of record VXBA01000731.1, on the reverse strand, counting down.
TTCTGTAAAAAGCAGACAGTAATGTAAAATTTGGTTGTTTCTTTCCTCCAGACTTATCCATAGACAAGGACAAGGTGTTACTGCTTCCTTGACATAAAACATTTACGTGCTATAGACAGTGTCTACAAAAGTAGTATCAGCTAGAGACAGCTCTCAGCACTGCTGGTGATAGTTTTCATCTCACAGAAAACTAAACAGCTTAAGTTCTGTAAACTCAAAAATTATCCCTTTAGGCAACAATATTTTTAAACTTAATTTAGTAATTTGAAAATAAAATGTGAAAGTAATCGGACAAAAAATTGAAATATGTTTGGCCAGAGGTGCTGGGTACAGAGTTGTACATATTGGCTGTAATAAACCACAGCTAGCTCATAACTGAAACAAACCTTTACTGACAGAAACCTGTAGTTAATCATTAAGACTGCCTTAAATAATAATAATTGGACTGTCTATATAATAACTATTTTTTGTGATGCATACACATTTGTATAAAATAAAACACTTCATAATAACATGAACTATTACAAGTTCTAATGTGTCAGATATGCTGCCTCCAGGGCAGAACAATTCAGTATGCAAGGATTGTGAAGACAAGAACAATTTCTATTTATTACCTGGATGATAAGGGAGTAAGTATCTTCTATATGCAGTATCTTTCATGCTTTAATCTAAACCCTACTGGCTCAACAGCCCAAAAGTTTCTACCTCCTCAGTTCTAGAGAGACTGCCCAGCTCAGCATCTCCAGATATTACTACTATCATACTTGTATTATCATACTACCGCTAACTAGCTTGTTCCTATACTACAAAATGAGTCTATCTGATTTATCTACCTCAGATCCATTAAAGATCCATTTATCTACCTCAGATCCATCCTTAGAGCCACTAAAATGTTCAAAATATGTCATGTCTTGCTTGCAGGGATGTACAGAAAAGCCATCATGATCTCTGAATAGTACAGCTTGCTCTTGTTCCTCTCTGTAATTGCTACATACCACCTACAATATTTAATGTTCATACAAAGACTATTAGGAAAGTATCTTTGTTCCTTCAAAGCAAGAATAATTGCAAGGCATAGGGACAAAGAAGGTGAAATATGCAATCTGATTCCTACCAGTGACTGAGATAAAATAGAGTGAGAAAGAGCAGCATACTTTGCACAAGTCACTAAAAATAATCAAGGCAGCAAATATCACTTAAATCATTCCGTCATGGGAACAGAACCAGTATCGTAACTGCAGCACTTCAGAAAAGCAAATGAAATGAACTTAAAATAATACACTGTGCTTCTATAAAACTTTTTCCTGAACAGCTGCATAAACATCAATAAACTAAACCTTGCAGCACTCCTGGGAGTTAGGTATTAATAACTCCATTTTACTGAGGAGGATTATGAGGCAGAAAAGCCAGGCAAGTCTGAAAAAATAATTTTTTTCTCAGACTAGGTCAGACAATTCAGAGTATGGAGTTAAATGTCATCATGAAAGAAGCTTTAAGGCTTCTTCTTTCTTTGATATTGTCTGGGAAAGGAATGCATTTCCTTTGAGCATATTAGGTTGTGACAACGACAGATAATTTGACTTTTGTATTTGCTTCATAGAGAAGCTGATAATCACAAAAAAATAGAAAATAAAAGCACATTCATAGTGCTGAAGCAACTTAGGTATCTGCCAAGATTTCAAAGACTTGCAGTCCTGCTGCAGGTTTAATACTATTAGCACAAAACATTACTGTTTTCTTCTAAAAGTACTAGTACCCAAAATTGTTGATTTTACCTTGTTCATCCTCTCTTTTCTCAGCTGAAAGGGCTTTTGTTCCATCATAGCAAAAGGCCTTAATGCAATTCAACTGTAGCAATTCAGCATTCTGCTTGATTTTTTTGACCTTGTTAGCTATCCTGTCCATGGCTATTACTTCACCCTGAAAGAAAAACCCCAAAGTTTTCATTAAAAGCATAGGGATTAAACAGATGTGCATCTTCTGATTTCCTTTCCTCCCCCCAGCAGCCATAAGCAGTGTAATGAATAAAGCATGGTTTTCCCTACAGAATCATTTTATTCCTAAATCCACACTCTGACAGTCCTTGTATGCCCATAGTTTCCAAGATACTCACATTAGTCCAGATATTAGTCTGAAAGTGTGTGTCTTCTGACTGGCACCAGCTGCTTGACACTGCCAGTCTAAGGACTCTATAATGTCTAACTTTGGCAAGTGAGTTGTTTGTTTCCTTCTTATTTGTTTTGAACTGTTTTCCTAGGCACTAAGGTAAAAATATAATCATTTGAAAGAGGGTATTAGCCTCAAATACACAGTAAAATAGGTCAACAGGTCTTAAATTTGCATGGAGATGGTAGCAAACATGATCACATACAGCTCAGTCCTGAGAAAACGTGGCCTACAGCACTGCCTCTGACTTGCTCAGTCTCATAACAGACAGACTGTTACACTTGGAGCAGTTGTCACTCAAGTTATTTTAGGAAATAGTGTAAATAAGAGAATAAATTCAGATGTGAGGAGAGGGAAATCACAGTTACACATTATTTCTTTTTTGTAAGAATAAGATTTCTCTTTTCCTCTTACAAGATAAATCCAAACACACCACTAACTGCTACTTAAAATCTGTGAACACAAAGGCAAGTAAACAGCAGCATGGGCAAAACTCAGAACCATAATACTATATTGAAAAAAATAACAATGACCAAAAACCTCTACTAGACTTGCTATAGCAAAACAGAACCTGTTGAGAAAACATGGTAACTTTTTCCTACTTGATGATGGCTCTCCAAAGGCTTATGGAAGGGTAACATGACTAAGATAATGTAAAAAAATTAAAAGCTTCAGTAAAGATAACCTGTTGTCAGTATGTCATATCAGCCATTATGTAGGCGTAGGACTGAGAAGTAAAAAAAGGATGTATGTTGTGTCAATGATGTCTAGCCTTCAGCTACTGTGAGCCAAATCACCTCTTACAGGAGCATTCACGAACCATGTGCCACTGCTTCTCCCCAACACAATTCAACCCATTGCACATGTACACTACGAACTGACTGTGCTTCAAAGTTATGTCAGTTGCTGTAACAGTGGATTTGCAGCACATGTACTGTACTGCAGATAGAAAGAGATCACAGAATGGTTTGTGTTAGAAGGGACCTTAAAAGATCATCTCCTTCCAATCCCACCTGTCATGGGCAATCCCACCTTCTACTGGACCAGGTTGCTCAGAGCCCTATCCAGCCTAGCCTTGAGCACTTATAGGGATGAGGCATCCTCAGCTTCTCTGGACAGCCTGTTACACTGTCTCACCACTCTACAAGTAAAGAATTCCCTCACAATATCTGTGTTTCTCATGTAAAAAGTCATTCTCCCTCTTTTTCTTAAGCCCCCTTTAAGTACTTGGAAGACCATGATGGAGTCTCCCTGGAGCCTTCTCTTCTCCAGGCTGAACAGCTTCAACTCTTTCAGCCTGTCTTCACAGCTCCAGCCCTCTGATCATCTTCATGGCCTCCTCTGGACCTGCTCTAGTAGGTCCACTTCTTTCCTGAGCTGGGGACCCCAGAGCTGAATGCAGCACCTCCAGGTGGGGTCTCACAGGAGCAGAGCAGAAGGGCAACATCACCTTCCTCAACCTGCTGCCCATGCTGCTTTTGATGCAGCCCAGCATACAGTTGGCTCTGGGCTGCAAGAGCACATTTCCAGCTCATGTCCAGCTTCTTATCCACCAGCATCCCCGAGTCCTTCTCAGCAGGACTGCTTTCAAGTAGTTCTTTCAGTCTGTCCTCATGTTGAGATTGCCTGGACCCAGGCATAGGAGCTTGCACTTGGACTAGTTGAATCTCATAAGGCTCCCATGGGCCCACTTCTCAAGCTTGTCCAGGTCCCTCTGGATGGCATCTTGGCCAACTTGCACCCTCGTGCGCTCAACCTCACTGTCATTGATAAAGATACTAAAGAGCACTGGGTCCAAGACGGACCAGCCTTCACCTGCACATACGAGCCATTGACCACAACTATCTGGCTGTGTCTTGAGAGACCCTCAGAAAAAAAAAAAACAAGCTGACAGACAACACTTCTTCTCTATCTGACCCCTGCCAGCCACTGCCAGAACAACTACTTGAAAGATCTGTGAAAACCAGTGGCCTGGATTGGGATATAGATAATAATAAATTCTCATGTTTCAACTGTTCCAATTTCCCATTTAAAAGCTCTTAACATTACTGAGTAATTTTATATCTTGATTATCTTATCTAAAACAATATACTAATGTCTACAATTGAATAACAAAAAGCAAGATTGATTCAAATATTCTGAGATGTTAATGATTTTAGTATATCTATAGAAACTTAGTATAGACAATCTGCAAATGGAACATAAAAAACAAAAAGCAGTGCTTTTTTCCATATCTTATGGAAAAGATAATATCTTATTCCATCTTTCCATGTATTAAAGTAAAATTACATACTGAAAAAAAGAAAATCAATTCAGATAAATATTTGACATCCGTATTCTTTTTCTTTATCACTTCAGCTGGAGGTAAGCAGAATCAAAATATGAAAAGTGACTAAGGAAAAAAAGGTTATACAAAGTTATACAAAATGTATATACACAGATATAAATGAACCCACGACAGAAATAGGTGATTTACAGACTTCCTTTATTTATCACACTGAAATTCTTTACTGGAAGCTTTATAAATGTATCTAATACATGTCTAATGCCTGTCTAATGCATGTTTAATACCTTTTGTAACTGTTCCACAGTGGGGGAAGAAAATGCTTCAACAGGCAAACCACCACAGAACTGAACATATGCCTCTGCTAAATACATTCATATCATTACACACTGTACCTTCCCATTAATGTACAGGCAACTGTTGAAATGCTGCACAAAGTAACTACAAGATTTCTAAATAATCTGATATATTCTAATAACCCTATTCTAACAAAAATAATAACACCTTCCAAAATTTTTAGAGGAAACGTTGTATGCTTTCCCCCTCTCTGCTAGAAAAGAGTACCCTGCATTTCTCTATTTCACTGTGAATATAGCCATTTAATGTATGCAAATTTTTATTCCTGCATTCAGTAACCCTGATGTGTAGCAAAATATATTGGTAAGAATGTCAAAATATTGTTTGCTGTTGTCAATTACCTGACAGCTAAGTGAAGGGAGCTGTACAAATGAACAATGGTCAAACTTTCCTCCTGAGACAGAAAATGCCCAATGGCTTCTCTTACCTGGTCATGCATTAATGTTGCAAGATGGGTCGTTTTTCCTCCAGGTGCAGCACACATATCCAAAATTTTCTCTCCTGGTTGTGGGTTTAAAATATGGCTCACAACCACAGAAGGTAAATTCTATCATAAAAACAAATACAGAAGAATTCAAACCTTATACCCTACATCCTTTATTAAGGAATGACAAACTCATTGAAAAAAGTAATTCATTCAGCAGTGAAGATACACATGACATTGCTCCCAGTTAACAGAAAATGAACTATTTGCATACTATAAAAGGGACACTATAGGTCAGAAGTCACCAGGGGCTGTTTTTTTATTTAAAACTATATGTGAGTACCTATGACTGAAGTTTAAGAATTCATGAAAACAGAGACTACAGTGCTAAAAGTCAAAATAAAATAAGCTGATACTGTCTCAGCCACAGATCAGCTCTGTTTATTAGAAATATTTTATATTCACCTATTTATTGGAACATTTACTATATTAACATACTGACACAGTACTCTAATGAACAGTAAGATCAATAGGCAGTAGTTTAAATTTGCTGAATTAAAGTACCAGGAAGCTGAACTGCATTACTAATTGTATCAACAGAATAGGTGCTCTGAAGAGAAATAATATGCAATTATTGTATATAGTATTGCATCATAGAGAATACAGAAATATTCTCCTCGTAGTTCAACACAAAGGTGTAAAACCTTTCAAAGTTGTCTTTAGTATTTAAATAACAGCTTAAAGTCAACACAATATTTGGAGATTTTCCTGATTATCTACAGAACGGTGTACCCTGGAAGAGTCTCATATTCCTGAGTTCATAGGCAGATTCCAAAAACTAATAGTTCTGTGTGGAGTCACTGTGCAAAAAGAATTTCTAAGTTTTTAAGTATCTCGCAAGTCACTTTGAAGTCCTTTATCATATCTCAGATACAGTGAATAAACCACTTACATGTAGATACTGACTTCATTCTAAATGCATTGTTTTCCTTAAATCCAAAGGCTAAATTAGGTGCCACAATGCACAATGAATATCTAAAGCATTAATATGTGCTAAGAGAAGGTTCGTTATTCTATAAAAAGTACAGACTTTTATTTTTGTAACAAACATACCTGTAAAAACAAATGACTAGGGAGCACATTGTCAAATGAAGGACTCAGGTAGACTGGCTCTATCATTTTTATGCCCAGCCCCCTGAAAAACATGAAAAAAAAATTTCAACTACTCAGTTTTATAAATTTTAACAATATTCAATTAAAATCATTACGCTTACAAAGAGCGGCTTGAAACAATAATTTTACAAAAATGAAAGAACTTATAAATCAATGAAGAAAAATACTTTTACAATTTTGTAATTTGATATTCTTTAAAATTGTATCATTAAGTTGAATAAACCATAACTTCGTTAGAATTTGGAATCATCTGTAAAAATTGCATAAAGCAAATGTATATTTATGTATACAGGACAAACCAAGATCTAAACCAAGCCTTGACACTGTAAAGAAATGCATAAAAAAGGCTCTAAACATGTTGGCTTCAATCCATAACTGCTTTTGGTTAGCCAGGTATGCACCACGGCACTGGCACATGATTTCCCACTTAGATTTTCCTCCATTTTCTAAACTGTCTGAGGCTTCAATCAAATAACTACAGAAATCCCACGTGAAAAACCTTACAGGAACATTGATTTGCCTGAAAAGCAAAGGTCTGAACTTAGAAGCAACCTGACGGTTTCAAGTATAGATGGAATCTTGATTTAATTGTTGAAACAAATGTATCAGGAAAGGGATAATAATAAAAAGAAAACCAACAGGAAGCAATAATGAGACTGAAAACAAGAGATTACTCAAGAGAACAAGAATGACTATTATCTTGCATCTGTACTGGATAGTTCAAGTAAAGCTATGAGAAAGCAAACTTGCAGACAGTTATATCCTACCAGTACTTCTACTAAATTTAAGCTCTCATAAATCAGGACACCTCTGACAATGTAATGTTTTTCTCTAGCTCTTTTGTAGTTTGTAAAGGCATGGTCATTAATTTTATGTCCATGTTCTTCTACATTACTTTTTATATGTGTTTTATATGACAGGAGAGGAGTAAACTACATTCTTCAGCAACAAAATAGAAAAGCAAGTAATCTTGAAATGGATAACTTCATTGGCAAATCCTATTAATTTTTTAAGATATCTGACCTTATGTTCTGTTCCCTGTCTAAAACAAAGGCCCCTAGAGGTATTTTTTAAAGTTACCCAAATGCAATTTTGCCACAAGGAGAACATTTGTCAGTTCTATTTGTTCTATATTATTGAAGTCATATGCTATACTTAAATTATGAAAAGGCTCCCACTTATTTCCTCCTACCTCTCATGTAAACTGGTATCTGGATACCACTATCAAACTAAACCTTCCCCAAAAATACTGTAAATCCCAACATAACACACAGGTCTCAGTCAAGGCCATCTTATGCTTTCACACAGGGTCCAGAACACTTCATAATCTTTTTCCATCTTCTTCCTTCCCTTTGCAAATTGGTTGGTGTAGATTGCAGTTGCTATGGACTTACTTTGATGGGCCACTTGAACTGAAGATTTCACTGCGACTGAACTCTGAAATCCCATTTCCAAGGAAAACTTTGACTCCTTCAAATTCTTTGGCTCCTCTTTTACATTTCCCTTCAATATCTGAATACACTGAGACCAGATCTCCAGCTTTCACAACTGCAGAGAGAAGGACAGAAAGTTTGAGATCAACACGACACTTAACAAAACAGTAGCGACCAAATAATTCAAGATTTTCAGTAGACAACTTACTTCAACTCCTGTATCATAGCAAACTTCAAACTTTCTTAATGTAATCAAAGATTAACTGATACAAAGCTTCAAAGTGTTACATGGTAAATGAAGGCTACCAAATGACAAGAGCTACTGAGAGACACCAAGCTGCAAGTCAAACAGTGTGCCTTGTTTTCTACAAAGCTACACAAATCTGCGCTTTATTTAATTTACCACAGCAGGGTCATCCATAAGTTTTCAGCACATTCTTCAGGATCCACTCCTCTGTGTGTGCTCCAAGCACACAAGTACCCCAAATGACATTTTTAAGTAAGGGTGAGCCAAACTTGCTAAGTTAGAACAAAAATAGATGGAAAAGGGAGATGGTTTAGGTGATTTTGTAGAATAGTGAGCAAGCTCTATGCACTGACTGGTTGAAAAAATGTTTAAAAGTAAAGGCCTCTTCTGACAGCAATAAACAATTTTCCAGAATTATATTTCTAACATGAGTGACAGGCTGGAGGAACCAAAAGGTATAACAAGTAAGACTAATGACAGTTCAGCTTCCCAAGAATTCTTTGAAGTGTACTTGGGAATGCTTTTTTCCATTTCCAAGTGGCCTTCTGATTATGCATAAATGCCCTGAAATTCTTAAATGGTAATATTTGTTGGGTAGCGACTAATATTTTTATTTTTTTTAATTTTTTTACATAGCTTCTTTTTATACAGTGTGACAGTTACACTGTCAGTCTGCTTAAACTTTACTGAATAAAAACCTGCAGCAATTTAATTCTTTCATCAAGCTTATCTGCCAATGATTTTTTTACAGTATTCAAACAAAAATGATTTTATTTCACTCTCTGCTGACAATCATCCTTTCATGCATTAGTACTGCATACAGTTCTTAAGCCTTTTGTGGCTTATACTGGCATTCCATAAACATAAAGCTTAGGGTTTGATTAGTTAAATTAAATTCAAAGTCCCCTAATCATTAGTTTACCCTCATTTGGCTTAGAAGTTCAGTGATTAAATGTGTTCTTGCTGTAATATTTTTTTTTCTCTAGTTAGACCATCTGTGCTTAATACAGCCTTATTATATTTGGCATCAAGTGGGTAGCATGCCCTTTAATTTTATTTTCTTATCTGCAATTCCCCTAAAGTGTTCCTAAAGTTTTATAGTATCTTTCTTTTCTCTGAATTGATGTTGCATGCATAATTACATGCAGCAATTATGATAAATCACTAGCTGACTCAAAGGAGGATTTGAATATTTATGAGGTTGTCTAAATAACCAGTTTCAACAACTGATAGGGCAATACACTTATTTCATTAATCAAGTCCTAGATTGAAAAACATTTCTGTTCAGTGAATTGAACTTATGCACATGCTTAAAACTTCTACAAGGTTTTTTCCTGAAAGGGAATTGAAGTGACTAGATAAATGCTTTCCTGACTCACATTGTTTAATAATAAGAACCATGATGATTAGTAGATCTCATCACAATAGAATAATAAGATGAATCATCCAAAATTATACTGGTTTTACATGAAGTTAATTTGACCTTTAAATAAAAAATAAATAGGCTGCTGAACACAAAGCATGCATATGTAGATTTTTTTTATCATGTCTCACAGGCATTGAAACATAATTTCCATTTCTTAAGAATCTGACGTTAAAATTGAAGATTTTTCTCATGAATGAAAAAAGGTTTTTACTAGATCTCTGATACAGAAATAGTATCAAATGAATTTTCAGTGGATTAAAAAAAAAAGAAAATTAGAGGGTTTTTAGATCCCTCACTTAAAATCTGACAGGATGATGATGGTAAGTGGCTTTGTGACTGAATGAAGGAATATCATACCTGGAAATAGTATCTATTATTTATTAAATAATCAAATACATCTGGGCACCATCCAGATGCAGCATCCCATTTATTTTGCTTTTTTTTTTTTCTTACAAGACTGGATAGCAGCTAACTTCTATAAATTTATTCAACTGACCATCCCCATTAAAAGTTACAGTATTCAGTTATTAAAAAAACCTCTTTAAAAGCCGCATTTTACTTTGACAAGGCTCTTTAAAAAGGTTTTGAAATGAGAACAAGAAAGTGAAATCCTTGAGGACTAAGACTTCTGCTAGGAATTACATACGGAAAAAGGAATTTAAAACAGGCCAGGTGAAAAATAATTACATGTAATTTATTATGTGTATGATGAAAAATAATGAAAATCTCAAAAAAAGCCAGAAAAACCTCAAAAAAATCAATTAGCATAAATTACAACTGTATAATTAATTTCAGCTGTGAATAGGAAAAAAGATCATGTCACTATTTACTGGAAATTGTTGTCAAAGGACAACAACTTGTGTGTCATTTTTACAAATTAACTGAGTGTATTTAGAGAGCTCTTACATCTTGAGGTAGATACTATTCCAGGGACATAAACGTGTGCTCCTCGAAGTACTGCATATCCACAGTGGGCTCCAACAATGACTTCAGATGCATGTTTTTTTAAGTCTCGCCTACAAATACAAAATGGTGTTCAGTTCCAAAACAAGTATACCGAAAAAAAGCCAAATACCCTCCAAGTAAACTCTTGTTCTTAAATACTGACTTTGTCAGAATATAACAGAAAATGTAGTTAATTGTCATGTACTACATAAAAAGATTTATTTCACTCTCAAGAGGAATCAAAGGAAAGAGCCAAGAAGAAAAAAACGTTCTCAAAACAAGGCAGAGTCTGGCACATTCTGCCATTATTATGAACAGTACACAGGAATACAAAAAAATTATACTGCAATGGAGAAATAATCCTCTATCCCCTTCTAGGCCAAATGATTGTAAAGTTATTTTTTGTTTTTAAAACCTTCTGGCTACTTTTTGATTCCACTTGATTTCTTCCAGTGGAAGAAAACCCTGCCTGTATTCACCCACAGTTCTAAATTCCACTGCAAAAGTTTAGTTCTTCTCTCTGCCACCTACTCAAGGATGCACTCATGTTACATTTTCCCTATAAAATGTTAGTCTCATAAATAAGAAGAAAACTTTTCCTATGTTTTCTTACATCATTTAATGACTAAAACTCTGACCTGGTTAGTATATGGAGTGTCCACTAGGTCATTATATAAATGAAGATGTACTTCAGTTATAGTGAGTTAGTTCTCATACATGTTTCTTGTTAAACAGTTAAGTAAAATGAGTTAAACATTTCAAGGCTAAAGACTGAAAATTCCAAACCTGGGTCCAATGACAGGAATTAATAAGATGTCCTGGAGTTTCGGGTGCTCAAGAACTGGAACACATAGTCCTTTAAATTGCTGTTTCATTAAAAAAAAATTATTAAGCATTACTAATTCACCTGATATTTAAATACTTAATCAGACTGAAAACTATGTTTCTATTTAAAATTAATAGCTGTAGAACACCAAAAACAAAGGTAGTGAAAACAGTTAAAAGTGGGTGGGAAATAGTGTGCAAGGGGACACTATAAATTAAAAACACTTGTGTAAAAGCTTAAACATTTTATAAGCTGAGAAATAACAAGGCCACAAAAGGATTGACTGAGAATGGACTTCAGGGAACAGGAGAGTGTTTTGACACTCATAATCCTAAAACTGGCTTTTTCTTTTTTTCTGGAAGAGGGTTGAGTCGAGTTGTCATCAGGACACCACGACAGAAACTTGGGTCTAATCTGTGTTATCTTTTTCATATTATTAGTTTAAAACCACTGTTTAATTCTACACATGTATTGTTTGTCTTACTTAATATGTCAGGTTGGCAATACCTTTCCTTTTTCTTTTCAGCTTAACTTTGGGTTCTTAGAGCTGAGTTGTGCAGGTAGTTGACAAAAAATGACAGCTTCCCATTTTATAAAGGTTTCTGGATTTAAAAAGGATGATGTCTCCTGAGCCTTCTAAATTATAACATTAAAGCATGTAAAACCATCAGTTTGCTTCTGAAAAACATTTTCCTTTAAGAAAGAAAACAATCCATGACCATATTTTTGTTCAAAGCTGGTATGTGGCTTCCTTTTCTAATTGCACTTCAAAACACAAAAAGTTGTGAAAAGACAGTCTTGAAGTCAGTTTTCAGCAAAGCCTTTTCCCCTGAAGCAAAATATCATTCTGCAATACCAATTTCCAGATTTCCACAATGAAGCTAAAATTAGCACAGCTCATTCCCCATTCCAGCCAGCAGAACACTGTCAAGTGCCTCTGCATTACAGAAACATCTTGGCTCCTGTCATGCAAAAGCTCCCTGTTCTCCCACTAGCATTAATAATTTACTTAAAGAAAAACTGGATCTTTTTATACAGAGTGAAAATCTAGGACACAGTTTCAAAATAATACATTTCTTAAACATAATGCCTTACAAATTATCAGATAAATAAATATTCAAGTAAGGCAAGTAAAAATCCACAAAATTAAATAAAGATTAAAAACAGGCTAAAAAAAATTTACACCAGTTGCAGAGCATCACTCTGGCTCCAGTTTGTAAAATGTACAGATTCTCTCACTTTCCTGAACAGTTTCTGCAATGAGATATACAGGCACTCTCCTTCAATCTTAAATAAAACATGTTCTAAACATGCTGAAGACAGCACACTGAACTACAGTTTTTATCCATCCTCTTCTCTATTGACTTACGACACCTTTGCACTATTTGCTACGGTAGTACCTCAATCCTATCTAAGGTTTGGATCTGCCATATGAGAAAGAGTAGATTGCCTTTTCCCTCTCTTATTGTCTTTCTTGAATGGATTAGATGACGAATATTGCTAGATAAAAAATTTTCATTTAACACTCAATGCTCACAAGAAATCAATATGATTGCATAATGTTAACGCTAGTGGACATGCATTAAGGTAAGGTATAGTTTCCAGTAATGAAAAGCTTTCATAATCAGCCAAAAGATGAAATATCCTATTATTTTAGCTGTAACAAAGAAATTGCACAAACCTTCTGGATCTCTTCAAACAGCAATTTTTTCACATGTTTCACTGAGGCCAAGTGGGTATTAACTCTTACAGTTGTAAAACTTGGTGGATGAGACAGATGACTTAACAGAGATTGATATTTATTCTCTGCCTCCTGAGCACCTAAAGAAGTGATAAGCTGAAAGTGAAAGAAGAGGTTTTACATTAAAGAGATTCCCACAGCAGTCTCTTGCTTAGTGCAGAAGACAACCACTGAATAAACATTCCATAGAAATGGAGGAATATGGTTGTGTGGTGTGCAGTAGTGAGAAATGTCTATGTTTGGAAACCTAATTCCACTGGAAGCCTCAAAAATTTCTTGAAAAGCACTTGTTGAAGAAACAGGTGAATTAGCACAATCATTGTAACAAGTCTGCAGCAAGTATCAAAAGTAACTGCTCTGTGAGAGAGCTCTGATACCATACAAAGTACAGCTCTAAAGAAATGGAAGAGCAGATTCAAAACTGCAAATTAATAACTTTCATACTGATATATAAAAATGAAATTTTTTCATCCTTTGGAATGAGGAATTAATAGATTGCCTATAGTATATTTGGTTCTATTCTGGGGTAAGTAATTCTTGTCAATATTACGTGGTTAATAAGTGGTTAATTATCTATGATCAATCTTCAGTGGAATCCAAAACTGAATTCTCTGATTTGTTAAATTTAAATATTTAAATTTTACTATGAGCCAATGGGCATAAATATTAATTTTGTATTTTAAATATAAAAATATTTTCTATTAAAAACTCTAATGTGTCCAATGTGAGGACAATACTTTATTGCAAGATACAAAAGTTACACCAAAAATTGATTATTGATGACTATTAGTATCCATGTCACATACCTCATTATTTCTGAACACTTTGGTGAGATACTCCTCAACTTCACACTGGAAAGAGATCTTGGGGAAAAAGGACATCTTCCTTTAGCTTTTAAAATCTGCTGGTAAGGAATTGAAGTAAGTAAAATATTTTCTTAGTGGTTCTTATCATATTCTCTAAGTTTATAAATATAATCTAAGATGTATTCACAAACTAAGCTGTGGTTTCTAATTCTTGTGATATAATAATGCAATTTTACTGCACTCAACACTAGTCTTAATTATATCTCAGAACATGTTTAATTGTCGTTACCTTTCAATGAGTTACTAGTTTCCTTGCTGTCACATCCTTCCAAGGCTACTGTATCACTGCCAGAAACACGAAGTGTTACCACCTCTAAATTGTGGCCCTTGGGTAGGGGAGAGGTAATTTCTTCTCAGTAGCCGTTAAAAGCGCTATGTTTTGGATCCAGAATGAGAATGGTGTTGATGTTCCACACCACAGACCATCATGCCCAGTATAATCTGGGGGGAATTACCTGGAAGGGAAGGCAATCTGGGCTTCGGGAAGCAGGGTCTGGCATTGGTCAGCGGATAAAAACACTGCCAAGGGGATTTCATTTCTCCCAGTATATACAGGTAGACTCACACAGAAGCACAATGCCACATCTGTGCTTTAAACCATAGGTAATGAACACTTTAGGAAATCGCAGAACACGTAACAGTAGAAGTTAAGATTTCACTGTAACTAGTTCATAAGATCCGGTATGAAATGTGACTGCAGAACAGCTCCTGTGTCCCAGGAACTGGAAGGTATGTGGACTCAACACGTCCATTTGAATGACAAATACCAGATGTGCTTTTTTCAGGGAGAGGAACAACAGGGAGATGAAAAACAATTCCTCAGTAAAAAAGAGTAGTAAACATAATAAAGCCAAAGTAAGCTGCCTGGAAATGTCAAAACCACAGAACTGGAGGTTCAGAGCACACCCACATAACCTTCAGCTTCAGCAGTGTATCTCTGCCCTTTCCGTGGCAACACTAAACATTTTGCAATCTTCAAGGCATGGGAGCAATAGCAGGGGGGGGATAGGGTCGAAGCTTGTAACTCCGTCACGGCAGGACGCCGCGCTGGTGGGGACACTGCCTGTGCCCCTCAGGAGTCAGACTTCAAGCGGCTCGATACCTGCGAGAGGTAGTTGTTATTCCCCACACCTGCTGTGCCACAGACCTCGCCCCTTGACAGATTTCAGAAGAAAGCCCTTGAGGAAGCTTCCCCCCGCTATTCGCCCTCTCCTTACGGATTTCCGTGTGTCTCAGTGCGGAACCGCAGCGGGGAACCCGGCACCGGACCATGGCTTCGGTGTCACTACGCACATGAACACTGGGCTGTCAAACGCAAGTCAGCACCAGAGATGCCGAGCAAGGCTTTCAAACCTTCCTTCCCCACCCTTTTCTACTCGAGGAAAACGCCAGTCGGCTCCCTGCAGTGGGGAGAAGAATCTGGGGCGCCCTCCTTTATTCTCCCATCCACCCGTTACTGAAAAAACCACCAGGTTGGAGAGGACGAAGGTACGCGCAGCCCTTCGCAGCCTCCCTGACCGACACCTCAAATCCGGGGTCTCGGCGCCAGCGCGGCCACCGCTCCCTCAGCCCTGAGAGACACTGAGGGAGACACGGGCCCGCCCCAGACCCGGGACGCCACGAGAGGGGCGGAGCACACCGGTGCCTGTGCCGGTGCCTGTGCCTGTGCCGGTGCCGGTGCCTGTGCCTGTGCCGGTGCCGGTGCCTGTGCCTGTGCCGGTGCCGGTGCCTGTGCCGGTGCCGGTGCCGGACAGCACCCGAACCCCCGCCGTCCCCACCTACCGCCGCGGCCCGGCCGGTCCCGCCTCCTCCGGGGCGGCCGCAGGAAGTGCGGCCCGGCGGTGTCACCATGGGAGCCGGGCACGCCGGGGAACGGGGCGGGCAACGGGGTGGGTCCAGAGCCCGGGGGTACCCGAGATTATTGGACAGGACGTTGCTGGGAGCGCTTTTTAATTTTTTTTCTATGTTTCCCCTCTGATAAAGCTAAAAGGAGTGGATTAAAAGAAGAAGTTTTTTACTCCCATCCTTCCTGCTCTAAGTGCCTCTTGACCCGAGTGAGAAAACCCGGGTACCCGCGCAAGAGCTCAGTATGCAGGAACCTGGAGTCCACCATCGAAAGCGAGTCCGCGGTTTTTACACGCTTTCTCATACAAGCGAAAATTGCGAGCCCTGAAATCCATAGCCCTTCTCACGGGTGGAGGCCCTCAGCCCCGCCCCGGCTCCACCGCCCCCGCGATGACGCCGCCGTGACGCGCCCGCCCGCCCTGCCGGCGCTGGGGCCGAGCGGCCGTTGGCCGGGGCGGGG
>VXBA01000731.1:110600-180195 GCA_013399895.1 Serilophus lunatus | reverse complement strand
GGGGCAGCGGGGCGGGCGGCGAGCGGAGCCCGCGGGCAGCAGCGGGGGCTCGGGGCCGGCCCCGCCGGCCAGGCTTCCTCTGGGGCCCGCCCGGCCGCAGGCTGGGCTGTGCTTTGTGCGGCGCCGTGAGCGCGGTCCCGCGGCGCCTCTTGGCCGGGGTCGCTTTGTTTCGGTTCCCGGGGTGGTCCCTCCTCTCCCCTCCTCCCCCTCCGCGTTAAACGCTTCGTGTGCCCTGGGCAGCCGCTGGGGCGGCCGGGATCGCACGGCGGGCACTGCTCCTGCCTCGGACGTGGTGTTTCCACCGCCCCCGCGGCTGGAGCTTTGATGGATGATGATGATGGGCTTGTTTGTCCTTGCAGACCCTCCTTTTTTAAATCGGTGTCTGTTATTAAAATCACGTTTTGGTTTTTAGTTAAAGAAAACAAAACCCGCCAAATGTGCTGGGGCCTTCGAGGTAACGATATGTTTGTGTTTTGGCAAAGATGCTACTTCAGTACTGTCAGTGACCCAAGAAAATCACTTCTTCAGCCAAGAATAAAAAGGTCGTAAGGGGATAGGATCGCTTTCCGTGCTCTCCTCTGCAGTTCACCCAGGCCTGCGATCGTGGCTCGTGTTCTAATCCAGAGCTCAGAATTTGGGGCTGCCACCACCGTTAGCTCAGATGGTTATGATAAAAATAGAAAACTATGGTTTATCAGTTAATTTAATTGTTTTAATGAGTTTTGTTTGCCTAGCCTTCCTTGGTTAGAAAATTAAGAGTCAAGGAGTTTATTGCTTGTATTGTTTTTCCTCGAGGGCCCGAGCTTGGAACAGGCGAATTGATGATGTTAGTTGTTTTCTCATGAAGTTTCCACGTGCACGCCTGGAGGCACTCACACCTGGTGTCCCTTGAATAGTCTTGTCACTCTGTTTGCACATAACCTGTTCTAATTCTGTAAATAGCAGAGCAAAACCTCGGTATGTACATCTCAGTGTACACAGTGGATATTAAACTGCCTTTGGGATGGGATTGGGAGGGATCCCAGTTCCAGATTGTTTATCTTTCTCCCACATACCACATCGTTCCTGAAGTCTTCTAAGATCTGCTAAATCTGTTGCTGGTTTGGATTTCTTATCTTACTGTATTCCTTTCCTTCCATGAAGAACTCCAAAGACTCCAAAGATACATATAAGCAAAGAACTGATCGAGAGATAATTACTGGCTTTTAGTATTGGTCTATATGGTACCTTATGATGTCAGTATTTATCTTTAGGAAAACACATTGTCTTTGTTATTGTATATTATTTCCTGGAAGAAAAGTTATTCTTCATTGTGGTGGTTTCACCCTGGCTGGACTCCAGACACCCACCAAAGCCACTTTATTGCTCCCCTCATCAGCTGAATGGGGGAGAGGAAATACAACAAAAGGCTCCTGGGTCGAGGTAAAGACAGGGAGAGATCAGTCACCATCATGGGCAAAACAGACTCAACTTGTGAAATTGGTTTAATTCATTACCAATCAAATCAGAACAGGGTAATAAGAAATAAAACCAAACACCTTGCCCGCCTTCCTCCCATTTTTCCCCAGGATTAACTTCATTTCTGGTTCTCAGCCTCCTCCCTGCAGCAGCACAGGAGACTGGGGGCTGTGATCAGTGTGACTCAGGTTGTCTCTGCAACTCCTTTCTCGGGGGGAGGACTCATTCCCCTACTCCAGTGTGGGGTCTCTCCCATAGGAAACGGTCCTCCACAGTCTTCTCCAATGTGTGTTCTTCCCACAGTCTGCAATTCTTCATTAACTGCTCCAGCATGAGTCTCTTGCATGAGATGCAGTTCTCCAGGAATAGGCAGATCCAGCACAGATCCCCCACGAGCTCACAAGTAGAGCCAGCAAACCTGTTTCAAAGAGGATTCCTCTCTCCCTCAGCCCACAGCTGAAGCCTGTTCCCCAAGGGTGTCCCACGGGTTCACAGCCTTCCTTGGGCATCCACCTGCTGTGGCACAGGGTCCTGCACAAGCTGCAGCTGGGTGTCTGCTCTCTTGTGGACCTCCCAGGCTGCAAAGGCACAGCTGCCACACCATGGCCTTCCCCACAGACTGCAGGGGAATCTGCTCTGGCACCTCCTCCCTCTCCTTCTGCATTGGCCCTGGTGTTTGCAGAGTTGTTTCTCTCACACATTCTCACTCCTCTCTTCTCTGGCCACGATTGCATCAGTGCCTTAACTTTTTCCCCCTCCTTTCCTGGAGATGTTAGTCCTGCTGCTGCTGAGCTGTCTCGGTGCCAACTGGCATTGGCTCCACACGCATCAGAGGAGCTTCTTGCAGCTTCTCACAGAAGACACCCCTGTAGCCCTCCCTGCTATCAGAACCTCGCTGTGCAAACCCAATACATTCAGATATTTAAAATGTTAATGAAAATGTGTCTCTCAGTTCAGATAGATGAGATGATATCATGAAATATTTACTCTTTGGCTTTATCCCAATGAGAAGCTTCTAGGGTGTGTTCTGATCTTGCTTTATTGCTGGAGTTATCTTTGGTTTGGTTTTTGTTGGTTTGGTTTTATTTCCTCTTGTGGTGACCATAGCAAAGAAAATTAATTTCTTTTTGTGGCCAAAATTGAAATTCCATTCTAGAAAGTTTGATTGAAACAGAAATTGTTGAGCCAATTAATGGGAAATTATGCTCTAATTACACAATTATTTTTATCTAAATAATAATGAAGGATAGTAATTATGAATTGATTTTGGTTGTTCTTCTAGTTGTATGAGATCTAGACAATTGCTTGGAGAATTGAAGACTGTCCCCTGAATTGAAGACTGTCCCCTGAAGCTGCTTGTCCAGCAGACTAGCACAGTAACTTACACATTGATTTTAACTGTGTAGGTGGAGTATTCCAAAGATGCAAACAGACTCCAGTGTGTGAGGAGCACAGTTCATCGTGGCTACCATGAGCTGTGCTGAGAGCCTGCAGCACTTGATACTGGCAAGATGGAAGGTTAAACAAAGCAAATATTTGGAAAGTGCTGTCTGTGTTCCATCCAGTAGAGCATGTGGGAGGAGGTGTGCCTAAATGCTAGAAGGTACAGAGCAGGGAGTCATTGGCATTTCATTTGAGTATTAATTATGCATTGCAGTTTTGTTTTACATAAATATGAGTAATACTTGAGCTCATCAATGATGTCCATACAACTTTAAATAAGTATCTCCCAGTGAGTAAATGCTGTTAACTCGCAGGAAGAAGAGATGTAGCTTTCTAAAAAAATGCATGTCTTAAGATAACTAACATGTTAAGATAAGCTCCCTGTGTTTTTGTGCCTCAGGGTTCAGTGCAGTCACAGGAGCTGTGTGATATGCGTAAAGTTGAGTTCATTCATAGTGACTTCTACCTGGCAAGAAAACCTTGTCACAAAGATCCTTAGATCCTACAGAGTATCTTCTTATTAATTTACACATCTTCTTTACTACTTTTGCAATTTGATTCTTTTACCTTCCTTTCCAACGATAAGGATAAGATACTGCAAGGAAGACAAAGAGGTTGGACCTAATCTGTCTCTAAAGACATTCTGTGCTAAGTGTCTGTTGACTAATGTGTCTACTGCCCTATGCCTGCAGCATTATTACTTGTATTCAGCTGTTTCAGCCCTATGTCTTGGGTACCATCTGAGTGTTCCTACCAGGGATTGGATCTATCTGTTGTGTTTCAACTCGCTGTACACGCTGCAGAAGTTGTTCTGGTTGGTTCAGCCCATTTTGATTATGGTTACCACATTTTGCAAAAATAACACTGGCTTATGGTGAGAAAATGCAACGGTTATGTGTCCAGTGCGTGATCTACTCTCCAAATCTGGTCTGTGGGATTATGAAATAAGAGAAGGTGCAGTGCAAAGAAGTGTAAGGAAACTGAGTGATGCCTGTGCTGATCCATGAGTCAGCGGCTAACCTTCCTCTCTTTCATTAACAGTCTGCCCTGAGCACAGTCTGTCAAGGAATATCTATTTAGCTCTGTGGATACAGTTGGAAGGGTTCATTACCAGTTTGAATTTGGCAGTAATCTTCAGACAGTGTCTCTTTTTGTTTGGGGGGGTGGTGATGGTCATATTCCAGGGCCTTAACTCATCTTGTTTTCTGGTCTTTTCAGTGCAGAGGTTAAAGCCTGAATGAGGAAGGACTATAAGCATTTCCGTGTCTTTCGGCTCTCAATACATAGTGTCATAATCAAGTAGTAATTGAATGATGTGAATTGAAATAGAGATATTCTTACTCATAAGAGAAACAATTGGCTTTAAAATAGACTTTTGTCTTTTTTTCTAAATGATTTCTAGTGGCTTCCTGATTCTTTTTCCTTTTTTTGAAATTGACAAAAAAACATTGCTTCAAGTATTGTTTTCATTTAAAATTTCGTGCCCCACAGACATTTAAAGTCTAATTACTAAGTCATGTAAGTCAAACTTACACTTACTGTAAAAATAACTTACTTTCAGAAGTTTAAAGAACAAATCAGACTTCAAAAATGAACTACTGAAGTCATGATGCAGTACTCAAGTGGCACAGTCTTCTAAGCAACGTGTAGTAATATGAATAAGTGGTGGAGCAACTAAGTTACTGCCTGTGTTAACACATGGCTGAGTAAAACTTGTGTGACATAGTCCATCAATCCTATCAAGATTTCTCTTAATGAAACTGTAAGGAAAAAATGAAGGTGAATGTCAGCAACCCTGATAAAAGGAACTGACAGTTGTCAATACCTTATTTTTGTGTGTGTGTCTGATAGAGTTTGTTAAGAAGCTCACAAGTCTGGCTTTTAATTATTTTTAGAATGATGGTTGTTCAGAGTCTTCCGGGTTGCTCTGAATAGTTGCTGCAGTTGTTAAAAATTATTTTAAGAAAAATAATGGTAAGCCTCTCATTCAAGGTGATTGAACTTCTGTAACTCCACAGTTTGCTTCACTTAGGCTTGCTGACAGTTTCCAGACTGTACAGTCAGGTTGGAAGAGACCATTACCTGGAAAACCACCTGGGTTTTGGTTCCACTGGCTACTAAATGCTATTAATGATTTCTTTACTTCCTTGTAATCAAATCTGGAGATGCAGGATGTATTTAAGCAGTTCTTTTTGTGCTTAAAAAAATACTCAAAGGTAACTTTTAGTATGCAGACTGAGTATTTGTATTGAGACCCCTTTGACCTTTAGAAATATGCTATTCTTTCTGCCTCCTCTTCAGCAAACATCTATCTGCATTCCATGTTCAACTTTGAAGCTTCCAAGATTGGTACTCTTTGGAACTAGATTGTGTGTGTTTTGTCTGAAAGTACTGTCACCCTTTCCAGTACCCATTTATTCTTTCAAATATGTTGGAAGAGCCTCATCATTAAAGTATTTAGAATTTTTTTCATTTTTATTTTTAATTTTTTCAAAATAGAGGAAAGGGCAATGTTGTGAGACTTGAATCTTCAGTTTGGGGCCCTTTCACCACAGAGAGATATAGATGAGTAAGTGTAAGCATATATATTTTCTTTTATAAAAGTATAGAAGAAAAGGGCATATTATGTCTTCTAACATCTGCAAGAAGATAATTTTCATTGTCCCGTGGTTTTGTAATACTAGACTGCCAGAGGTTTTTTTTTTAACAATGCTACAGGGTTTTTTTCGCAGTGTTCTAGGATTGGTTGATAAAACAGAAGTCTTTGGATTCCTTTAAAATGTAGTCTAATACTATATGCCTACTTTTTCTACTTCTTTTTTGTTTTGTTTTTGCCTCCCTCTTCCTACCTGATTAATAAAGACTCTTCTCTTCTGCTCTGTCAACTTTGTTATGGATTTTCTTCTTCCTTTGTCAAGAACATGATGGACTGGGAAGATATTCATGAGTACAACCCAAACTGAGTTTGAATACCAGCCAGTGAAAGGGAGAAGCTTGGGTTAGTCTGTAAGTACAGAAAACAAATGAATCACTGCCTATGGTTTACCCCATAACTGTCCTTTCCCCTAGTGTGGCATCTGTCTTCTACTGGTTGCTCTTGTAAACAAGTACTTGTCTTGCTAAAATTCTGTTCTTAGTTTGGCAGTTTTTAAATTCACGTTTTTCCTCTAATGTGCATCTGTGTGTAAATGTCCTGTATTTTAACCAAACTAGACAGAAATTCAACTTTTGAATATACTTGTAAGTGAAGAGTATTTCCATTACTTTGGTTCTGGAAGCAACTGCTACTAATGACAGATGGAAACTGCAATTCATATGAGATACCGATGCTTTCATCTGATCATTTTCATCCCCCGATGAAAATTATTATTTTCATCCCCAGATGAATTAATTAGCACTTACGTGACTGTTTTTTATTTGAGCTTATTCAGTTACTATGTGAAATACCATTTGTCTATGGAGTTACAGGGAAAAGCTTTGCTTTTTTCCCAGTTTAATGTTGAACCATTCACACTTCAGTGGCTTTGGAAAGCAGTCATCTCAATGGAGGCTTTTTTTCTTTAAATAGTGTGATACTGTTTCACTCAACACTCCAATCATTCATGGCTAAGGTGTTGTATTGTAATGCAAAGATGAGAAAGAGCACTGTAATGCTTGGCTGGAATTCCTTTTCTTCCTTGCAAATAACTGACATGGAACTTTGCAAAAGTAGAGTCATCTCCTTCAAGGCAATAGTTGACAGTATGTCTGGTTTGAAAACAACCAAAGGATATTTCCGTGTTTGAACTTTGAAAGCTGCTTAACCAAATTTGAAGAAGAGATGGGCAGTCAAGCTACGAGGAGTGGTTTATTAGCATTAAAAGCAGGGAGGAGGTCATACCATTTGTGTCTTGTGAAAGGTTATTAATTGCTGATGCTTCTGTTTGTGGGGCTAGAAGTCCTACTGGAGTTAAGGCCAGGAAAAGTTCTTTCCTTAGAATGTGTTGACAGGATGCAGTAGTAGGGGGGCTGGCACAAGGAAGTATATTTCAGCATTTATTATGACTGAATTGCACAGCAAAACTTCTAAAATTCCCAAATAAGAGAAGGTTTCAATGCAGTCACTTTCACTATAAAAAAACCCCGAGGTTATTAGATATAAATAGATTTAAAAACAAAACACAGAAAACAAAACACTTTAGTTCTTCTTTAAACCATATACTTGAGGGCAAAACCCCACCAATTTGATATTTATGGTAGCTCTTCTGATCTTCTAGGAACTTATAGTAAGTCTTGTAGATCAAGTATGTATTTTTCAGGAAATCTTTAAGATGGGAACCATGTTTTGCTTTAGAATAAAAGTCTGGAATTGCAAATATTATCTCTTCAAAAATGATCTTGTTCACAGACTTTTTGTGTAAGTTTTACTTCCAGTATACATTTGCAAATTCTCTGCTCTCAAGTGATTTGCTTTTTTTGTCAGCAAGTGGATTGGTATCTTTTAACTTTGCACATGTAGCAAAAGAACCACCATTCTAATTGGCTGTGCCGCTGGATTTGCTAAGGATTATTTACAGAGAAGCATATAAATTCTAGAGGGTATTTTTGTATGTTTTCTCTTTTGTTTCTCCTGTGCCTGGAAAAAAAATAACATTGCAGCAATTGAAAGGTCGCTGTTCTATAAACTGGACCTCCCAGCAGGTTGAGGGAGATGATCTTTCCTTTGTGCTTAGCACTGGTGAGGCCTCACCTGGAGTAGTGTGTCCAGTTCTGGGCTCCTCAGAGACATGGACATAAGGGAGAGAATGCAGTGATGGGCCACAAAGGTGATTGAGGGACTGGAACATCTCACGTAGGAGAAAAAGAGACGCAAGGAGGACAGAGCCAGGCTTGTCTCAGTGGTGCCCAGTGACACGACTGGCTGGTGAGCACAAACGGACACACACTGAGCACTGGCACAGGTCTTCCGGGGACGCTGTGGAGTTACCTTCCTTGGATACATTAAAAACCCATCTGGATGTGGTCCTAGGCCATTTCCTCTAGGTGGCTGACCAAGGGGGTTGAACCAGGTGACCTCCAGAAGTGTCTTCCAGCCATGACCATTCTGTCATTCTGTGAATTCTCAGTGTAGAAGTTGCCAAGTTGGAGTCTGTGATCTATTCAAAATGCAGCTCCCTCTTAGATTTTGCTGTATGGATGATGGTGGTCGCTTAACAGGTGGTTATTGAGCCTTGAATGTTAGGCTATTTTTTTGCAGTCTTTGGGTGTTTGATGATGTTCTTAAGGTTACATTTTTTTTTAAGGTTACATTTTTTTCATTGTACTTTTCTTTCAAAAACTAGATTTTTTTTTGGTGAAGTAACCATTCCTTTATGAAGATCTGCAGTGCTGACTTTTCCCGAGACTGTAGTCTCGAGAGAAGATGAAGCTTTGTGGTTTTGTTTGGCTTTTCTTTCTGTCCTGAAGTCACCACTATTCTATGTAAGCTATTGAAATAAGACAAGCAGTTGCTTTCTTCAGTAAGGAAAAGTGATTAATCAGAATTATAATTGTTGCTGTTTCCAGTAATTTATTTTTACCTTTTTTTTTTTGTATATGCAGAGCACAAAGTAATCATAGTGGGACTTGATAATGCTGGAAAGACTACTATTCTTTACCAGTTGTAAGTATATGAACTACGTTGTTTTCCTGTTTACATTTTAGTATTTGGCAGTGTTTAATCATGGAAGATTCAGCTTTGTAACCTGATGGAATCTCTAGGATTCTAGATCAGTTTGTACATTAATGGTATTAGTTGTTAAAGAGTAAATATTTAAAGGATATTTAAAGGATAAGTGCCATGCTTTAAAACTGAATGGTAAATTGAATAACAAAACTATACATACAAGCACAAACTGAACTGCAAATGTCTGAATTTGTAAGCATAGAAATAATCCTGTTTCCAGTAACTGCAGAGAAAAAGTGATTTTTAAATTAATGGAAATTCTAGCCTCTCTGCAAAAATCCATAAATGTTTCCAAATGTTTCCCGATTCTAGTGTCTAAAATTTGCGATGGAGAGGTCTTACAAACACTTCATCTTGCCCGGGTTGTACCTTAAACATTTTCAATAGCATCATTGCACCCCAATCTGCCAGCATTGCAAGAATGTCCCGTGATAAATTCAAGAATGTTGGCAGGACCATAAGTACTATTGTAATTAGAAAAGCAGGAGGATGTAGCTACGTTACTATCCATATCTTTGGATACAAAATCACCAGAGTATGTTTTCCAAAAAGACTTTTTCCTAAATGTTTTTGAGAAAGCTTAAAGGTAGAACTGAGAAAATTTCAGCTATGTAACCAAACAGTCCTTTGGGATTTCTTGTAATATTGAGTTACAAAGTACAGTGCTCTGATAAAATCATGTTCTGATTTATATTTTGCACAGTATTTGAGATCTTTAGAATAGCAGCTTCTATGCTAAGACAAGTGCATTTTAAGTATCAGTTAATGTCCTTTAAAAAGAGAATTTCCTAAAATGCAGATGCTCAACCATTTGTTACATGCTTTTTCTTCATTCTTGATGTCTTTAGGCATGCCTATAGTCATTGCTTTCAATAAAGGTTCAAATATATAGCTTTATTAAAATACCTGTCTAATATTTTTAATCAGTTATACATATTTGCTTTTTCTACAACAAATTTATTTTACCTGAGCTGTAACAAACTTTGTGGATTTACTGATTGGTCCTTATGGTGTGATATTGTTTCCTTTAGCTTAATGAATGAGGTGGTTCATACTTCTCCAACCATAGGAAGCAATGTAGAAGAAATAGTGGTGAAAAACACTCATTTCTTAATGTGGGATATTGGAGGACAGGAATCATTACGGTCGTCGTGGAATACCTACTATTCAAACACAGAGGTATGAGAAGATGCTTTGAATTCTGTGACTTGAATAAGTTTGTTAGAAATTATGTTTTTTAGGAATATTGGTAGATTTTTATAAAGTTTGCAACTTTATTGGTTTGGAACATTATTTAGGAAGAACAAACCCAGAAAGTGTGAGATATCTCTGGTATGTAGCCATTTTCTTGTAATATTTAAAGTATTTTTCCTGTATATTTTACAGTAATGTTGTTTGATCTATGGTATAAACTGTGAAGTTAGACTTTTTTCCTAGGCATTAAATAATACTGATACGTATTTCAGATCAGATTTTTTGCATTTTGGGTTTTTTTATAGGTAGATTAAATTGAAAGTTTTGCAATGTAATTTGCAAATTTAGTGAGGATTTGCTGTGCTGATTTTTGTACATCTAGCCTGGAATGTTTTTGAGATAGTGATAATTAAGGACAAGGGATGGAACTTTCTCTAGGCAGCAGTATTTAAAAAGCTCATCAGCTGCTGGCTTTTGTCCAAGGATGAAGGAAAGTCTAGCTGGGCAGTACTCAGGAGGTACTGGCAACGCTGCCATTCTGGAAGGGTTGGAGTAGAATTCAGCATCCATTGTCTTTTGAGGGTTTGTTTTTTATGCCAACCTTTTTGATGCCAAAAGGTTATCAATACCAAATGCACGTACAGTCTCTGAGGACTCATTTTGAGACATCTACGTTGATGTAAACTAATTTAGACTTCATTTCTTACCATTTCTACTAAAAACAGAAATCTCTTAGATACTGCTCATTATATAAGTGTTCCATCCTCCTGTGAAATGAGATTTTCTGTCCTATGCTCCTTTTGGAGAGAGGAGATAGCGATCCATCCTAGATCTTCTGAAAGCCTGGTGATGACATCTCAACCTTTTTCTCTAGTATTTTAACCTAGTATTTTAATTTTATCTGGAAAAGTGTGGCTATATCTAAGACCCACACGAGGGTGAAGACACTTCTGCCGGTGTTACCTGCTACGGAGCAATAAGTTCTTGATATTTGTCCCTTGAGTGTCTTTGATTTTGGAATTTGAAGACATGCATATGTTAGTTCTTTTTCTGATACTTTTGGAGTGTTCTTCATCATATTCTGGCTCATAAGTGTCTGAAATCCGGTGCCTAAATACTTGGACAGAAGAAATTTCCCTTCACTTAGAAGCGTTGTCTGCTGGTAACAGTGGAGGAAGAAAAGATATCTGTTTAGTATGCTAATCCTAGCCTCCCTGATATGAATAATTCCTTTACTGTTCCTCCTCATCTGCTAGGCATCTCAAAGTCACAGCAGCATTAAATTGACTTAGTTTTTCATACTTTGTGGTCATTTTCAATGGCTAATGAATCTCCTTAGTTTTGTAAGGCAAAGTGATTTGGAGCATATGTTGGAGAATTATAGCAGTGATTTCTGATTCTCCTTTTTTGTTACTCTGTCTCTTTTCTCTCTTTCATTGTGTGCAAATTCAAGCAATCTAAACAAAATCTTAGGAGTAATGTACGAGTCCTACAAATAAGCTTTTCAGTTCATACCTGTCCTAATTACTTTCGACTCAATATTGCTAATTCTGCAATTCTGTTTGAAGTGTCAGATCACACACTTTGGTTGCAATAACCTCATGCAGAGCTGTAAGCTGGGGTCGGAGTGGCTGGAGAGTGGGCAGACAGAGAGAGACTTGGGAGTGCTGGTGGATGGGAGACTTGACATGACTCAGCAGTGTGCCCAGGCGGCCAAGAAGGCCAGTGGCATCCTGGCCTGCATCAGGATTAGTGTGGCCAGCAGGAGCAGGGAAGTTATCCTTCCCCTGTACTCAGCACTGGTTAGGCCACAGCTCGAGTACTGTGTCCAGTTCTGGGCCCCTCAGTATGAGAAAGATGTTGAGTTATTGGAACATGTTCAGAGAAGAGCAACAAAGGTGGTGAAGGGGCTGGAGCACAAGCCTTATGAGGAGCGACTGAGGGAGCTGGGGTTGTTCAGCCTGGAGAAGAGGAGGCTCAGGGGTGACCTTATTGCTGCCTATAACTACCTGAAAGGAGGTTGTAGTCAGGCAGGGGTCAGTCTCTTCTCTCAGGTAACTGGTGACAGAACTAGAGGACTCAGTCTCAAGCTCCATCAGGGGAGGTTTAGACTTGATATTAGGATGAAATTTTTCACGGAAAGGGTGATCTGTCATTGGAATGGGCTGCCCAGGGAGGTGGTGGAGTCACCGCCCCTGGAGGTGTTCAAGAGTAGGCTGGATGAGGCACTTGGTGCCATGGTTTAGATATGTTAAATTATAGGTTGGACTGGATGATCGCTAAGGTCTCTTCCAACCTTGCTGATACTGTGATACTGTGAAGATATTCTTATGGAGAGGCTGTTAAGACAGGCTTAAAGACACAAATCTGGGAGGACAGGAGAGAAAAAGGAGCTCCCAGCATTCCATGGTAAAGTTATCAGGTTTGTGGATGAACAAAGAGTTAACAATAAAAGAGAAAAGTGATGGAGAAGTATTGTCATCTGGACTGAGGAGTGATGGAGTCTCTAAGATGAGTGTAATCTTCCCAGTTTCCTCTCAAGTGTAATGTATGTTCCCTGAAATTTTTATTATTTTTATTATAGTATCTGCATAATTTTCATCAGAATGTGCTTGGTCAGTGTTCCTCCCTGTTAGTGCTGCTTGGAGCACACCCTGGGCAGGGCAAGTGTTGTGGTGTTGATCAGTTGTTACGATTGTGTACAAATACTGTTGTGTGATGCTTATGAGCATTCACTGGAGTGTTATCTACTACATAATGCTATGTCTTTTCCCTCTCTAGTGCAAGACTATAAAATAGAAGGTGCAAAACAAGGAGCCAAAAGAGTGGGGTAGTATACAGTAATTTTCATACCAGTGACAGTTGCTTCCCATGGGAGACCTGATGTACCAACCTAGCAGTGTCTCAGGATCCACAAGTGCATGGCCATAAGAATAATGTGCCTGGCAGGAACAGTAAGGGTAAAATCACAGCCATCTCCAGAAGCCTAGGTGGAAGGGTGCAGAGTTATGAGAGGCCAACTGCCCAGGTCCTTTGTAGAAGTGAAGTGTGGAACAATCTGATGCTAAGCCCTACAGGTACATCGCTTTCTGACATCTGATGTACTGCTTTGAAATAATCTTTCTTAAGCCTTATGAGCAAGATGATGCTGAACTGTACAATGAAATATGCTTCTTTAAAAATACATCATTTAAATTTCAGTTTTATAGGTTCCTGAGCATGCAAGTAGTAGTGGATAATAGCAGCTGTTTTCATTGATGACATGTAGCACATTCGTCATTCACATTTTAAGTGTAATCTACTACCTAGGTGCTTTTTGGTAGCTACATCACTGTTTTGATTATGATGTATGGCCTGAAAATCCATCAAGGAGATTTAACCATAGTACATGAAAGTAGATCTTAGTAGTGCTGAAATTTGCAAGCATGACCTTGTTAGATTTTTTTTTTTTTTAGCTGTAGTCTTCATGTGTGATTCCCATGGTTCTAGCAAAAGCCTGTGACAATAAAACTATTTTCTCTTTTCTAGTGTCCTCTGAAAATGTGTATGTCTTGGAGGAAAACCTGTGGTAGTGGTCTCTTGAAAATGTGCTTTCTGTAATTTATACTTTTCACTTACATACTATACTGTTGGGTTTTTTTCCCTAGTTCATCATTCTGGTTGTTGACAGCATTGATAGAGAGCGACTTTCTATTACAAAAGAAGAACTTTATAGAATGCTGGCTCATGAGGTATGGTGGGGAGCTGGGATAATACTTTTGTTGAGAATAGTCAAATAACATGACATGCTTCTTATTTTAATAAAAATTTTACTGTCACGAAAAAAATGCTAAGAATAAATGTGCATGCATGTTGTTGACATCTTAAAACCACATAAGTAATTATGAAGCACTCTAATAGGGCTTGCTTGATTGTAATCAAATCAGTCTTTAATTTGCAAATGTTAAACTTGTAAAATATCTTATGCTTCATATTAATCTAACCAGGTATTATCCTCTGCCACTGACTGTCTCCTTTAAATGGTTAAATGTTTAAAATTTCTAGAAACATTTTTTTTGAATTTTTGTTTTATGGAAATTCAGATGCTTACCTTTTCTTTTTTTAGTTCTGTTCCTTAAATTTAAGTATATGTAATACTATAAATAAATTAATTTCAGTTGATTTTCCTTACGAATTATTTTGTTTGTACTTTTATTCTATATTGTATTAAGGGCTGTTCAACACTGAATCAACTCCCTCAAGCATCCTAAATTAACATGTACATTGGATTATGTAAAATACACTAAAACTTTTTGTGATCACCCTCAAGCTAAAGTAAGGTTGTTGTCCCTCATTTTTTTTGGGGAAAAAAAAGTTTTAGTAGACTTGCTTTGTTTCAAATAAGTGATTTTTTTGCTTTATAGTTTAGTTTTAATGTAGTTCAGGTCTGGTAGTAAGAAACAAATATGCTACCAAAAAAGGTGGAAAGATGACTTCTTGTGGTAAAGTTTTCCCATGCAGTTTATTAGTTTCCAGTCTTAAACTCTTATGAAATTGTAATCTACCATGTCTTGAAAACAGTCAGTAGACCTAGACTGGACTACTTGGAGGGGTTAATTTTCAGCTCTAGATCATAAAACTTTGTTGGGTTTGGTTTTCCTCTTGATGGAGAAATAGTCTCACAATTTAATATAGATTGAAATGTATTGAACATTTTAAATTGCAACTGTCAGCTTCCTGAGTATTACATTTGTTTACTCTTCTGTATTTCTAAAGCCATACATCCCAATTCTTTCTTCAGTGCAGTTTGAAATCCTAAATTCCAGTGCAACAAAGCATCTTTTAACTAGTTACTACAGTTGCTACAGCATTATTACAACTCCCTTTTTGGAAAACTAGGATTACGTTTAGAAGAATTCAAGTAGCTTTCTTTAATTATTAATGGTTTAATCATTGCAAAATTTGTCTAATGAATTCAAAGCAATTTCAAGGGAGTGATATCTAGCAGGCTTTTCCATTTGAGTGATACGTATTTTGGAGTTTATAATGTTGGCTAGTAATGATTCTGCTGACTGGATGGTTTGAAGCATTATGAAATATATTTTAACAAGATGTACATTAGTTATGTATGAACATGTTGTCAACACCTGAAGGATAGTTATATAATACATTACAATTTGATTCGCTGTAGTGATGAACAGAATAAATCAGTTTCTTCAGTCATGACTTTTTAGTGCAACAAGTTGGTTAAAACGCCGTGCTTCTTTGTACTTGTAGATTAGCTTGAATACAGTTCATTTAAGAAATTAAGGCAATATAGTTCTTTATAATAACTATTATAATACTCTAAATCTTTTGTAGGACTTACGGAAGGCTGCAGTTCTCATCTTTGCCAACAAGCAGGACATGAAAGGCTGCATGTCAGCTGCTGAGATATCTTCATACCTCACTCTCAGCTCCATAAAGGATCACCCTTGGCATATTCAATCCTGTTGTGCTCTGACAGGAGAAGGGTAAATGCTTACTGCTTAGTATAGCAATTGTGGTAAATGAGAATACTGATGTAGAATCCTATTGACTCCCATGGGGATTTTCTGAAAGAACGTATTTTCTGATCTTTGCAATCAAGAGGAACATTTTGAATTTTTCATTTTTTTAATTGAACTTTCTGGGTTTTTTCATAGCTCAAACTCCAAATTCATATGAAAGTCTTTCAGTCTATTGTTAAAAACTCCCAAACAAAAGCCAAACAATACCTCTTGACCCAAATATGTACCTGTTGGTATAACTGTGTACTCTCTCTGCAGTACTCCTACTCTGTGTCTTCCTGTGTTTTCTTCCTTTACATTCTAATCTAGAGGAATCTTTGAAGTTGAGGGGTCAGAGTGGGTTTTTTATGGTTAGTTGGGATTTTTGCCAAGCAGTGAAACCTATTGATGAAAAGATACATAGATCTGTCATATTGTTATCAATATTAAACTTTTTGTTTATATTTAGCTGATGTAGCTAATTTTGAAATTTGAATACCTTATGCCAGCAATTACTAAAATGGAAAGCTAAGCTTTATTTAGATCCTTTGTCTATAAATGTCAAAAAACATTTTTGGATGTCTTTTAACAAGTTGAGTAGTGTCTTGCTTGTACAGTGTGACGTGCTGATTTTTCATCTTGATTTTTTTTAAAGCAGTCTTATAACGTGTAATATTTAGGTTTTTTCAGCTTTGTTACATACCCTTTACAGCAATGCCGTCTTGTGACATCAAAAATAATGAATGCAACTGAGTATTTGGGGAGTGAGAGCATCTTCCTCACTTTCTAACATGAAGTATTTTCTAGTGTAATGGAGATATCTTGGGGAGTGTACGGTGGCATTAACTTCCTGAGAGGGGAATGTGTTAGTGAGAACACACTGGGTTTTTTTCACTGAGCCTTTGGATTGTATTGTTTCATTATAAGAGTTAATTCTGCTTTCCTGCTACCAGTTTTGCTTTTAAGTATTCGGTTTATGTACTAACTAAAATCTTAACCAAATTGAAGGAAAGTAGTAATTAATAAATATGAATTTTAGTTTAGAAACTGTGGCCATCCAAGGCTACTGCTTTCTTAATTTAAAAAAGAAGGTGAATATTTGTGATACTTTAAACTATGACAGTAGTGAGACCAATTTATAAAAAATATTCCCTGAGTTAGATCACTGAAGTGAGTCTTCCTTGGAAAGGTCTGACAGGAATCTGAGGAGATTAGTCCTGTGTGAATGAAGGTAGCATTCTTGGATAGCGAAGCCATGGTTTACTTTACAAAGGTAAAGCTTAGCGGGTACAAACTAGGTAACTAGATCACTAGATCCCTAGAAAATGAAGGGAAAGCCTGTATTCTAAATGAAACACTTTTTAATGGAGATGCAAATTGAGTTAGTAAGCAGATTAGATCCCATGCAGTCTTAGTATTCTGTGTAAACGTACTTTCAATTTTGTAATGTGATCTTGGAATTCTTTATATATTGCCTCCTCATAAAACAATTCAGTTTGGATCACCTGCCCTTTTTCTTTTAGAGTTACTGTTTAAAGATCTAGCTTTCACATAAGCAGTCTTTCTTGGGAAATCTGTAGAAAAAGAAAAGTTTACTTGGTTCCATGTACTTGTGAGTAAGCATTTAAGAATAGTGTCTTTTATATTTACAAGGAAAAAAATTGAAGTACTGCCAAACTTCAGTAAATTAGAATGCTTGACCTTTTTCTTGTGGCTAAATCCTATAGACTTAGTTTAAAACACTGCTTACTCTGTTCAACTTTCAATCACATTTCCGGTTGATTTAATTAGCTTTAGATGTTTTTATACATGAAAGCAAGCAGGAGATACTTTCAAGATGTTGGGATAGAGCTAGTACCAATATAACATCTCTTTTCTTTCAGGTTATGCCAAGGCTTGGAGTGGATGACCTCCCGTATTGGAGTGAGATAGCTTTTTTACTTTTTTTAATTCCTCCAAAAGAAGAGACTTCTATTTATCCTGTGAACATGTACATTTTTCTGTACTTCTGGCTGCTGAGGCAGTGACCATGTTTAATTTATATCAGCCAACCCCTAAACTGCGCTTGAATCAAGCACAGTCGAACTGAAACACAAAAGTATTTTCCTAACTTTTTTTAATACACTAATCTTCAACTGGATGAACATATGTGAATCTATTTAGGCATTGAAATTCCTCTGAATATGCATTGTAACTTTTTCAATTACAGCCTTTTAAAATCTGTTTTGTCAATGACAATTGTCATATTTTGTCTTTCTAAATAGTCTGTATAACTTACTAACATATATGAGCACAGTTTATTTAATAATGAAAAGTAGTGATTAGGTTAACTTTACTCTGCCATAGCTTTATCCTCAAAGGATTATCATATCTCCAGCTGGACTTCCCAGAACATCAGTAGCATTCTAGCCAGCATGGGAATGAAGGCAAATTTTTAAATCTTTAATGAGTTAGTTGGCTATAGTTAATATTGTGGTGGCTTTTAGCCTAATATACAATGGAACTTCTGCCTTAAAAGAAATCTGTCTCAATTTCTCTGGTATGTTGTTCTAGGATATGAATCTTTTACTTGGAAATACAACTGTACAGTGGATAAAAAAAATTTGTTTTTAAGTGCTACTGTATAGAACTTGAATACCTTTTTAAAAATAAACCTCTCAGTAATTAAATTTGGAATCACAGAAGCCAGTGTTATGTGTAGACTTGCTGTATACTGTTGAAGTTTTAAATTCTGTATACATGAGCTTTCCTCACCTTTTATTGAGTGCTGTTTTCTAAATGAAGCCAAAAGGGAAGCCAGATTTGTAAAAAACCAAAACCATGGTGCTGTATCTGTAGACTTCAGAGTGAAGCTAATCTTGACATTTACTTACCTACTATCACATATGTTTTCAGATTCTGCTGCAGAGAAATTATTTTGCCTTAATTTTTGGTTTTAGTCTTATTTGCATGAGCAGGGATCTTTTGATGGTGTCTGAGTTAGATTCCTTCACCTGAAATTTGGAAAAACAAGTGGTGAAAGATTGGACCCAGTAACTCTTAATTCAATGTGAAGAGAATGAAGTTAGATCGATAAAGATAATCTAAAGATATGGAGTTAGTTTAGGACATTAGACATCAAAAAAACCTAACCGTCGAATGCTCAAAAAAACCATATAAGGATAAAAAAACCCAAACAACAAACCAAAACCAGTAGTGGACACCCAATTCCTAGTGAAGCACCAACAGCAGTCAGGTACCTAACCTACATAAATGCTTGTCAGGCTTTCCAAAAGCACTGTTCTGCACTTTCACATGCATTAAAGCCACGTGGAGTCTGGTCACCAGAACCATTTTGCAAATTGACTGTAAGCCTTTAAAGACAAAAGATTTATGTTAAATCTTGTTTGGATAATTCAAGCACACAGATTTTTCTTTAATAAAATTATAAACTTTGTAAATTTCAATTTGCTTCTAGTTTTATTTGAACAAAGCTTAATGAAATTTTAAAAGTAACATACGTTGTATCTACATGCCTTCTTTTTAACATGTATGACGTGGAAACAGTGATTGGTTGAATGAAGTTGTGTATTGCTGGTTAGCAAAAGTCACATTTGGAAGAAAGACTTGCATGTCAAGTCAAAATGCTCAGAAAATTATTAAAATCAGTGAACAGTACTTAAAAAAAGATGAATGCAAGGCAAGGTTAAAATCTGATATTAAAGCTGCTTGCTCTGATGTTCTGCTGTTCTAATGTGTGAAAATAAGATTTGATTTGTTCTTGGGGAAGCAAATTTTAAATGAAAAAAATTAAATGTTAATATGGGTGATGTTTCTTCTTTGGCAACTTAATTTCAATTTGCAACTTAGATTTATTTTCCAGTTAATTTTTATGTCGTTCAGAATGTTGTACTGAATACTTATAGAAAGCACTATTTGGATGTATAGCCCTTTGTTTTGTTTTGTTTTTGTTTTTTTTAAAGGACACATAATTTTATATTTAACACTTGGTAAATGGTAAATCTATGGTTTGGTTATTAAATCCAGTATCTCCTACTTTGATTAGGAGGAAGTGGTCACATTGTAGACCTTAGAATACCAGAATAATGGAAATTTTCTTTTAATTTCTTATCACTTAAAACTTTTGAGTATCTTTAGAGAATGAAACTCTCTTGACTATTGCTATAATTTTGATCACCTAACAACTTTATTTTCTACAAGTTTTCCAGTGATAATATCAGTTTGTTCACAGCACTGTTGCTGTGATTTGTTTTGGGGTTGTTTTGTTTTGAAAAAGGCTTGGTGTGTAAATTGGGGGGGGTCTATTTTTAATAACTGCAGACCCTGTCAAAAATTATTATAATCAAATCACTTTTAGTTTAAAGGTGTGCCTTAAGTCTGCATGTGTCTTTGCATTGCCAAATACTGCATGTTTGCTAATTTGAATGCAGCAAATATATTGCAGGTGGTTTTGCACTTTGAAAATATTCTGCATTTAATGTGCTGTTCATAAAGAACAGTGTTAATAAGCTTAAGTGCAAAGAAATTGAGGTGTTTTATGCAGATTTATTTTATGTTACTGTAAATGTGTTGGCGTATGGCTTTTTATTTGTTTATTTTTTTTGCTTTCTTGTGTAGGTGGTAAAGAGCTTCAATATCTCCAAACCAGCAACTCTTTTCAGCTCTTTAAACACACTGCACACAGTAAGGGGAAGAGGACTTGGGCACAGCTGCTCAAAATATTTGTTGTCAGAATAAAATTGAGTTGTTCTGTTAAATTTGATGGTTGTTTTGTTTGTGAGTGCTCTTTGGTGAAGAGGTATCACAGAAGGGTAGTATTGTCACTTTAATTTCATCTCCAGTCCTTTCACTGGGGGCAGAGTCAGGGCCTGTATCATGTGCAGCTGTAGCCAGTCCACAAAAGATCTTGGCTGGACACCTGCTTCCTTTCATCTCGGGAGAAGCTTCAGCTTTGATCCCAAAGAGACTGTCACATCGTTTCAGCCATGGGAAGTGTGGGGCTTTGTTTGTTCTAGTGAAGGGAGTTTGTTTTAGTGGACTGTTCCCTTTCAAAGTAAGAACAAAACAAATCCAAACAAAAGAATGGGAAAAAAATTGTATGGATTTTTGTGTGTGATTTGACTGTGCTTAGCATTTAGCTGAGTTTGCTCTTTCCTTTTGTAGAGTCTGCTTTGTGAAAGAGCCCAGAAGGCAACAGTGAGGAGAGGAAGTATGAGAAACCTGGCTATGATGCCAGCACTGGCAGTAGAAATGTGCATCTTGGACAGCCTTAGACTTTTTCTGAAAGGCCTTGATCATCTTTCAGTGTTGGGTGTTTCTATATTTTGCTTCTTAGGAAGTTGTGCCCTACAAAGGTTCTTGCTGTGTAAACCGTGTGTGTGCCCACCATGCAGGCAGGAGAGAGAGGCTTGACCTTAATGATGTTTTGAAAATCAAATTCTGAGTTTCTAAGCTAAATTTTCATAATACCAGGTGTGAAACAATTAGGCTTTTTCTGACTTCTGCACTTTCTGGGATGACAGATAATCCTTTTTCTTTCTCTATTGGCCGTTGACAGTGACATACTGTTTATAACATCATACATCTTGCTGTCAAGGAATCCAGGATGACCAAAAGTCTTTTCTTTTGGCTATGTAGCTCAGAAGACATGTATGTATGTTGTAAAAGTGAGGCTTAAATTAAGCGCCTCAATATTTTTGCTGTACATTTAACTGAAATGTAATGTAGAAAATTTTAGGATTATGCCAGCTATTTAGGATTACATTTGGTTTCTAACAAAATAGTTGTGCTATTCATCGGTTGGAATTGTTTCTTGATAGGCGCATTGCTCTTCAATTAAGTTGATTTTTGTTTTGCCGAATGGAGGTAAGCATTTCGCATAGAAAGTTTTCCTGTATGTAACTAAAGACAGTCCTCTGCACACCAGTTTGTGTCCCCTAGATGGCAGGAAAGGATCAGTTTAACAGTGCCAAACCTGCTTTTGCTTATGTATTTCAGCATCCACATAGGAGACTTTAAAAAAAACCTTGGTAAAAGGAAGTGTCATTAGGTGAACTGTGGGGACCATGCTTAGATATAACGGAGAATGCACACAGGAGAGGAAAACTGAACGCCACCTTATGTGGGAGGGAAGCTTACGGTGAGGTGTGAACAAATTTGGAACAGTTCTAAAGCTTGAAAGCATTTTGCCACAATCATTTATGGTTAGAATTATTCCACGACTGTTGTCGCTGCATCTGAGAATGGAGACAACAAAAAGAATGAATACAATTCCTGGCACATTTCCTTTTTATAATAACTTCTGTCTATTTTCTGTGAAATGCCTAAATTTTTTTGAGCTTTGGTTGATTTACAGTTGCTCTTCTAATGTGCTGCAAAGTTGCACTACTATTCCTCAGAAGTTGCAGGGATCTGTAACATTTGTACTGTCACTTTGCTGTGTGCTTAGCTGTGATGATGATTTTTAGTCTTTCATATGAAGGCTAAATTCAAGTAAAATAGCAGTTTTACTGCAAGGTTTAGATCATTTTTAATGGTAAGCAGTGATCAAAAGCAATGATCACAGTGTTCAGTACTACCAACAGGCCCACGTCGTTTCTGTTGCAGTTGATGTAATGCGCATCTCCTCTGAAACTGCTAACTTGACTATTGGTAAATGATTCGGTATTTGAGAATATGTGATAGTAGTGATTTAAGGAATGTGTAGTGGTACCATATGTTGTTTCAAGGTTCATGCAAATGTGGCATATCTGAGAGACAGTTGTTCTTTCTCCTGAAATTCAGACTCTACTATTGTAGAAATAGTGCTTCTTCTTGAGCAAAGGTTGGAATGGAGCAAGGCTGCACAACATGGTGATGTGTCATGCTACCAATTCAGTAATTCTGTCATTTGGAAAGCTGGAGGCATTTGTTTTAGGTAATTCATAAGAAAAAAAATGTAGTGCTGTTTGACAGAATAAGAAGTTGACTTTTATTAAGGAATGTCTTAATGATGACTTTGAAGACAGTAGAATTTGGCCAGTCTTGGGTTGTATCTGATACTTGGTAGGTATTCATGGTCACCTTCTTATGAATGTATGGGCACTGCTCTTCTATGACTAACCCAGAGGAGGTGCTTCACATTTGCTCTTGTAACAGCCACCCTGTTGACAAGCTGCCTTGTATCTAACTGTTGATGAACAAAATCAAACTAATTTCAAAGAAATTGTTCTCAGTTAATTTGTAGTTCCAAAGTTCCTGTTTTTATTTCAGACTTGAAGAACGACTTACACAAAATGTTACTGGTCTAGCATTATTAAAATATTTGGAAACATTTTTGTCTAATAGTTTTAGAAAGATAGGCTATTATGTGTGAGTCTGTTAGTTCAATGTGTATTTGTAATGTCAGTATTTTCTGCTGGGCACATTCTAAAATAGTTAAAACTTTTGGGCGGTATCAAAGGAGTTTCAAGATGAATAGTGTGCAGTGGGGATGGAAATGGACAACAGTGGAAGGAAGTGCAGGGAAGCAACAGCAGTGATAGAATGGAGTTACTCAATGATGAGCAGTGCTGCACATGAAGAAAGTGTTATTTTCTTACTCATCTATTTCTGGTGTTGTTTCTTGCGTTATTTTTCCTTTTCTTATGCTTTCCTGAATACTCCACTTCTCTGCACATCCAGCAGTATTCAGGCTAGTTTGTTCTGTTTCATCCTCTTTGATTAAAACTTGTTTTTTGCCAAGGGGGAATGAGGCTGGAAGCAGAAAACTTTGCAAAAGGCCTTGCAATTGAAGTGGTAGGCTAGAATTAGTGCTCTGTTCTCAGGTAGAAACAATGTTAGTTTTAGGAAAAGAGCAAAATCGGTCTCGTCCTGTCTCTGCTAAATCTATCTTTCTGACTGCAAAGCCCAGTGTCATCATATTTACTCATGGAACAGTATTCGGTCTTCAGCTGGGCAGTGTGTGGACAGAATTTTAAATTAATTTTCTGTAAAATAGTTTGAAATATGTACAAGAGAATATAGTCTTCTATAAATGCAAGTGAGAAACTGATTCTTTGTATTTCATGGTCTTATATTTTATTTCTCTTTACGCAGTGTTGTAAAAAGCTATTTATATTATTACTATTGACAAGAGTATTACCTCATAATTAGCACTTCATTTTTTATGTCCCTATTGAAAGTTACTGCTAGCCAGTCTTCATTACAGGTGGAATTGACTTGTGTGGTCTCAAAGGGCTCATCCTCCTTACAGAACAAGAAAAGAAGTGGTGAAAAATGTTGAGGCACCTCAGGAAGGAGTGAAGTCTATAAGACCATAATTTCAGGTCTTTTCTAAACATATTCTTTAATAAAGCAATAAGCAAGTGCTTTCTTGAAACTCACTTTCTATTTTTTTGGCAGTGCATACTTTACAGCTAGTAGGAAAAGTTAATTTTTATGTACAAGTTGTATCAAAGAGTTTAATGGATAAAACTTCAGACATCCAGTAGGGCAGGTGGGAGCAGTCATGATGTAGCTTAGCTGTACTCCAGGTCTGTAGAGTGAGATCCCATTCTGTTCCCATAGCTGCTCAGATAGATGTACTAGCACACGATTGTGTCAAAACCACACACTTCAAGATTTGAACATACTTGCTTAAGAGAGCTGACCTATAGATCCTCACACCGACTGGATGAGTACAACCTTTCTGTGGCTGTCTCCAAAGCCCTGTGCAGAGGCTTGTGTGCTGTACAATGCCACATGATGTATTTACAACATCAACAAAGAATTAGATGGATCTGTCTCTGGAGATCATTTTAGATTCACTGCACTGCTCTCCAGAGATGTCCATGATGACCAGTGAAGGCACTGGAAACTGAAACAAAAGATACAAAGATAAAATACAGTGAAAGTATTGATCAAAATTTTCAGATGCAACCACTGATGTTTTGGAATTGAGTGAATAAAAAGGCACTGTTGGTTGGGAAAATACCTACTGAGTTCTTCCAAAGAGCCTCAGAAAACATGTTTCAAAAATAGTGCTACTAGAGCTGATGAGTTAAGAAAACCTTGGCAACTGGCTACCATTGGTCAAAATCTTAAACAGTTCTAAGAAAAATACAGCCTTTTTCTCCACATAATAAAGCTCTGGTTTCTGGCACCTCATTTTTCAAAACACTACTTTTAATGCAGTGTTTTCACCAAGTCATTTGAGTGCTTTACATTTTTCCATCAGCTTCTCCCACATCCCCTTTGAGGTTTTATTCTATTCTGTACTAGTTCAGTAGTTTAGTCTTGGAGCTTTGTTACTCTAATCTTCTGTTGAGAAAAAGACGTTTTGGTCAAGCTTGAAAGTTTGGCAACAATGTATCTTCAACCACCACTAATACACCAGTGCTGGGAAAAACTTTGAATGCCTTTTTTAAAAATGATATTACTTGATAGCTGGTATAGATTTCAGCTGAGTACGTGACAATTAGATAGAAGCTGAAGAATCCAATTGAAAGATTGATGTTCAAACTTGTAGGAAAGTATGACTGATTTTTTTCAAAAGATTAAAATATATATCAATATGGAAGTTGATGCACATACGTACTGTCGTCTCTTCAGTGAGTATTGAACAAGATTAGTGTTGATTGTACAAAGGCCCAAACACTCAATTCTTAGACCTGCTTTTCTCATCCAACAGTTGCTTTTGGATTTAGCAACTTTCAAGGATTAATACAAATGCTTAAAATATTTTCTTTGCTCTTTTATCAGTAAGTTTTGCTCAAGACAGCAGCTACTTGATAGAATCCATTTTCAATTTAGTAGAAAATGTAATATACTTCTGGAGGAAAATTGGGAAGTAATTACTGTAGAATTAAATCCTATTGCTTCTGTGAAAATAAACAATATAGGAAGTCTGGGGAGTGGGACACATAATCTGACAGTACTCATTCTTTGTAGAACTATCTAATTATGAGTTAATGAAGTCTTGGACTGCTTGCAATTCCGTACACTGATTCTCTACAAGTGTTCTTGAAAGTTTCTTTTGCTTCCTTTGAATCTTTTTATCTTTTTGCTTTGTTTTTAGCTGCAATGAGAATGGGATCTTATGTTAACATGAATTGTTTATGTCTGGATAATAATTAAAATCAGTACCTTCTTAATTCAGTTGCTGGTTTGATTGTTTCTTCAGTGGAGTCAAGACTCTTCTAGTCTATGTATAGATATATCATTTTTTCTTAGTAAAAAAAAGAAAATAAAAAATATTAACTATATATGAGTTGAAATAAGAAGCAAAAGTACTCTCATCTAAGAACGAGCTGTTTTTTCTTCGTGTGAATTTGTGTCTTCCTTGTCTAGTGCTGCTTTTGGAGAGAAAAGAATTTGGGTTTTTTTAATTGTGTTGAACAAGTACTATACAAGGCCTCCATGTGTGAGCCATGAGCTTTACATTCCAACCATTCTCTTTTCAGTTCTATTGATGACTTCTCAGCTGGTGTTTCTCAGCAATGAACCCAGACTCTCTCTAAGATGCCTGGGCAGAGATTGTATTGGTGACAGAGTCATAAACCAGTGTAACTGCTGTGCCCTGTTTTGACTCTGCCAGGATTTCTGGTTTAAGACAGACCCTCAGACTCTCCCAACCACTTAATATTATAAAAACTGTTTTAAATTAAAAGTTGTTCAATACACTTATAATGTGACAAAAATTAGCTGTTGAACCTATAAATCTACTTTAATGTACATACTAATGAATTCAGGGTTATGGATAAAAATACTTGGAAGATTCATAAATATTTCACTTCTTTGAAATGCAGATGTTAGTGGCTTTCTTTTTAAAGCCTAGTACTAGAAACAGAGTTTTAATATTGCTTAAATTATGCTAAAATGCAATTAGAACTCCAGGCAAGATAGATCTAACTTGAGTTGTAAATCTAGTTGTTCATTTCAAAGCAACACAGCAATAAAACTCATGAAGCAGGCATTACCTGAAGGTAATTGACTGCTTCTGTGAGTTAAATGTTCCAAGGAAAAGACAAGACTTACTTGTACCCGAAAAGGTCGATTATTCCCTCACTGTGTCCTCTTTGGGTGGTACGGCCATTTCCAAACACATCCAAAAATTCTTATGTAAAACTTTTGAAAGCACAAAAATGTTTACTTTTAAATAAAATACCTATTAACTCTTTTTTAAAAAACAGACATTGAAGAAATTTCCACTGGAGTAAGGCACAGAAATACTACCGATCCTATTGATATACATACTTCACTTTCAAGTAGTAGTTACATATCTATCATCACTTCTGGTTGAGTAGGATCTTACAGTGGGATTTCTGTGTTTGTTTAAAAAACATTGACTATTAGATGGTATTGTGTGATAAATGGAGTAGTTAAAGGTTGGTGTACCATTTTTGTGATTTATAAGCCCTGTATCTGTTGTGGATGGAATCCTGTTGAAGTTGAAACAAATGTGGGCCAAAATGGGAAGTGCTGAACCAAATAGGGAATTGGTAAAAGGTCAGACCACTGGTTCAGAAATCAGTAGGCAGGTTTTTTTCTTGCTTTTGTTCCAGATGTTTGAGTTCAGCTGCTGGGTCCCACATACGAGAAAAGACTCATCTGCTTTCTGTGCTGGAGGAACAGGAACTAGATGGGCTCTCTCTGGCCCTCTCTCAGGATGTTTGGTCCCTGAGGAAAAACCTCAAACTCTTCCTATAGCTGTTTTGCACTTGGTGCTCCTGTTATGGACGTCACGGGGAAGAAACACAGACTATGACACATCTTTTACTCTGTTTGAGACTTTTTTTATCCATTTGGTGATGCTGTATATAGATTGTACCTTTTCCCTTGTCTTAGTTTCCTGTTCATTTATTTTATAAACTTCTTTGGTTGGGAATAAAATCTTTGCGGTAGCATTTGAGTTTTGTCTGTTTTCCTGCAGCTTTTCTTTCAAAAGCAACAATTACCGTGTCCTGATAACACCAAATTGTTCATCTGTGTCCAATTTGAAGTTAACATTCTGCTTTCTTTAAAATTGATAGCCCATTCACTTTTTACTGCAATGTTGTTCATTCCTTCCAGTATGTTAATAATGCTGTTTCTAGCCCTGCTCATGCTGTTTGTGCTAATGTTTGCATTTGCTTGGGAAATTATGGAACCTCTTTATTGTTTTATTTTTAAGTGATGTGTCTATTCTTGGTTTGTGAATTTGCCAGATAATTTAATATTCTTTGCAGCTTTTTTATCTTGTTTTGACTCCAGTGTTAGCCTCTGTAAGTCCTCCTTCTTCGCCTTTCTCTTGCTCTGGCATTTTGTCATGTTTCCAGTGCTTTAGGTTGTTCTGTACCATATCTAGTTGAGTTGTATTTGAATGGGAAATTTATTATTCCCTTAGAGGTTCTGGGTCATTTTGTCCCATACTCCACTTTTTTAAAATCAGATTCTTTCAAGATTAAATTTTAATTCATATTTATGTTTTCAGTTGGACACTCTTCTGTCTTCACTTACTCTTCATACTGTCTATTCAAAAGTGTGCTGAAGCCACTTCAGAACTAGGAGCTTGCAACAACAGTATCCTGGGGCTGTGTTCCTTTCTCTCTTGAACTCATTTCTAGTAGCCAGAAATGGAAGTGCTGTTTCGAACCTTTTTTGATGTCCTTCACATTTCCAAAACATTTCACCTGTTACCAATGTTTTTTTCTGAGCTGCTTGGACTCCCTGATGCCTTCTTCAGTAATTGTTCAAAAGGAGATGCCTGGTTTGGTGGCTCTCTTACAGGGTGTCTGAATACGAGGGTGGAATGATGCTGCTTGTGTGGTGAAATGGCAAGGGGGAAAAGAAGAAATGAGTGGTGAAAGCAGAAGGGAGAAGGCCTCAAAGGTGGAAATGCCTTGAGTCTGCCCAGTCAAGA
Organism: Serilophus lunatus; assembly: GCA_013399895.1. NCBI lineage: Eukaryota > Metazoa > Chordata > Aves > Passeriformes > Eurylaimidae > Serilophus > Serilophus lunatus. The sequence continues at coordinate 152,030 of VXBA01000731.1, read as the reverse complement.
AACCATCCAAGTCTGTGAGTCAGAGAGTGCCGCTCTGTGGCGACTGGAATAGAACTATGGCCAAAAGATACGTTTGGAACTCACTTAGTTCAATGCTTGGCCAAAAGCAGGGCCAACTTTAAACTTAGGCCTGGAGCTTTGTCCAGTTGTCTTGGTCTGCATTTATTTGGGAATCAAGTGCCAGTTCTTGCCCATGTTGGCCTCTTTAGCTGCAGTCCTGTCTCCAGGCCCAGGGCATCAGTTTGAGCATAAATGTGACCATACTGAGAGTCAGGAAGCCTATTTGGCTAGAAATCAACCACTGAGCGACTTCAAGAGAAATGACAACATTGATGTTAGCAACATCCTCTCTTGGCTTTTCCTGAGAGAAGTGAAGTGGAAAGATGCAGAAAAGAAGCAACCACTTGGCAAATGCAAAAATTGTCCCTTCTTCCTTCTCACCCACAATGCACTTACAGGTGAATGATGTAGGAAACCTCTTGCATTTAAGCATGTGAGAAATGTCATCAATGTAAATTGTGCTTTGGAAGAACAGGCAATACAATCAGAAGCTATTAAGTTCTTTTTACTTCCCCAAACAACCCCCAAGATAAAATTTAAAAGTCCTTAAGTACCTTTCTCAGCCATATCTCAAATTTTAGGCTTTATGTAAAAAGGCGGTGGAAAACCAAATTTTTCAAAGCTACAGTTCAATTCAGACTCTAAATCTGGATTTGGATATGTAAAATCCAAACCCTGGTGTTTAATAAACAAAGAAAAGCCTCATAAGCACTTTCTGTCTGAGATCTTGCTCAGTTTTTCCATAGCCTAATATTAAGCTCAATGACAGCTGAAGTGTTCTCTGAGGTTTATTCTTTGGTATAGAAAAACCCTCAATTTACCCTCTAGGATATTTGAAATTGGAATGGAGACCTGTCACATTCACTCCGATTATATGTGTCAGTCTACTAACTCTCATGCTGTTCAGTGTTTTATACTGTTTAAAAATAACTTTTATATGTTTTCTGCTGCATTGCATCAGGTTTCTGAGGCACGTACCATGATATTAGGGCACTAAAACACCATGGGGATGTAGTTTTAGCAATAGTACTCTGAATTCAACAACCAGCTCTAGGTCAGAGATCCTGCTTTAAATACTTTTTTTCGTCACAACAAGGACAACATAGTCAAAGGAGATGAGTGTGGGATTGGAGCTGGGGGAGTGTGTGGTGAAAGGGGAAGGTTTAGGTGCAGTAAAGCTGTACAAGGTGGTATTCTATAGATAGTATGCAAAAAAATGGACACAACTCTAATTTCTGTTCTTCATCATTCTCTGAATGTTTGTTTTCTGTGCTTTCTTTGTTTCTGTTCTTCCCAAGCTTCTAAGTGTAGCATCAACTCAGAAGACTTTGAAAAAAAAATAAAATTGTGTATTATATTGGAGCTGAAGCTTAATAAATTGGACTATCTGGATAGCATAGAAGATAATAACTGTAAAAGCCATTCTCAAGTAACCGGTATTGTGTTTGTATGCAATTTTCATTTGAACAGTTTCCTCAATATAAAATGGTGCTTGGTAACCTGAGACTTGTGCAAATATAGACAATATGCTTTTTTAATTCTTTCCACCTGCACCAGTTCTATCTTGTCTTCTTTCCCCAGCAGATACTAGATGAAGTCTAGAGGATGTAAAATAGATTTTTCTGCAGATTTAAACTACTTTATTCAGTAATAGTGTTCATGATTTTATTTGATCTTGGTTGTTTCCTCTAGAGATAGAAGAGCTCCTTTTTAGCAATTTATTTCATCCAGGACTCCATATTTGTAACGGCACACAGCTTCATTTGGATTTTAAAAATTAAAGTCTTAAAGATGTTTGGTAAACATAACTATATTTTGATCCAACTCAACTTTCCTTTTCTTTGCCATCAAAATATAAGAAGCATTAGCATCTATTATAAACTGCTCCCATGGAAGAAGAGGCCTCTCTGAACTGTGATAGCAAAATTGTCCTCTTACAGTGAGTAGTTAAAACCATATTCTCTACTTAAATATCTGGTTGCAAATTACTACAGTAAAATAGGCATTTTTTTTCCTGACTTGTGAAATACTTCATTCATGAAAATAATCACATGGTAAAAAAACCTGGTTTCTATTCTCATTCATGACTTTAAGATAAAAAAAACATCAACACTATTGGAAATGCAGCTTAAATTGAAGGTAACATGAAATGCATGTATTTATGACATCAAAATGTGTTTTGAAAACAAAACACAACTGAGGTTCTAAAAAGATATTAAAGGAAGACCCTTCCAAAGGACAGCAGTTTAGATGCAATATGTGACTTCAGCTGCAAATTAGAAGCTGGCAAAATTTGAGATTAAGTGTCTTGGAGGCAATAAAAGTTAAAAGCCAGAAGAACAACATTAACTGCACCAACGGTGAAGATTACAGGTGTCAAGCATCTCCAAAAAAAATATTCACACCATTGTAGAGCAAGGATTGCAGGAGTGATTGATATGCTGACTCAGCTCCTCTTTCAATTGACAATAAATTCATCATTCAGCAGATACCCTGACACCATCTGCACTTGTGTAATGAAATTTCTGACAGAATTTGCATGGTTCATTCTATGTGCAGGCAATCTTTCAAATTATAATCTAATATTCTTCATTTCTGACAACCCTGCCACTGAAGCTGTAGATTCTTACCTGTCTAACTGATCATTGGTCTTCCATGATAATCAGGGAATTACTTGGGCAGCTGATCATATTTTGTATTGTGTAATGGATTATTTAGGCTGCAGAGGTTTCACATAAAATGATCTGCTTTTCACCATCAATGTAGAGCAACAAGAATGCACAGGACACAATAAAATGCAATCGAATTCACGAAGGAAGTGCAATGTAGTTTTCTGTGACTTGCTGAAAAACTTAGGTCATGTTGGTGATATAACTAACTTGTAAAAATTTAATGTGCCCCATTACTTCCAGAATCTTAACTATGCTTTACTGAGCTAGAGAATAAGTTTACCAGCAGCTATCAACCCTCTTAAAGCTCTCAAAATTCTGCTAAAAACAGACAAGTGCCAAATAACATCTCTTCTGTGTTTTGACTTTGAGTCACTGAAAGCACTCAATCTGACTTAGTAGATGGAACCTGAGTTTAAACTGTCCAAACAAGGAGCATGCATTTTTAAACACTATGTAGATGTTAAATAATAAAACCCATTTTATTTTTGTTGTATACACCACCTAATGCATAATGAATACGGGCTGTTCTCTAGTAAGTTTACTTAATAGGGCTGCAATCTATATAAAGAGCTTAATCTGAAATGTGTACTGGCTTGGACTATGTGCAGCTGTGCTGAGCTTCTTGGGATTGCAGAATTTGCTGTTTGTAGGAAACGTGTCTTCAAAATGCATAATGCATAAAATGTAAATAGTGCTTAAATATGAACAAAATTATGAACAGACACAGCTGTGTTTGAATGTGTATTCTTTGTCACTATCTCACCCTGTAGGTTCATGTGTGTCTCCATTCCCTTAAGAGACAAGAAGAGAGCTGCAAAGAAGTTGTTTTAGTTGCTTGTTGAAAATACATTAACAGTTCCACTTCTTTCTGTGAGCAAATTAAGACTTTCTGTCTTTGTCAGCCCCAGCAAAAAACACGTGACCTAGCATAAAAATTTTAAAATAACTAAAAAAAAGGTAATAGGTCTAGTTATGGTGAAAGTATTGCACTGAAATGTCTCTAAACTGCTTGGATAGTTCCTAAATGCTTACATTGGAATTAGCATATTAGTATATTTATTGCTAATTATGTTTTGAGTCTGCACAGGGATATTCAAGGTGTGTTTCATTAAGATATTAACAGATAATTTCTACTCTGAGGAGAGAACCATAATGTAACCAATACCTGATAAGTGACAGTTAAGGAGTAGTAGACTAGACTAGCAATGCTGTAATTCTTACTCAGGAAGTTATGTGTGAATGTTGGTGGCTCAGTTCATTTTCTTTTTCCACTTTGGCTATTTACTCTCCCACTCACTTCTCATAGAGAAATGTTTATTCAACCATTTCCCTATACTAGGGAATGGTACATGAAAAGGATGTGAAGTAAATGTCATGTGAAAGGGCTGGAGATATAACTTATGCGTCAGGAGTTATTTGCAAGCACAACTGAGACTTAAAAGACAAGAACTCACTGATATGACTAAAATTAGCTGTTCTGATGAGAGTAGGGCAGAAGTGCATATTAGGAGCTCCTCCAGCTTTGTGTATTCAGGTACCAGCTTGATTTCAAATCTGGCATGGGTCACAAGTTAAAATGAGTTTGCACCCTTGTCCTCAGGGGACATTTACCTATACGCCAATATCCTCTTGCAGTTTGGCACAGCAATAGTGTTAAAAAGCTTTCTTAGGGACTGCCTGCTCTGTGTGTCCTTCTCTTGCTATGAAAGCAGTTCTGAGTAGATCAGTCTTATTCATCATCAAGATGAAAAATTAAACAAACAAACAAAAATAAAGCAGATAAAGTGTTGCCAAAGAAGAACTGTAGTTTTTTGGGCAGATCGTTTAATGATTTCATTAAGTGATGTTGTTTTCTTTTTTCTTTTTATTTTTATTAAGGACATCAGTCAAGAAGGAACATTAAAATAGAAATGTTTTTCTAATCATTGTATCTTATTTTTGTACATAAAACCTCCTTCAAAATCTTATGTAAAATTAGGAAGTAGCAATCAGATCCCTTCTGATGCCTTCTATTGTTTCAGATATAATCCAGAGCCAACTGATTTTATAGATTTCTTTGCATACCTAGTTACAGGTATCATTCAAAATGTCCCTTTAACTATCTACAATTTGTAGACTCCATTCAATTATTAATTTCAGGAGCACAACAACATGACAGAAAATAACAGCACTGGACCTTATTACATAGAAGTAGCTGCTGTGGCTGGAGCATGTCCAAGTGCTCAGGTTAGGGAGAGATTCCTGCAGTTTCTTCAAGTGAGGTATCTGTAGCCTGCCCCAATGCAGTTGTCTTAGACCAGAAAACTGCTTCTCTTCACTGAACCAAGTGGGGATGGATATCAGGGACCTATAGCCTTGAGAGAGTCAGGAAGGCTGACATGTCTACAACATGCTCATAAAAAGTGCATAATTCAGTACCTCACTCCCCATCCTTTATCATTTTTCTGCTACTGGCTCCAGACTCCCTCTCCGAGGTGCCCATTTCTTCCTTGCCCATGAAGCAGCCATCTCCTCGCTGTTCAGGAGGACCAGAAAACAGCAAATGCAGCCAGGAGTGAAGGGAGGGTGCCAAGGGCATCGCCTGAACATTGGACAGCCAAGGAAAAGATGAGGCAATTACAGGTGCAGTAAAGCAGAACAGCTATAATGAAGTTCCAAGAAAACAAATTTTCATCATCCTGAATCCTCCCACAGCCAAAACCTGTGCATTTGTCTCCTAGATTACAAGTAGAAGCCTTTTTTAAACAATTACCTAGCTTTTTGTGATTACATAAGACTTCAAACATCCCTGTTTTAATTCAGTGTCCCCACTCTGTTGCATTCCAGAAATTGTAACATATCTCCTAGCCAAGAGTATAGCTGTTTTACTTTTAATGAGGGTTATGTGGTTTGGGTGTTCTATTTCTTATTTTATTTTATATATTTATCTTGAGTGAATGGAAATAGAAAAGGGAGGCCAGGGGTTTGGGGCATGCCAGATTTCAAAAGAGGGGAGTTCACTGAAATGTGTTTATTTGCCCTTATTAATACTGGGGAATCTGCCCGGGAACACTTTCTAAAACTAGTATTATTTCTTTCCTAAATGTTACTTGCCATACAGGTAATCCTTATGTATCAAAGGATAGTGGGATTTTCTTTTTTAACTGTTATTTGTTTTAGAGTACAGACTTGCCGTAAAAAGATGTTTAACAAACATTATTTCAGCTGCCTAACTTTTCTCTCACAAGCAGGTGACTGAAATTTCTGAAAATAAGGCAAAAGGGATTGGTAGAAGAAAATACAACTACATGGGAAACTGAGAGTAGAAAAAAAAAGAAAAAAAAATCTTTTTTTAAAAGAAAAGAAGTGGCAAGGTGCAATACTTCAAATGGAAAAAAGATGCATTAATTGGACTTGAAAATATTTAAAATGTAAACATTTCATGATACAGACTTTCTGACACTTACATGGTTATTTAAAACTGTGTAGTAAAAACTCCTTTTAAAACCACTTCTTTTCATTGGATTCATTGCTGCCTGAGGTGGGAGTGCGACATTATTTTCTAAGTGTTGAATTTAGCAGTGTGGGATAATTTCATTGCTTCCATTATTTAATGTAACACTGGTTAAGAATGGCGGAGGTGCTTTATGCTGTTCGAGAGCTACAGACTTTGAAATGGAAAGGTGGAAATGGGTGCTGGAGTTCTGGACTGTGGCAAGAGGACTTCCTGAAATTGGAGGTATAGGAGAAACAGATGAACTGTCAGGAGAGGTTTTAGCAAGTCTGAGTGATGGAGGAGCTGTGTCAATGAGGACAGGTTTGTCAATTGAGAAGCAGGGTGCTGAGCACTTTGCAGAAGGCTTAGCCTCTGTACACCACAAAGGAGCTAGGCTCTACCTTTCCTTCCTGGAAAGAAAGATTGGAAAAGAGGCTGGTATGGATTGTCATTATTGAAAGAATGGAGCAACCTGGCCTCACATCTGCAAGCACACTGAAAGTAAAGCTCTCCCCACCTAGAGCCCTCATCCGCTCACCCATTCCATCATACAATGGACTTCAAAGGGTGAGAGAAAGTGCGCCCCAGCAGGACGCTGTGGTGAATGCCCAGTTGGCTGCCCTTCTCAACTCTTCTGTCTCTCATATGCCACCTCTTCAGATAGATTGCCACAGGTCATGACTAGTTTTCCATAAATTAAGGGCAGCATACAGACCAATGCTTGTCGGTAATTACATGTTAATATTAAAACTGTAAGTTAAAGTGATGCTCAGAAAACTAATCCTAATGTTTAACATATAGCTACTTCACAGTGAGGGAAATCTTTGAAGTTTTTGTTTTTAGTTTGAAGGTTACGCTCAAATTAGCTCAAGGCTAACTGATGCCTCTGAAAGCCAAGTACTTTTTTGAATCAGAATGCAAGGTGAGATTCCTGAAATGTTATTTCCTAGCATGTTGCATTGAAGACTTTATGCTTTGCACTGCTCTAAGAAATTGCTGTTACTAATAAGGAAGAATAGATATGGAGGTGGTAGAAAAAATACTAAAAAAAATATCCTTCTGTTTTTGTTCCCCTTGGGCTAGCAAGTGGCTTTTCCACAATAAGAAAATCGGTAAGATAAATACTTTAATAAAGATATAAACAGTTTCATAATCACTTGTAAAAAATAATCAGAAAAGGTATTATAGTAATGACTGAATTAAAAATCCTCAGGTTAGGAATAGTATCTATTGCTAATAGTGTTGGTCTATCAATGTTGTTTCACCTCTGGCTTACTTCTCTATCTGAAAAAAAAGGAAATAATGATGGTTTAGAAACTGCTGAGACAACACAGGCTGACAGGTGCAGTAGTGCTGCTGAGGGGATTTTAAATATAATCTATGTATTCCTTCCTAAGACATCACTATCCAAGAGATATTGCTCTGTCTCTCTCTGTCTCTATTGTCCTATTATACGCATGTTGTGACTGTAAATTCAGTTTTTCTGGGAAAAAAAAAAAAAAAAAGAAAAAGAAAAAGAAAAGTCAATATTCCAAACAGGAATCTAGTTGAAACTATTTCGTAGTTGTTCTGTTTGAGAAATGCTGTTGAGATATCCCAGAAATCCTGGATGAATGTAAGCTATCAGAATTCTTGACAAAACAGGTAACTTGTTTAACAGGCACATGTTAAGTGAATATGTGACATTTGGATACTATGCCAAACTTCAACATCTTACCATCTAGGAAAGATGTTTGTGGTCTAAATCATTTGTGCTGATGTAGTTCCCGTGTTATTTCTGTTTATCTTTTCCATTCAATTTGATTAGCATTTTCTGCAACTCTGATCTTTCCCAACAGCCTCTTCCTCAATATCACACCAGCAATGTGTGTCAGTCCATGATGCACCATGATTACAGAATTAACATCTGTTGTGCTTTGACCTGTGTAAGTAGAAAGTGGTTACAAATTCCCTCTTACCAACCTGTTCCAGAATCAGTGATCTAACTGGATAAAACTGGATAAATTGTTAACATTAAAATAGTGATTGCCAATATTCTCTACTGGAGCAAAAGCTGACTCCTCTTATTGCTCAAGTGTGTAATGAAAACCTTTGGGAAAAATCAGAATTATTGCATTTATACATTCATTCTTCCCTAGGCTACAATTTGTTTCTTTAATTCTGAGAATCAATTGCTGAAGCCACTTCATCACTGCTAATGTTAATAAAACTTAGTCATCATTTTAGTGGGCAGTGAAGAGGCTTTTAATTTTCATCCTTTTCATTTATAAAGAGAGAATTTTCAGTTCTGCAATTTGTAGTTAAAAATGTAATACTGATCAAATCTCAAATAATTTACATACATCCTTGTCTCACAGAGAAGTTCGGCAAGGTGTGGTGTGGGAGCTTCTACAATCTTGAGAAGATGCTTATCCCAAGAATTTCCTAGAGACTTCAGAGTCAAAAGTAAAACCCCCTGGAAGCAATTTATTTCTTTCCTCCTCTGCCATGATATGAACAGGACAGATTTGTTTGATTGCCAAGTGAGCCACTGGATAAGAAATAAAATAATAAACCCCATTCTCTGTCACACCAGCTTAACCTTCCACCTTCCAACTTGAGCCTTCCTGGGAAGCACTGCTCTTTTTGGTATCCAAATCCTGCTCATGGTTAGGCAGCAGCAGCCAGAACAAGCCTGACAGAAGCACTGAGCACACGTCCTTCTCCTTTCAGAGCCAGAGGTGACACAACAGGAAAATACTCATCTTTGCAGGTTAGATGCTATCCTGGTCCTCAGGTGTTCAGGACATCCAGTAACATAATTCAGTAGCATAATGTTTCTCTCTCTTCAATCTTCGGATCACGACACCAAATCAATGGGGGAATCGATCGCAAAGCTGTTGCTGTTAAAAGCTGTTAAAAGCTGCTGCTGTTTGTTTATTTATTTCCCTCATGAAAAGAGAGAGGTGCCCATTAGTGTTCTTAATGGCTCAATGAACTGCAGAAAAGTTTCTACCATCATGGTGCTAAAATTACTGTTCTTCATGATAGGAATTAATAATTCTTAATAGCATGCCCTTCTGTAATGCTTGTATATTGAGCTTACACTACAGGTATTTTTCAAAAAAATAGCATCAGCTGTGTATGAGAAAAAAGAGAAACTCAAGGTGGCTTAATGAAAAAGTTTCCTGTACTTACCAAGTTTCAGCTTTTGTGTTGATTTTTAAGTCACTATTGCATGAGGTTAGTCAGGGGCACCACAGGAAGGCACAAAGAACTGAAAGAATTTTCGAGTACTGACTATGATACACGTTTTATACCCTCATCTCTGTAACAAGAAAAGAGAAAGATCAAAGCTTTATACCTTTCAGAAAACAGAGGAGAAAGAAATAGATAAAGGTTATTTCTTATATATTGCCACCAAATATTAATGTGTGTTGCCTAAATGACAAGAAATGTCAAAAACTTGATCAGGGCTGATATTTCGTTCCATTATACACTTCCAATTGAACTGATATACTTGTTTCTTCAATTAATAGGAAAGTTACTGTGAGCAAAATAATAATTAAAAAAAAATTACTCATAGAATGTATGTCAGCCACTCCTCTTTGACTAACATGTATCCTGTTATTTCTTAAAATAATAAATTACAGAAAAAGAAATTAGTTGTTGATGTGTTACAGACTGACTTACCTCTCCTGTTTGAATAAAAATGTTTCATTTAAAGGCAATGGAAATAGGACATATACTATGTAAAGAGATAAAATTATACATGTTTCTCCTGATGTCTGCTTAGATCGCACTTGCCTTACAAGAGTTTTAGCCTTACGCTATTTTGTATTACACAACAGGGAATGTCAAGCCATAATATATGCTGTGAGAAACAAAGCCCAGATCTTATCTTGAGGGACAGCTTTCTGAAAAATTCTTTTTGCCTGTTCAAATAGAAGATAATTTATCTTTACTTAGAATTGACATATTTCTCATGTGTGTGACTGTATTTGCCTCACTGGGCTGGAACAGTCCTTGGAGTTCAGCCCTGTGTGGAAGAAGAGGTGAACTCCAGCTTGTCGTGGGCTCAGTGGGAATGGATCTCCCTTCTGAGGAAATGAGTGAACTTTAGTTTTAGTAATCATGAACTAAATTAATTAATGTAGACTTTTTTTTCTAGGAGAACTATCCCAAACCACTTCCACTGTGCTAGGAATGGCAGCACTCTGCAGCGTGCTGCTGATGGATCATTGGAAGACTGATGTTTGCACAATGATTGCACATTAATCATCCCTGAGAGTATTTAAAAAACAGAACAATTAAATTTGTTACTTCACCCAGAAGCTTGAATAATGAGAAAGAATATGGTGTTTTGCATGAGTATTTGCTATTGCTTGTTTCAACCTGGTTTTAATGGATTTAGGAACACTCTTAAGGCAGCTGTTTCATCAGAGAGACAATTACCACACATACACACAAAATGAAGTATCATCATGACAGAAAATTTGACAGTTAAAAAAATAATTTGAAAGTTTCAGTTGATACAACTCTATCATTCTGGTAACTGATTTTTTTCCTGAGTATTTTCTCCAATTCAAAGGTTTTCCTTATTTGCTAATGCTAATATAAACTGAAGTTTTCTACTGGTTCTTCACTGAAAGCCATTAAAGTGACCTCATAGAAAGGGCTGTCACTTACGGAAATACATAAGGTTATTTTTTTTCCTTTTATGTTTTTGTTCTCTGGTTTCTAATAACTATAACCTGGAGCAAATCCCAGCTTTAAAGATCTCTCCAGGGTGCTGTGATTCTAAAAATAGTTTAAACATCTATTTCAGCACAACAAAGTTCTCACTGCAGGTAATTGTTATGTGCTATCTGAAATCCAGTGGGCAATATCTCTGCAGTTTTATCTATCTTTCAGCCTGCATTTTTAAAGTTATAGACCTAGTCATGACGGGTTAGCAAGCTTCCATAGAAATGGGAACTGTCAAGCAGTGATCTATCACCAGCATGAAATTCAGAACAACTGAAATTTTCACACACATTTCATCAGTCTTTACTTGTAACCACACTCTTAGGGCATTAGCAACTGCAATAGGGTGGTAAAATGAATCCAAACCAACAGAAAAAATGCCTGGTAGACATTTTGGATGAGAGTAATCAATTCAAAATTTAGACAGTTATATATTATTGTTGTAAATAGTGAAGATATTTACTATGCTCCTTCTGCAGTTGTCTAAAAGAACTAGCATGTGGTTCACTTGTGTTAGATGTCAGCATTAGTATGACATGTCTGTTGCCCTGCCCTCCTTTGGCTGTATCTACTAGCTGCCGTTGAAGGGAATTGTGTGATTAGCTCAAGTATAGATTTTATACTAATTCAGATAAATCCCATCCTATACCGCCATTACTTTTTAAATCAATATCCCATTGAAAAGGATGCATTTTTTATGCTTTTGTTTTATTTTATCTAGGCTTAAAAAGATGCTTAGTTTACTGCATTTGTGCATTATTACTGCATAATTGGACAAAAAAGTTAAATGAGAAAATAACAAAGTTTTTGTAAGGTATAATATTTCCCTAAGATAGGTGAGGTGTTCTTGGACATCTTGAAATGCTCCTACTATATTGATATGTGCTACAGAAAAATTCAACGAACTAAATGAATATGCTGAATGGTCATGATTTCAAATGGAAAGCCTTCAATTCTGATGACTTGCTTATATATTAGACCAAAGGGCTTGTCAATCCAGTTTAGAAAAACTTCAATGACAAGTATAAAACTGAATATGTGAAGAGTAAAAGGTCTGAATCTGGAATGGTATACATTATCAGTACGGTATGTCTCATGGTGTTTGATAGTGGTCCAGCTCTGTTGTCCTTGCTGTATGAATGGGAATGAATGAATTGAAAACTAACATTCATCTTAGCTGCATCTCTAAAGCTAAATAAAGCCCTTAATATTGCTTCCACCTACCCATGTGTGGCTCACTATCTCAGAAGCCATAGAGCTGTGGAAATCTGTTGGTGCACAATGTCAGTGCAGAAGTGACTGATGTCATTTGCCCTCATTTGAGGACTCAAGTGATACTCTAAAGGCAGAGAACTTGCTGCTTACTACATCATCCAACATAAATAAAAATCAAAGACCCATGAAGATGCTAGAATAAAGTAATACCCGTTGCAACTTCTCATATGACTATCAGCAGTAAATTACCAACTCCTTAAAATAATATCCAGTAAATTAATATCTGGTACATCTATGGCAATTCCTAGATCATTAATTGGCAATGCTCAGGTCTGTGTTTGCCTCAAAAATATGTTCTACTTTTGTCATTTTCTTCTGTAGCAATTTGCAGCTGACTATTCTTTTCCACTCTTTCTTTACTATTTCTCACTTATAAATAATTTCTCTGCATTTTCATGGGTGTAGAAGGCATAAGCTAGTATCTTTTTTCTTACATTAAGAGCTAGCATAATCCTTCTGATTCTTTTTACTCATGGAGCCTTCTGTTTGCAACACATTTTAATAATCCTTTTGAAGACTTTGAACTTCCATGTTCAATAAAGTCTAGTAAATTTTTTATTTTGTGCTTCATCTTTTTTCTGCTGAAAATTTTTCCACTTTGGTAATGGGCGTGTCAGTCTTCATCACACCAATATGTATTAACTCTCATCTCCTGTGCTCATGACTGACTTACCAGAGTTCCTTCTTTTTATCTTATAAGCAATCTGTCTTTCCCACTTTTTATCATATATAAAGCCATTTGAATATTTTTATCTTGAATTAAATCAGTGGATGGGATAACTGGCAGATAATGATAGCTCAGTTTTTCATTTGATAATGTTTTTTGTTCTCCACAGAAATGTAGCCATATAAAAAACATAAAGTGGGCTGAAACCTAGATAGAACAGTATTTGGTATATGGAAATACATCCAGAAATGTAAGAAAAAAAAAAAAAAAAAAAGAAAAAAAAAAAAGTAAATAAAGATAAACTATGTATTTTCCTGTTATTTTCCCACAATTCATCTAAAAATAAAAAAGGTAAAAGTCTGATGGGCCATACAAAAAACCAAGCAATAATTTGCAATACCTTAACATTTCCCATTTGGCTTCTAGCTGCAACTCCGAAAAGTCAAATAGGTGCTGGGTCACATCTGATAGTCCAGTGTGGGTATTTTAGGTGCTCAAGGGGTAAATATGACACTAGACACCAGTATGTAAGCAGCTGAACCCCTACCTTCTCTTCACCTGTCAATACTCGCGTAAAAACTTTAGAGTCTATTTTTTTTTTCGAACAATTTGGCAGAGTGATGAAAATCTAATAGGTACTATCTTTTGTATGACTTCAGTGAAAACTGTCATCCTTGTTGAGGAGAGACCACTTGGCCAGGGAAAAGCAAACCATGAGGGGCAACTTTGATCAGAATGGGATGGCCTGGCAGCAATCAGGTGCTCCTCATCATCTTGAATCAATGGACAGTGGGGACATGGGCAAGAGGTAGAGAGGACTTGCAAGATTTCAAATCAAATCCTTCTACTGAAGCCAGTGGGAGATCAGGTCAGCTCAGGAAATCATATTGAATTCCAGGACTATGTTTTATCTGAAGATGGATTAGGTTACTCTTTGGGAGCTGTTCCACAAAATGTGTGGTTAAAATTATTTTCCCATATTTAAATCGTCTTTCACTTCAAACACTGGGAAACTCAGCAGTGACACCAACTGTTCGGTCCTTCTTCCACTTTAACTTGACAATTTTATATTGCGTCTCATTGGCTGGTAGCAATTCAAAAGCTTAGTTTTAGGTGTTTGACTGCAAGATTTTATAGATTTCTTGGATATAGCCCTTTTTAAATCTGTAACAAAATCTAGAAACATTTTCATTGGATTTAAGAGGAGTTGGGCAATATTCCATGTTTTTCCACTTAATAATTTCTTAAGTAGTTTCACTATAAATATACACTCTGCCTTAGAAAATGTGTGAATTACTTCACAAATGAAATATACCTTTCTGTATGATAGCTTCTTTGATGATACTGGGAATATAAAAGGGCAACATAGAGAAACCATTTTTGACCAGCCAGCTAAGACTTCTTTTTTAGAAGAAGCACACTTTGCTAGAAAGTTAAGGGGTTATTGGACTATGAGTGAGTAGATTAATTTGGTTTGCACTTCTTAGATTATTTGTAAATTTATTGCAGGCTTTTGTACTTTACAACAGATAAAGTGTTTGGTAGATATTTGGGTTACATTCCTGAGAAAATTCTTAAGCAAACTTGAAGCAAAAAAACACAAAGATTTGCATTTTCAACTTTGAAATAGATGTTTTTGTGTTTCCTTGCTCATGTTATTAGATAGAAAGCTTTTTGCTAATTAGATAATGAGGCAATTAATTACTTGTTTACACTTTCAGAGAATAATGATAGCATTCTGCCACTAACTAACCCTGTTTACATATTGCCCTGCATGTCTGCCATTTTGAAAAACGTCTTTGCATTATCACTCAACGGTGTCAGGATATTATCTTTAGCAGCAAAGATGAAATAGGAAGTTTGAAAAGATTAAATGGTATTTCATGAGTTTCTATGGTAGTGTTTATATTGTGAAATGAAAATAGAGCTTTATTTTAATAAAAGACCTTATATTTTTTGCTAGAAAAACATTTTTTTGCTCAAAAGGAAGGTTATTGTACTGAAAAAAATTAATAGCTATCTGTTGTCTGTCAACTGACTTGCAGACAGTGGGTCCTCAAGGAAATACTTGGGTGCAGAATGTCACTTAGTTGTCTTTGCCCCTGTTAATAAATAATTTTTACAAAAATAAAATATTTTCTACCAATATCTAGCAGCTTCATTTATTATGAACTAAACTGTCAGAGTACTACAGGGTCTTGCGTGTAATTGTTTAGGTAAATTTTGGAACAACCCTCATATATGATTTGTCTCTTTATTCAATGACAAAAATGCATCTTAGTTTTCAAAGAAAGAAAAGGAGGGTATCCTGTAAGTGCTATAGTTAAAGAGAATGTTCCTTTTGCTGTGCAGATATATTTCCTGATGTGCTTAACAATGGAAGCCAGTGATTGCAGTTTAAAAATGCCCTATCCATATGAAAAGCAGGTTGGAATGCAGTTTCCAAATTTGAAGCCACTTACTACGGCAAGGTCTGAAGTCAGGGTTGACAATGCTCAAGGTAGTGGGTTAGATTAGATGACCAACCTATCATCTCACCCTAGAAGAGGATGTACTGCTCATTTATGCTCTCCTTTCCCTCAGATTTTGCTTGTGATGAGGTAATTCCCTTGTATGAAGCTATCAGCCCTGACAACTCTGCTTCTAATTTTATAAATCAATCCTTATGATATTATTTATTTATCTTCAGTAAAATTTAATAGGAGCTTTTTTTTCCCCACCTGCTGTTATTATAGGAGACTACCCTTCTGGCACTGTCACTATGTGCCTCCTTTTCAAATAACTCAATTCCTCTGTATGGGCTTTGCATCAAATTAGTGGGTACGTTTTCTGGCACGTCTTTGCTTGGATGCTGTCAGTCATATTATTGTCCACCTACTATTTAAAACCATGTGTGATAATGACAAGACAAACCACAAAAGCAATTCTAGAACTGGGACAAGTTAAGACCTCAAATGCCTTTCTCTTAATTAAATCCATTTTTATCCTTAAGTCTAAAATGCATACAGATATTTAGTAATACATTTCATTGAGAAGTTATTAGGATGCTATTTTTACTTAAAGGGAGGAGGGGAGCAGTTGACCTCTGAAGACCAGAACAGAAACTTCTCTTGAAGTTTCTTGAATTCTTTGAGGAAATTTTAAAAATATCATCTACAATACAGAAATGGTCACTAAAGCAAAAAATTGATTTGGAAATGGAAGAACCACATGATGGTATTGTGATCAACAAGTACGAAATTCGGAATTGCATAAAGGCATGCTCTTCTAATTAGGAACAGACAAGGAACTGGTTAGGAACAACACTCATTTTCTCCTTTGTATAGTTACATAAACATAGTGGCAAGAAATACTCCTTTGCCTCATGACAGTTCTGTTGATTCTCAAGTATGTGGAGTCATTTTGCATGAAGTTGTCTGGATTGTTAATGAGAACCAAAGGGGAAAAAATGTATCTAACAAAAAGAAAATATGGCCAACTTGACAGAATGCAGGTACTGAATCTCAGTTCCCTTTCTTTGCAAGTGAAAATAATCGCTGTGGCATGGTGTGGACTCAGCATGACTGCTGTAACTTGGCCCATATTAGTTCTCTCTGAAGACAGCAACAGCTGGTTCACTTTAGTCATGGGCTGCACAGTTCTCTGAAGTAAGTGTTCATTAAATGATTCAGAAATCAGAAAGGGGTTAAATTTGTTAGCTGTTATGGAACTGACTTAGCATTAAGGATGCAAGATAAAAAACAGTCAAAAAACTGATGAGAAGTAAGTATAAGTCCGGTTAATGCAGAAATATCTATGCATTTTATTTTAACCTCTCTCTCCTTCTTTATCTTATATTTTCCTTGATCCTCCCTAAAATTACCTGAATGAAATTAGAGCAAAAATTGCTCCCACGTATTCTCTTTGTCATGAGGAATTGTACCAGATACCTGTGAAAGAGACAGAACACAGAGCAAATATTAACTGGCTTTTCCTTCCTATGCTTTTCCAGTTTCCAGCAACCTCCAAGTCTTTTAAAGTTCTCTTGCTTTCCAGCATGTTTCCACCTAGATGAATAAAGTTTCTACAAAATGACATATGAGAAGCAGATGTTGACCAGCAACGTTTGACTCTCTGGAGTTCATTCTTAAAACTCTTGCAGACAGTGACTACTGATCTCCTTTTTTTTACAGTCATGAGTGTCTTTGATGCTCCTCAGTTACAGCAGTAGACCTGAAACAAACTTCTGGGCCCATACTGGGCTGAAAAGTACAGGCAATTTTTGGACAAAGAAGCTTCAAAAAGATCACAGAGAAGGCATAGAAGTTCCCTTGTCTTGTGTTACATGTGGTATCCTGGATAACCCTTTTGAAAGAAAATAGATCAGATTAGTGATTTAATGGAAGTTTAGGAAAGAGTGAAGACTTATGAATACTGGAGATGATAAAGAATCTTATTCTCTCATGGGTTAAATACTAGGATTACTATAATAAGAGATGTAGAAGTTTAATATCAAATAAATATTTATTAATCATACTATATGAGCATATTAAAACAAAGACTCCATCTCTCATTTATCCCCTTCTGCTTAAACTTGTACTACACTCTCTTCCCTGCTGCTTTCCTCTTTTTAATAGCCTCTTTTCACAAAAAGGACTAAGGAAATGCTTCCATGCTTCTCTTCTCAGTTGACGGGGGTAATTTTTGTGGTGGGGAGAGCAATTGACTAACAGAAAGCTTTCTTCTGTCTTCTAGTTAGAGAGCTTATTCTGGACTTTGACATTCTTTAAATCATGTTAAATAGATCTTTTTAAAAAGTCTCAATCTAATAGTTTTCCCAAATCTGGACTAGTTTTTGGGACACTTTTCTGATTTTTCTCTAATTTGGTAATGTCCACACTAAAGCAGAAGCAGGAAGTGGCATCAGTAGGGGAGGGCTCATTAGTACTTCAGATAATAATCTACACTTTTCCTGTTTCTTCTTTTTCAGTAATAAATACTTTACAAAATACAGTATATACAATTTAAATGTTTTTAATTAAAATGGCTTGGAAGCTAGACTGCAAAATATACCTAGTTAATTTGTCCACTTGAACTAATTTTTGGGGTAATGGGCAGCTCTCAGTGAAGCACTATTTCTTTCTTTCTTTCTAGGTTTTTGAGAGATCCCAGTATATTTTAAGGAGGAATGTCAGACATATAATTCGCTATCCAGCAGAAATGTAGCTTGTATCACCTTTACAAATATTAATTAAACAGTTTTGTAGAGTGCTAAGCATTTCTCATTAATATATCAAGCAGCCAAATGTCCTGAGCACCACATTGCACACATCCATAGTTGCTGATTTTTCTACTGGAAGGTCCTGAGAACACTTTTTTGTTTGCTCCCTTTTAGGATTTACTTTATTACTTTATTATGTAAGAGGAAAATTAGTTCCCTTTGATATCTCCACATATTCATATTTTATGTTATTTTTCATTATGCTTCACTATGTACATTGTCATATGTATTGTCTTCAGTGGGAAGTCTCCAGATAATGCCACAGAAGGGTGGTGCGTATGGTCACGCAACAAACAGTGTGATGTCTCTGGGATGCAGATGCCGGTAAGGAGGCTTGACCGTATACAGAGAAGAACTTTATTAAGTCCAGAGACACTAATTTATCCAAATGAAAAATATACATCCATAGCAATTTTATGCTTATGGCACCTTTTTTACCCCAAAGAAATTGCAGATTGTGTACATAGAAATTGATGCACCTACACCGACACATGACATGCCTTAGAGCTATAAACATCAGCTGTTGAATAAGGGAACATGAAGTGAATAACATTATGTCTAATTAATACAGGAAGGGGGATTCAGTTAGTCAGAATATAATTTGGAGCTGTTTTAATTTTGTTTCAGTTAAGATAAAATATGTGCTGTCTGTAGAAGCAGTATCATAGCAGATAAAATAGTGGTGATCGATTGCTTATATTATTGAAAATGATTCTACGGTTATCTTTAATCAGATTTTATCAAAAAGTCATATTTAATTCCTGAATCTACCCTGTTTAAATTAGTTTGCCTGTACAGTGTAACTCAGATCCGTTTAAAACTTAGTAAGGTAGGCATTCTTCCTTGAGATTTATAAATTCTCTTTTTTATGTTTTTTGGGCTGTCTCAGGAATCTTTTACATAATCAGAGGACTGGTTTTCTTGGAGTCCCCTAAACTTAGGGTTCTGTTGGTTATTTGCCTTATTGTGTGTACTTTAGTTTTTCAAAAGCTTTGGTATGTCTTTCAGCTAAGGTTAAGGCATTTAGTAACAGGTAGTAATGAGTCTGAAATGAATGATTAACCACTTGATTTGTTTTTCTATTTATTATCTCCTAGAATAACATTTTAATGGCAAAACCTTATCATTTATCAAAAATCACAAATAGTGCTCACCACAAAGGAAAGAATGGATTAAGCTATCATGCTGACTGCAAAATCTTGAGTGAATACTGATTCGTATATTACTTAATAGTTTTGTCCAAGTGTTGGATATCTGAGAGGCTTTAATCACCAACAGATCCATATAGCATTCTCCTTGTCTCTGTTATAAATGTCCTTGTCACACTTTTCATATGCATTTCCTGAGATAAATATAGTGTTAAAAATTAAACTGGCTCTTGATGGCTATTCCAACAATTTTTAACCAATGTTTCAGTACCCATTCTGGGAATCAAGCAAATGGTTCTAATACCCAAGGAAGGCTGTGAATATCAGAAAAAGGCACTTGAATCACATCATTCTTTGGAGATTCACTGTAAACAGCAGAGTGATAGTGTGGTGTATTCATGGTGACCTCTGACACTTACTAGACAGCTACAGTACTTAGAAATGGCTGCTGTTTTTAGATATTCTTAGCTATGAGCTAGGGTCATGATGAGACTGCAGCTGAAGATCATGAGTGTCTGAAATACAATTGTACATACCTAATATGTTGGAGACAGTATTCAATCTAGAGGCAGATGACCATTGCTATAATGGGAATGCAAAGTAATAAAAACTTAGAATGAATCCTAAGTTTGAAGTTCTCCCTTGTGTTGGAGATAAAAAAATAAGAATTTTTTTTTTCTTTCTGCCAGTCTGTCTTGATATTTCTTCTTCTATAAGAATTTAAACAGTAAGGCTTAGGTTGGGGATGGGCAGGGATATGTTGCCCCACAAATCTAATATAACTAAACATCTGGATGATTTCATGTGCTTTCCTGCTGGCTTACTACTTTCCTTAAAGAAGATCTTGAATATGAAAGACTAAATAGTCAGACTTTGGATTCAGTTTGCAGTGATTATTCACCATTACTTTTTAGCTCTTAAACCATTTAACTAGCCTGCTGCTGCCAGCAGCAGTGGTGAATTCTGGTTGTGTGTTTCACCATGGATAAAGTAGAGATGATTTGTGAGTGCAGTGCTGTACCCTGTGCCTCTCGTGATGAGTTAGTGTTGTTCAGGAAAATGGCTGTCCAGGTAATGTAACAGACTTTTAATAAACTTCTCAATTTGGTACTTTTCTGAAAATTAATCTAGGTTGTGAAATGTTAACTAGTGGCATCAGTAGTGTGGTGGCTTCTTTAGCATTGTTTGTCAGTTCATGGACATCCAATAATAGATTTCTCTCTCTGAAGCATGTGTGTTTTCTCTGATAAAGGTCCTAGCTGTGGTTAAAAGCGGAGGCAGAAGGCTTGCAAGCATTCATGCTGCATACAAACTCACTTCTCTCAGTTAGATGAAGCTTCCATTTAATCTGCAAATTTATAGTTCTTTGCCGTGGAAACAAGTGTATCGATGACGGACGATGGACTAGCGTTAGTTAATTTTGCCCTGATACAGAGTTGTTTCATGGTTTGCTAGAGCAAACTGCAGACAACCTGAATACATGCTTGAGTTGGACGAAACAGCTGAGCCTCTAATAATATAGATGTATCCTGATGTGATCCTTCAATGGATATCGTGGAGGATAAACTGAATTATTTTTGGTGTTTACTACCTGTGATATCTCCTAAAGATACTTTAAAGATACTTTACTTTGTGGATATAAAGCAGAAGTTCTTGAAGGAAAATTATGATTTCATAGAGAACTAAGAGATAAAATAATGTGAACTTACAAAGAACGATGTGAAACACTTTCAGGGTAATATTCCTCTATTGTTGATTTTTTCCAGGACTTCTCATACCTGTCATTCAAATGGTTATCAAGAAAAGAATATTTTGTTGTCTTGTTCCAAGTATTGAATTACTCTTAGGTTTTCTGAGTTCTTTGACTTTTTGATTACTTGGCTCGATTCAGTATAATAATTTGATATTGATATGATCCAGGTAATTTCAAGGGGTTCTAGCTTCTTGACAATGCTGGGTTTGCAAATGAACCGGAGAATGGTCTGACAGTTGATTTTATTTATGTGTGGAGCAGGGAAAAGCTGGCTAAGTGTTTCTCTGGAGAATTAAGGTGGCAACATATATTCTTTCCTTGGAGCATAGATTTTAGTTTTGGAAGAATATAATATTTTTTCTAAGCATTACAGTATTTGATCAATACTTAAAGATCTGTAACACACAAGAAGTCAGATCACTAATCCAGTTATTCTAATTTGCTCTATTTCGTATAAAATCTGTGAAGAATTTATATTAGAAAACAATATGCTGGGTTGTTTTTATATTCTGGGAAGTTTTTTTATTGTTGTTTGTTATTTTTTATGGACTTTGTTTTGGAGATTTTTGAGGAGTTTTTTTGGTGATGAGAAATTTTACTACAAATCGGGGATGTCAAAGCATAATGCTTCCTACCACCACATGCGTATTTTTCTGTGAAAATCTGTCTATTTTTAAATTTTCAGTCTAAACAGAATTATACAATTTTGGTTTTGTATTCCTGTATAACGAGAACATAATGATGTAAAGAGATGGAACATTCCCTCTGGACTTCACATATTCTTGTATACCCTTCAGTGACTGAAGACACAGTTTGTTTCTTTGAAATGTAAGAGAGAAAGTGACAAGGCACGATTTCAATTACCTACTTCTATGCTCATCTAGTTAGACAACATAGGAGACTAGAAAGTGAAGTTAGCCAGAGGTGATATTGCTTTACGTTGGAACTGCTTATTTATTTATCTTATTATTTATCTGTTTTATTCATTTTGTGGTTAGTTTTAAGCAAATTATAGCTGAAAAATGGATAGGTGAAAATGTCTTTCTTCATTCCTAATAGAATATAATGCAGAGCAAAACACTTAGTAACAGCAATTATATAGCTGAGGCTCTAATACAGTTCATACTGTTAGCTTTGGTAACTCCATGGGATCCATAGGAAAAGTCAGCAGGAAGACTGGCTCAAACTGCCTATTCCCAGCAAAAACCTGCTAGACTCATCACTTTCCTAGACCTGTACATTGTACTGTCACTTCAGAGGATGACATGGCTTTTGTTTCTTTTCTTGTTTACAAAATTAGTTTGCTGGCTTTGCAGAGCATCTTCTTGAAGTCGGATATCCCCTGGCTTTTCACTGGGGGCAGGTGCTGGTATGCTGAGCTGTATCCTGCAGTGCTGCTCTGGCTCCCCGCCACTGTTGGCAGCAAAGAAAAACTGCAATGTTCAGGATCCTCTAAGGAAGGTTTCAGCTATAACAAGATATACTTCAACTAGGAATTAAAGCAGACACGGAGAAGAGATCATGGGAACATGCAGAGCTATCTGGGGCTCCACAGGTTGCAGCTGAAGCTTCCTACATCTGTAGATCTTGGCTCTTTGAAGATTTTCTGCTTTGCTGCTTCCAGACTCTGAGGGAAAAAGATTAGAAGACACACAACAAAAACTAGTGCAAATTTCTATATGAGAAGAAAGTGCACAGGCCACAAAATGTTATGGTATGACCGACATTCATTGACAATCCTTTAGCTGGTAGCTCAGTTTTCAGTGTGTGTCTGACATAAATTACCTGTCTTTCTAAATGGACTTTAACATACACAGTGCCAAAAATTCATCACCTCCCTTTCTCACTACCTCATCAGCTGCTGTGTGGTATAGTTTTGAGTGCAGTGATTGGAGACTCTGTGTTAGTTTTGATGGGGATAGGGCTCTTACAGGGACCTGTTGCTTTTCCCTATTCCTCTCCACCACCATTGACTGAATATTAGTAAGATTTTTGCTAGGACTCACTCATCTTCACAAGGCTTTTTCTGCCATAAATAGTAGAAACTCTTCCTTGGTGTAGCTCCTTATTCCTGTAGGTTTGTTCTGGTGAGATTTGTGTAATCCTTCTCCAAGGGCAAATTTTTAAGCTTCATTTTAGAACTCTCATT
Organism: Serilophus lunatus; assembly: GCA_013399895.1. NCBI lineage: Eukaryota > Metazoa > Chordata > Aves > Passeriformes > Eurylaimidae > Serilophus > Serilophus lunatus. The sequence continues at coordinate 128,846 of VXBA01000731.1, read as the reverse complement.
TTTTGAATAGTGCATTGACTGAAGTGGATCAAGTAGTGGTAAAGGGAATAACAGATCAAAAAATTTATCTGGTGTGGATTAGCTCTTCAGTATGCAAATGGAATTTTCATTCATCTATGTTATCTTACACTGACTTACAATTTTTTTTCCAATACACATACAGAGTTTTTGGTTGTTTCTTTATTTGTTTTACTGCCTTTGTTGCCATTCCTTTTTATTTTGTGTCTGGCAAACAACTGTACTCAAGGCTGCAGTAGTTTGGTCCCTTTGATGATTTATATATTACAGAATATTTCATGGGTTTTGATATGGAAGACATAGAAATTTCTTACATCAATCATCCTGTTTTTTGGACGTGTTCTCCATAACAATTCATAAACATACCTGAGATGTCTCACAGGTATGTGAGGTATACCTAAGGCTGAGGTGGGATATCTGTGTAGCGTAAGAAATCAACAATTCAACATTATAATGTAAAGACGGTAGCAGCTGATATGATTATTTTGTTTTCTTATTTGTTTCAGTAGCACAGATCCAAATCTTTTAAAGTATCAAAAGTGTTGTTAGATTAACACTATATTACTTAGAGTTTTCCATTCCATGTAATCTCAATTTTAAGTGTTGAGTGAGACATAATACAATAATTGAAAGGACATAATTTTTAGTTATGGAGAAACTGATAAAAGTAGCACAATAACATTAGCTTACTAAAACTTGTCTGTTCCTTTCATACTTTTTTCCTTATGACATCACATTTTACTGTGTTTCCCACTCCAGTTTTTTCTGGAATATAAAGAGGAATGAGTCAGATGATTCCACCTCTGAAGCATAGACATCACTTTTTTCCCCTCTGAGTGCTTTCTTTTTTTTTTTTTTTTTTTTTTTTTTCCTGTATTGTCTAGAAAAAAAGCTGATACAAAATGTTTTCAGATTTGTGCTACAATATAAGATGGTGTTAGGATTTGATGTCTTCAGTCAGACAAGTATTTCTTCAAGGAGCTGGACACAATTGGCTTTCAAAGTTTTAGGGTTGCTGGGACTCATGTTAGTTTCAATTAAAACTTTAGATACTCAACACTTTGTAATAATTGTCTGATGATTGTGCTTTTGAAAGCTATATTCAGCCTGTTACATTAATCTGACAGACTGGTTTTGCCTTCTTTTGTTGTCCTAGGAGAAACTTTTCCTACAAATGTGCTGTGGAACTTAAAAAGCAGTAGTAAGCAAGATTTCACATCTTTGTTTTGTTTCTTTTTGTCCTGCAAATTGCTAGTTTCATTTGAGGTACGGCATCAGTAGGAAAAATGATCATGCAATAGAGCACTCTATCTGGTGCAAAAGAACATCTACACACTTTAGTTCTCCAAGTGGCATATATGATTTCTTTCGGCTGTGTATGTGATTGCATATGATACCATAAGGAAAGATAATGCTGATAAAAAAATACAATAAACCTTTTTTTTAGATTTTTTTAATCTATAACATATAATATGTATATATAAAATAGTCCCAAATTATAAATGATACTGTATTATTATGTTACACGCTATATTCCATATAATATATCATATAAAGTTACATTATTACATTACATTACACATTAAACATTACATGTTTAATTCTTTGGAGAAAATTGCTGGACAACTGTAAATATTAAAGAGTGAATGTTCTGTGATTGGCAAAAGTAAGAATAGACCCATGCTTTAAAACTATGTGATAAACCTTATCTCGTTCGTCTTTTAAGGCTTCCTGGACTATAATCTCTCAATTATGTCTGAATGCTCTCCCTCAGACATAGCGACTGCTTTCATGGTTTCTGTGGTTTCTGTGTTTCCATATATCCACAAAGTAAATGTATCAAATTCATTGGTGTCATTGTTAATCTGGCCAGGTCTGCCTTCCACCCCTGGCAGTTACAGAATTCTCCTGTCCTGACAAGCAGCTTTTTCTGGGCAATTTTTGCAAGAGTGGGCGTTTAGAGCTAGGGAGGATGGGGAACTTGGTAACAAATTTTCTCATGGAAGACCTCTACAAAGTGGGTTTCCCACATCTGATGCACCCAGTCCATTTCTGGTTCAGATCTGTGGTGGAGCACAAGATAGTTTTCTGAACTTTGAATGTGAGTACTGATAGAGGGTGCACACATCAGTGATAGCTGCACCCTCTACTGGATTACGAACATCTGATCTAGATCAAGACAATCCCAGCACTTGGCTAACAAATAAAGCATTTAAGACATCAGGAGAAATATTATTTTGAATATCTTTAATTGGAATTCTTAAGACTGCAGGCATATGACTTAAGCACTAGTTTGACTGCTAGTTCTGGAAATGTCTTAAAATGTAAACTCCTGCTTTAGAATAAAGTGTGTTTTGTGAAAACAGTGAGATAAATGTATATTGGAAGTGAGGAATGCATTCTCTTCCTTCATAAATCTTGCATGTCTCTTAGTGATGCCTTGGAGTTTTTCCTTATATTTTGGGGGGATTTTAATCTAACTGCGTAGCTTGAATTGTAAGCTTTCCTGTGAGGCCTTTTCCTGAATGTTTACATTCTTCTCTATAGATAACAAGGGTATCAAACAAAATATAGTCCCAGAACTCCTGAACCTTCTTCAAGCAAGGGCAGACTAGGGATGGGTGCAGGGAACTAGAATTCTGGTTGGGTACTCTGGGGACACAGGAATTAGGCAAACTTCAGTTGGGTGCTTCCGTGGGTGGCTGGTTTTGAAGGTTATAAATGTAAGCAGATAATTGTTCTCTTAGACCTTGACAATGCCCAGTAAAAAGCTGCTTTTTTCCTTTCACTTCTATTAATTTGTGTTGTGGTTTTTATTCCCTATTTTGACTCTAGGCAACATCAGTAGGACTAAAAGGTATAGTTTTAGTTGAGAGCTGAATGTGGAATTTCTGTTTCCCTCTGTATTTTATAAAACCAAATTTGATTTCACGAATACAGTAATGGTGTGTAAAATTAAAAGCTGTTTCTTCGAAAAAAAAAATGCAGTATTGTGCATTAGTGATAATATGACCTTTTAACTATCATATTATTATCTATTTAATGAGCTTCTTTTAAATTTTTAAATGGACACTCGTTCATATGCAGTACAGATTGATGATCTCCAAAAACTTCAAGCTTTTAATGAAGAGCTACAGACTTTGATATGTTTTGAAGCTTCTGCAGCATCCCTACCTGTGTCAACTAGCAAAAGCAAATTTAATGAAGAGATGCTTGACGAATGATTTGGAAGAGGAACAAAAGTATTTGGAAATGTGATCTTCCCATCTAGAACTAATGAGAACTTTGGCTTCTGCAACACTTGCCTTGCTCACAGCCCTCAGGGAAAAGAAGAATCATAAAATGCACATGTAGAGAGGCACTGTGCATGTGCATATAATGTGCCAGCAATTTTCTTCTATAACTTCTGTTGAAAAATCCATACAGTAACTGCCAGGCTATAAGACAAAGCAATTTTACTGTTCTTATGATCTAAAGGAGCCTGTAGTTAGAAACATACACAGTTGCATCTGTCTGTAAATATAGCTCCAAAAATTGTTCAAAAGATTCAGCTACAGTAAAATTAGTTTTTTGTAGAAGTTTTTGAGACAACACCCTTAAGTACCAGATGTAGATTGAACACACAAAATCCAGACACTATTGCCATTTCTGCAGTGGAAAGGGTTTTTCAGCAAAGACTTAGAAATAATGCACTAAATGAAGTGGAAATTTTTATTATAACTCTGCATGCTTCTGAATGCTGATCTCTCCTTACTCAAAGGATTATTATTCCCAAATCTTTTTGTGTCAGGGTGGTAGAAGGCTACTTGATGGATTGCTTAGAGGCTAACCTTGGGAACTCTAAATAAAGTCTTTTTAAAAACAGAACAAATCTATCAGAGTTTGTGAAAAACAACTTAGGAAAGTGGTTATTCTCATTTCAGTATCTCCATTTTGCACATTGTGGTTTTTTTCTTTATTAGCATGTCTCATGAAAAGTTCTTATTTACATAAAGTTCGTATACCTGTCCAAAAGAGATCAAGAATGTTTTCCTTTTTATTCAATCAGTTCTTCCATGCAATCTATGCAGCTCTGATAATTTGGCTGGAAGTTCAGTAGCTTACTTTGATTTTTTTCTGCCATGACATCCCTTTTTTGTACAACTGTTCTCTCTGACAGTCTTGAAAGTTACTGTAAACTTCTGAATTTTGCAGCCTTCATGGGCATGTACTGAACTTTGGTGAAAAACTGTCTTTTCATGTAACTGTGTGGTATTTACTCTGATATGCTGATGAGTACTTAATTCTATTTGCTATAAACACTTTTAAAATGTGACATGTAAAAAAACCTACTCACCATACAGAGTAATAATCCAGACAGGAGTTTCTTCAAACATACACCTTAAAAACAGATTAGTAATTTGTATTCTGTAACGAAGATGATCGGTCTGTTCAAAGAACTGGAAATCGTACAGGAAACACTATTCTGCAGAAACACCAGCCTGAAGGTAAACATGCTTCCATGCCTGTTTAACTTAGCATGGCTGCATGTGATGAAAAATGGAAGTGTCATCATCTCCTACAACTGTTTTACTTCAATTTTAGTTCACTTTTCATGCAAACAGAAAGCTGTCCATGGAAGTGCTACTGTAAGTAAAGGTGAGCAGTCCTACTTTCACGAGTAGGACTGATGTGGAGAAACCAATACAGAAGTTTTTTCTTTCTGGAAAAAAAAAACAACCAAACCTCAAAAATAGAAAGAATAATGGTTATTGAGTAGCTTACATTCATCTGCATCTTACCTTCCCCATCTCACCCCTCTCTCCACTTTATTAGGCAAATATAAAATCCACAAATTGTTTTTTTGTGGCATATTTTGCCGTCAGGGACATCCACACTAAGGAAATGTTACAGCAGAAGTATATTCAGTTTGAGCATTTTGCCTTCCAAGAATTTTTGATGATCCTTTTCTTCCAATATCAACTTCACTGACTTTGAACCTCTGTTACTTCAAGACAAATTAAGTAAAAATTTCAACTTTTTCTGATCTTTGATGTGAAGATATAAACCAGCTGAGGCTTGCTCTAAGACAAGCTTAGCATAATTTACTGGCAATTAATGAATTTATACCTGAAAAAAATGTCCACGTGACACTGCAGGGTGGGAAATCAGTACGTTGTCTACAAAGATAGCTATAAAGGTGTTTCTAAAATTGTATATGAAAGTTGCATTGAATAACTTAGCACAGGACATCAAAATTGTCTAAGAGTGAAGCTTGATATGATAGAAAGATAATTTGACTCACTAGTAATTGAATAAAGAACCACAATAGACTCATTGAGAAAGATCATAATTAGTACTATACAAATCTCAATGTATTCATTATTTGTTATGGTTGACTGATCAAAATACAAACTGTCTGCTACTGAAATTAACTCTGTTAATGAACCTGTGTTTATAGGAGAACTGGAAAACTCTTTCAAAGAATCAATGAAGAAAGAGTTGATGCAATCTTAACCTGGTGTAACAATCATGCACATTGAAAAAACGGTCCTGTTTGAACCCTTTCTGTGGAAGAAACTTTACTTTGTGTTTTTCATAGTATTAATATAAGCTATTTTTAGACCTTCACCATAAACTGCATAGAGAAGGTGTCAAAGGTGGTCCAGTTTCATTCTCAGTTTGTTTCAGTTTGAGGTGGCCGCCTTACTCCTGGAAAGAATATGAGTTAATAACATTTCCTAATTATTCCTGCTAAATGTATTTCCCTTTGGGGGAAAGCATATCGTTGTTATTGTTTTGCCCTCTCTCTCTACCTCTCCCTCTCTCTCTCTCTCTACCTCTCCCTTTCCTCTTCTTATCCTGGCTCTTCTTTCCAGATGCAGTCAGAATTTTTTTCCCTGTATTTTATGAACTTTCTTAGGTGCCATGACTCTCTTTGGTTAAGCAGCACCAGACTTACAGCTCAGGCCCAATTCTGACTATCTGAAACTGCCACACTGTCATTTCACAATGCTTCATCCCTGAACTGAGGATGATGACTCTCATCAGGAATTGTGTAGTTCAGTCATTTATGTTTAAGACACACAGACTTCTCTTTTGGACTCTTAATTACTGAGCTTGCAGTTACAATGTTACTGTATCACCTTGCTGAGCATTGCTAGAAAATACATATTCCCACTTTTGGCAAATAGTCTCCCCTGTTAAATTTTGAATGCTTTTTTTGATGTGGAAAGTGATGGAGTCATTGAACTGCAGATATCTGCATTCAGTGGCTGTTTGGCAGCTCTGTTCCATGTCTTGTGTATATGATTAGTGCTACAAAAGGAAAAAAAATTATATCTGGTGCACCTGCTGGCTCCTAAATAGGATCTGGTCTCAGCAGCACTTCCATGTTAGCATCATTAGATGTCATCCAAAGAAAGAGGTCCACTAGGACCGCAAATATGACTATTGAGATGGGTCCAACAACCGAATGAAAACTAGGAAACAGTAAGCTTCATTTTGTACTAGTTGCTATAGATTACACATATCATAGTACTACATGGCAAAAGGGTGAAGGAATGCTGAGTGATTACATTTTACAAGGAAAAAAAATCTGGTACTTCTCATTACACAAGTTACTCCACATAATTGCATCATAAAATCTGACTTTCCTTCTTGACATTACTTTGTGTGCATGCAAATAAAATCAGCGTGAATGTACATTTGATGTCTGTGGTTATAAATCTGTTTAAATAAGATTCTACTATTTTAGTTATATCCTCAAGGAACTAAAACAGGTGATTCAATTTCCGACTTGTTTGGCATATCATTTTCAATCAGCTTTCTCATCCCTACGAAAGGAATTGCTTCCATGTTTGAAAAACATATCACTACAGTAATATGTAGTATTTCTATTTGTTATTTATAAATAACTGCATTTACCATTAGCCTTTCTCGCAGTTACTTTTCAGCATACTGTAGCTGATGGTAGCACATATTTTATATCCCCCAGCCCTGGCATGATGTTTTGCTTAACTGCATCTACTCTCATTAAATAGTCCTAACTTTTAAAACTTACAGTGACAGGAATAAGTCACTCCAATAACATTAGTATTTTACAATTTATAAGAGCTTTGTTCAAACTACTCATAAATTCCAATAATGACAGAACCTTCTTGAATCTAGAAGTGCTTAGCTGGAGCTAATGTCATTACTGAAATCCCCCAATCACCTGTGAAATCATATTTATTCTATTATTAACAAAGAAGCCTACGATGTCCTCGCCATCCTAGTGACCTCAAAAAGCCAAAGTCACACAAGCATTCATGCATGAAACACCAGGTTATCTGCAACTCATTAATGTGAACAACTCAAACATAATGTTAACCTTCCAGTTCCCAGTTGTTCCACCAGATGTCACTTTTAGTATATATACTTTTAATTTTGAGGTTTCCTCTTTTTTCCTTTTTTTTTTTTTATAAATTTAATAAATAAATAAATAAATTTCATTGAATAAATTTACTCATATGCCTGCAGATAAAATACTTCCATTAATTACCCAATAACACAGGCCTAAAATGAGATTTTATTGTACTAGAATCTGACTATCAAGGTTTCGAATAAAAGGGCATCTATCCAAATGTGTCTTTGATAACTAACTTAGCAACAAAAATTTCTGTTGATATTCAGATAAAGAAATGTCTTCCTCTCAGTGTAGTTTATTCCTCTATAATAATCATTATAAGGTAGATATAAATATTTAAAACCGAATCTCTCCTACATATTTTATAAAGCTACATATAGAGCTCTTTCATACATGCATTGGAAAAGCAGTGAAGCCACCTTATGAATATTATAGATATGAAGCTGTATTTTGGTTCAGTCGTTCTTTCAAGTTACTAAGAAACCCCGACTCCTCTGAAAGCAAGGCTGAAAGTACTTAACCTGGTACAGACTCCTGACCTGAAGACAAGTCACTTGGCACATGACATTCTGAATGTTAAAGTTCCTGATGTTATAATTTCACAGCAGTAGCTTGAAGGCTTTCTGATAATTCCAGTGATATATTTAAATTTTAGTGGGTTGCAGTGGTACAAACTACTTTGCTTCCTGGATTAGCTCAGAAAATTTGTAGTGGAGTTGATTTAGTCAGAACTTCAGAATAACTGCTGAGATGCAAAGAAACTAGAGAATTGTTTGGGGGAAATTAAATTAATGCAGTCAGAGATCTTAATAATAAGTGGGAATTTGTACTGAATATTTAAGTTTTATATTGGTCTTCATTGCTATATTGACTCTTTTTTTGCATGTAGGATTGGTTCAATTTTCAGTGTTACCTTTTTGATATTCATTAAATGTACCAGAAAGCTTTATCTCAGGAAGGGATTCTTTTCCATTTAGAAAAATAATTATTTCTGAGAACTGGAAAGACAAAGGAAATCCGCTGATAGAAAGTGGCAAGAAAATAAAAATCTCTATGAAAGTGAAAAATAGAAACTTCTTGGCTCTTTATCATTTATGATTTAGTACTTTTCTCAAAGTCCATACAGCCACGTCAACTGTGCAACCACAAATTTAGCAGATCAGCAGGCCAAGATTAAATAGCTATTTAATGAAACATAAATCATTTGGTAGCCTCTTGTTCCAAAGACAGATTTTATTACTGAAGAAGAGCTTTTTTATTTGAACCTGTTGTATTGCAAAGAAAAGCAGTATTTTTCTATGTGTGATAGGCCACGTTCTACTTTATTAATTCAATTTTTTTCTATTTTTTTTTTTTCTCAATTAAGTCAGTGTCCTCCCTAAAAAAATAGCACATATCTCATTGCTATGGAAACACAAAAGATACATTTGTCTTAACTAACAGAGTAATTTAAAAATCAATTTAATTAAAGCTAACCAGAATGATTGGATATTAATTTACAGAACAGACATATAAGCTAGCCCAGCATGCATCAATTTGACCATGATGCATGACCATCAGTCATGCACTCTACAGACATGAGAAGTCACAAGATAAGTCTACTTAAGTCTCAGCTAACCAAGATATAAGTAGATAGCACTGCTTCCTTTTGCTACAGGTTTGGCGTGGACAGGTTGCCACAGCCTAGTTTTTGACTAGTGACTTCTTAAAAAATATCAACTTGACCAGTTGTCTGGGTCTGGCAGTTAGAGACATATTTTAAACTAAACTTAACTTGTAACTAAAATTGACACCTTAATGGCATTTTCACTGTTTGAAGCTAATGGGGGCTTAAACCGAATTAAAGCTTAGTAAGAAGACCTATGCTGGCCATGCAGAACAAGGGTAAGCTCAGTCCTCTGGATGTGGAATGCTCCCAATTCTAATTGCACATAATTTCAAGGGGAAGTGCTGCACACACTTCAGGCTTCAGAAGAGACCACTGGACCCCCGTGATGTTAATGGAGCCTAAAACTGATTTAGTAATCTAGTTCTTCAATTGGAGCCTCAATAGTGCAATGGAAAAACACCATTTGATTATAAAAGCAGGAATTGAATATCATTCAGGAAGACACCAGGTCTTACATTAAAAATAATTTTCTTTGTTTCCATTCAAATGTGTTCTAAGTGTTCTATGCATCCTGGTAAGGATTGTTCTTTAATATTGATTTATAGTATTTTTTAATATGTAGTAATATATTGGGAAAAAATTACCTGAAGCTTTTTTATTTTTAGAAACTATGTATCAGTGTTGTAGGAAATTATTATCACCTGATTCCATGGAATGAAGAGGGGTTTTTCCTTTCAAAAGATCTAGAGTAATAAATACTTTTTGTTTGCTGAGATAACAATAAACTTTAAGTCATGAAAGTGGGGATAGCTAAAATGACAAGTTAACCATCACCCATGTAATTAGAGGCAGACATTCTTTAGGTAAAGCACCATAAGATTCAAATTGAAAAGATCTTCCAGTTCTTTACGAATGAGTGACCATAGCTGATCATTACTGGAAAATATTGCACTGGGTTTATGTGTCAAGGTTTTGGTATCAGGAGGTCTGCAGGAGTGGCTTCTGTGGGAGCTTCCCCCAGACGCAATGCCAGCTGTCTCCAAGATAGATCTAACACTGGCAAAAGCTAAGCCCATTGATGACATTAGTGTGATAACATATTTAAAAAGGGGTCAAAAGAGCTGTACAAGAGCAGCTCGGGAAGAGGAGTGAAAAATGAGAGCAGCAACTCTGCAGGCACCAGTGAGTTAAGGAGTGGAAAGAGGTGCTTCAGGCATCAGAGCAGACTCCCCTGCAACCCATGGTAAAGACCATGGTGAGAGAGGCTGTTGCCCAGTAACCCATGAAGGGCCATAGTGAAGCAGATAGCCACCTGCAGTCCATGGAGAACCTATACTGGATCGGGTGGATGCCTGAAGGAGGCTGTGACCTCATGGAGACCCCATGCTAGAGCAGACTCCTGGTAGGACCCATGGCCTTGTGGAGAGAGGAGCTGGAACAGGTTTGGTGGCAGGACTTGTGACCATGCAGGAGATCCATGCTGGAACAGTCTAATCCCAAAGGACTACACCCCATGGAAGGGGCCTACACTGGAACAGCTCGTGAAGAACTGCAGCCTGTGGGAATGACCCATGTTGGGGAAGTTCCTGAAGGACTGTATTCCATGGAAGGTATCCCATGCTAGAGCAGGAAGAAGTGTAGAGACTATAATATATTGACTCATGAGCTTTTTGTCATATTTTTTCTCCTCCTATCCCATTGAGAAGGACTGACTGATGGAGCAGTTTTGTGGGCACCTAGGCAAGGTCAACCCAGTACAAATGTTATTGTAAACTTGCTACGCACAAAACTATAAATCCAGTTCTAAAAGGATAGATGGATAAAAGACAAAAGCAACCTTTATTAAAAAGAGTTTCTAATGGGATTTAAGTACTAAAATGAATTTGTGGTGCCATTAATTCTAAGCTGCAAGAACTATAACTAGTTTCTCCATGCAGTAAGAGAAGTATTCAGAATGGCTGTGCCCAGAGTAATGGTTAGGATATGCCTTTTTGCCCCACTGCATACAAACACGCCTAAGAAGGTCTAAAACGAGTTAATTTAACTCATTCTCATTTTCTCATTGACTGACTCAATTTTCCATTATGTTTAATCAAATCAACAAGAACTAGGTAATTTATTTCTTAATTAATATAGCCTTCTTTTTAATATTGATGAACTTTTTATTTAGACAAATCATTGATGCATAAAATAAACCTGCAACGACTGCAGAAAATAGTAATTTTCTCCTATCCAGTAAATGCCTCATAACAGTTATCACTTTTGTTATGCAAAATTTTAGACTAAATAATCCTAATGGTCCACTTTGTACATAAAACTACAACATAATAAACATTCTTGTCTGCACCTGGCCAAGTAACCTTGTAGTATAACTTCACAAGTTCTTTTCAACAGCCTTAACAGTCTTCTTGTCTTCTAAATTATGTTTTCATATGTGTAATCTAGCTATTGTTTCATACATAGTATAGTCTTTATTTATGTGCGGTCATGCACATTAAATGTGTGTTTTGTTGTTAAAAAAATAATATATTGTAAAAACTGACAAGTGTGTAGTCTTAAGGAAATATCTGAACATGAAAAAAACTCACTTGTGAACCAAAACCAGCAGTCATGCAGAGGGCTGGATTAGATGGGCTCCTTGCATCTCTTCCAGGTGCCATTTCACAGTACCTTCTGCTTCATTTCCTTCTTCCACGTGGTAAAGATTTCCTGTAGACAGCAAACTCTAAATCTTTGGCCTCAAGCATTGCTTGGTGGACTTTCAGATACCCACCTCTGATCACCCAGAAACTGTGAAATGTACGTGTTTGGGTTTGCAGATCTAGACTTTGAAATATCACTTAGATTGCAGGGGGCTGTAGCTTAGAGAAAAGCAAGCAAATTTACTTCCAGCAGGTGTAATAATATACCAGTAATACTACCATAGTTGAATAGATGAGTGGTTTCCAACTTTTTCTTTAAAAAGAGGAATTTGCAATTGTAGTGATTGATTCTGATTTTACCTTTTGTGTTTACAAAAGATTACACTGCCTTTTCCATGTTGTGTTCCTTCTGCTGTCATATTCAGATTTTTTATGGAAACTGATGTCCCTACATAGTAGAACAAACTAGTGCAAGAATTTCCTTAAGCCTAAGTTTTCTTATGGATGCTGGCCACATTTGTACTGCCTCGTGTCCCCAAATACAAAGATCACTCTTGGCTCATGTCTTCAGGCTCCATGTATCTGCTTTTTTTTCCATGGCAATATAGCAGCCATTAATAATTTATCACAAAAGAAATACCTCAGTAAAGTACTTCCCAGTGGTAAGAGACAGATCCCTCAACTGCTGATGCAGTGCTGTATTTAGTATTCCATATTCAAAACTTCTCAGTAAATAATAGCCTGTTCTATCACCATCACGACTGAGAATGGGGGAATTCCCATTCTGATTCAGCCTATGGGTCTGTAGAAGATCTCATTTATGACATTAGCAACTTGAAACCTCCAGTTGTTCCTAGCCACGGCTCATTACTGTCCACTGTTTGGATGCTGTTACTGAGTACCAACTATATTTAGTTTGCTAGCTTTCATACAAAATGGGGAAGAAACATTAATCAAAGCTCCAGAGTAATCAGCAGGTAAGTTTCCAGTCAAAGAAAAAAAAATCTATCCTTTTACATCATTGAAAGTGGCTCATAATTTATGTCAGGGGAGAAGTAATAGGAGCTCAAGGCAGCAATTTCTTTCCAGTGGCCCATGCAAAGGAAAGACACATTATTTTTTTAGTGATCTAGTGACAGGTGCTGGTGCCTCATTTCCCATCCCTACAAAAGGCAAAGAAACAAAAAGGGATTGTGCAGAGCTCTATAACATGAGACAGTGTTTTGAGACCTTGAGTATTATTTTATGCTTTGTAATTCCTGGAATCAACTCTATTAGATTATTTATTTTTATCCTGATTCACAATGTGAAGAAAAAACATTTTAAATCCTTCTTTTTTTTCCCTCCTTTTTTTCTTCACTTTTTAATTTTGCTGGTGAAGATGTCCACTGAGGTAAATTTTAATATTTTTTAATTTATCTGTAAATGGCAGGCTTGCAAGCACAAAGGTAAAATCATTTCTCTACATCATTCTTGCAGGTAGGTGTATTGTTTTAGACTGTTCTTTGTAATCTGATGCTCTAGACACTTTGATTTAATTCTGTAGTTCTACTGGTAATTATCAATAGCCGCAGTTTTTTCAGCATCATTGTTAATTAAACAAGGAGTCCAGGAAGGGCTTTGAAAACTATTGCTTTCTTTTAAACTCCTGGCTGTCAAATGTAACTAAAGAAAAAAAATAATATTTTAAATAGATGGAGATCTGTGTTAGGTAAACAAAGCAGGTTATTTTCAAATAGCAGTCACTCCAACAGTAGGAACAGACTGGTTAAAATTTTTGTGAAAATTAAAAATTTGCACTTGTCTGAAACAAATCAGATCTTCAGGAATCTTGAGTTTTGAACCTGAACAAATCTTCCCTCCTCCAGGAAAAAAAGAAAATAAAAAAATATCATCTTTAAGCCCCTGCTCAGACAATGCTGGGAAGGAATGTATTTTTTTTCTTGCTCATTTCAACCAGACATTTCTTTCAATTGACTGAAGTACCATTTCCAATGAAAAGTTGAGGGTCTGAGCAATCAAATTTTTACAATGGAAAAATGTTCTCATTGTAAATTGCTTGGTAGTCATTACTCTTTCTTGTCACTTGGATTGAAGGACAGATTCTCTGCCATTTTCCATTTTCAGCCTGGGTGACAGGAAGATAAAAATCTTCAGCCGTCGCATGCTTGCTTGTACTACCTCTGAGTAGCAGAGATTCTGTGACAACTGGCACTTACACACTTCCGTGGAGATGAGGAGCAGAGGTGTCATGGTTAGCTGGGTGGCTGACCTTATCCTTATCACAAGTGTACCTGCTCCAATGAATGCATAATCAGTTAGAGAGGTAGGGTAATTTCCCTGACTTCCTCCCTGGTTCCCTCTTTGCTCTTCTTCACCATGCCACAGTTATAATGAAATAAGAACTTCAGCCTTTAGGGTGTAATGGCATTGATGCAGCTTTTTAGATTCAAGAGAGAAGGTCGCTTCTCTACTTGATGTATGGCAAAATTTTCTAAAGGAGATGTGCGTGTGTTTGTTTTAGCATGGTATCAGCAATGGAGGAATAACGGTATAAGAGTTCTGCATTACTTTTGCATTCTGTAGCCTTTGTCAATAGATCAGAATTTCATTGGCTGACCTTTTTGTTTGTCTCCTGCTTAGCCTCATTAACCTTTGAGGAATGAGGTGCATAGGACAGCAGGCAATCAAAACAGAGAGAACCTGAGAAGGTCACTGTAATGTGGTGGGCAGCTGGACTTCACATAATAAAAAGGTACATATTTCTTTACCTTGCTGTCACACTCACCATTTCTTAAGGGAGGCATCCCAACAGGTGAGTTGTCTGTGCTGAAGCAGAAGTTCCCCAGAAGCACTGCTCGTCTCTTGAGCACATAAAGGCCTTCCCCATAAGCTGACTATCACTTGAAATCCAGATGCTCATCAGCTCCCTTTTGTACCTGTAGGAAGGGATTTTGGGCATACAAGCCAGAAAGGAACCACAGTTTACTCTGATAGAAACTCCACTTTGGACAATGCTGGAAGCCAGAGCAGCACAGTATTGCATGTTACATTGGGAACTTATTTGATCACTGCTTCTTTCTTTGTAGTTCTATATCATTTATACCATTCTGGGAGTTCAGTATAATTCATTGGGGTCAGTTTGTCCTTAAATCTGTGATTTCAAAGTGGGCAATCGGCCAAAGCATAGCAAAATAAGGAGGCACTGATGAAATATTTGTAAAAAAACTACGAAGAGGAGGGTGAGTTTATGAGCAACACTAGGTAAAAGGAAAATCATAAGCAAAATAATGAGGAAGGAATAAGTAAGAGGAGAACAATAATTTAAGGGGGTGTTTTTGGTTCTTGTGATGTTCCTTTAAGAGCACTGGCCATCTTCTAAGGATGTGTTCTGAATAACACTGAGGCACAGTTGGTATAATCAAAGTTCTCACACCAAAGCCCGGCAAGCTGGATGAATCAGGAAGCATTGGGCATGAGTTTCTGTGTTGTGACTTTGCATATACAGTTGATTTTATCACTGTGGAAGAACTGAAATCCAGATGACCAAACCATTGCTCAGGTGATAAGGAAAAGTTTATCCCACAGCTGGAAACTCTAAATACTCTGCTAAATCATGCAGCGGGTAAAAGAGCTCAGCAGCAGGCCCGTTCTGGTGCTTTCTCATGCATGTAACTTCAAAGCTGTGTTCTCCCCTGTGCTTTTACAGTCTCCCTCTCTCCCAGCAGGGGACTGAAGCATGTCTGTGAGAAAGTGCTATCTCTACTCAGGAATTCTACTTATTAAAACAGGCAGAGGATAAACATCAGTAGGTGTAATAAATGAAATTTTCTCACACTGATCTTTCCCAGGCCTAGCATTGACAGCTGCAAGAGTCTCTTGAGTGAAAAGTTCTAAAACTAACTTATTCTCTTTTCTCCTATCCAATCCTCTGTTTTCAGCCCCTTCCACCTCACACATTGACAGTCAGAATTTTAAGACTGAGCTCTCTAAATCAAAACAAACCCAACCTAAACTGACCAACTAACAAACCCATCCCACAAACATATCCACCACTGATATTTATTACGTCGGCTTTTCTAGAATGATTTAAAAAATGTAGAATGTGTGAAAAACATCAGTTTGACAGTTAGAAATGGAGCTTGTCCAAAGGAAGATTGTTACCACTCTAAATAAGTTAAAATGGAGCAATAAATTCTGTCTCATTGTTATGGGTTTAGTATTAAGGTTTTCAGTTTTTCTGGGGGGAAGGGAGTGTTTGTTTGTTGGTATGTTAAGAACTAATTTTTTTTCCCAGTTCCCGGGAGGATGGAAGCAGAGCTAGAGCGGCTGGACTCCTGCCTCAGCCTCTGCAGAGTGGCAGAGCTTCTCCCGCCCATTCTCCGCAGCCGTGTGGGGACTGGGGGATGCAGTGGGATGGTGTGGAGCCTCCACACCGCCGCTGCTGCCGGGACCAGGAACGTGACGGGTGCAGGGCCGTTCCTGCCACTCCCCACGCTCCTGCTGCGAGCCGGGGAGCAGGGAGGCTTCGGGGCAGGAGCAAGTCGCTGGGCCCGGCTCTGGGCAGGGGAGCCCGCATGCATTCGGCATCGGCGGGCGCGGCGTGAAGCCGACCCGCGGCGGTGCCCGCGGAGCCTCCCCCCTCGCTCCGCGCTGCCGCTGTGACGGCTCGGAGCGCGTGCGGCGGTGTTCCCTGGCTGCCACGGCAAGCAGGGGCAGTGGTGGTGGCCCCTCTCCCGGCGGCGGCCGCGGCAGCTGCTTGGCCTCTCTGCTGAGCGTGGCAGACGCTGGCACCACCCCCGCCCGCTCTTCCCGCAGCCCGCCACGGGTAGGAGGCAGCGGTGGGACCAGCGTGGCCCCGGCTGGGCGCGAGGCGGACCCCGCTGGGTGTGCGCGGAGCCTCCGGCTGCTGTGGCGTGTGGGCGGGGGGCGGCCGGCGCCACTGAGCCCTGTGCGCTGGCAGTTTTCTCCCAGCGGGCAGCGAGTTCCCCTGTGGGCAGCACCACTACCAGCCGGAGTCAGTTTAGACCAGTTTTAACTGGTCAGGACAGGTTTGAACCAGTCAGAACCAGTCAAAACCTGTTTAAACCAGTTTGAACCAGTTGAGACTAGTTTGAGCTGGTCAGAACCAGTTTAGACCAGTTTGAACTGGTCAGAACCAGTCAAAACTGGTTTAGACCAGTTTGAACCGGTCAGAACTGGTTAGATCCAGTTTATACCAGGTTGAACTGCTTTAAACCAGTTTGAACCGGTCAGAACCGTTTCGAACTGGTCTAGACCAGTTTGAACCGCTGTGAGAAACGGGCCCACAATTATTTTAATTTTCAAAAGCAATTTATTATAAAACAAAGGCAAACAGCGCTGGGCGTTTGACTCGGTAGGTTTCCAAGTCAGAGGCGCAAAGAATCTCCAAAATTGGTTGGTTTTTATAACAAAATGTTCACAAGGGGTGCCTCTTTCTGAGGCCAAGTTTTACAGCAAGCATGCATCTTAAAGACATAGGAGAATACACATCCAGGACAAAAGAGGCCCGGAGCCTCTGCTGCTTCCCACGCCCTGATAAGGAGAGTTACCACCCATCTGTTAAGCTGTGAAGTAATACCAGCTCCTCTTTTCAGGGAACTACTTTTTTGAAATAAAATCTTACTGCTAATATATTTTCTAATCATTAGCGAAAGCAAAATTCTATCAACTACTGTATTTCACACCGCTCAGAACCGGTTTGGACAGGTCAGAACCAGTTTAGACCTGTTTACCTGGCTTGTACCGGTCAGAACCTGCCAGAAGTGGTTTAGATCAGTTTAAAGCAGTTTGAACCGGTTAGAACCGGTTTAAACCAGTCGGAATTGGTCAAAACTGGTTTAGACCAATTTGAACTGGTTTAGACCAGTTTGAACTGACTTAGACCAGTTTAAACCGGTTTTGACAAGTTTGAATCAGAATAAGTTTAGAGCAGTTTGAAACGGTCAGAATCAGTTTAAATGAGTTTGAACTGGTCAGAATTGATTTGAACTGGTTTAGACCAGTTTGAACTCGTCAGAATCAGTTTAAAACAGTTTTAATCAGTTTTGGTCAGTTTGAACCAGTCATAACCAGTTTAAACGAATTTGAACTGGTCAGAACCGGTTTAAAACAGTTTGAATCAGTTTGCACTGGTCAGAACCAGTCTGAACTGGTCAGAACCAGTCAGAAGTAGTTTAGACCAGTTTAGACTGGTTCGAACCAGTAAGAACTGGTTTAGACCTATTTGAACCAGTTTAGACTAGTTTGAACCAGTCAGATGCAGTCCAGACCAGTTTAAACCGGTCAGAACCGTTTATTATAATAATACAAGTTGTGCTCTGACTATTATATTGTAAATTGAAGTTCCTTTCATTTGTTGCTTAAAGAGAACTGTACAGTGGAGTAAATGTGGACTGCAATGATTTCATTCCAGAGCCAGAGAACTCAGTGTCTGTTCTGGTGGTTTGAGTTAATCAAATCCTTTATGAAATCTAGAAGGGAAATTGTGAGTCTCATGAGAAATCAACATCACATCATTCTTATGAATATCCTTCCTTCCTTCCTTCCTTCCTTCCTTCCTTCCTTCC